>CM076575.1:1943287767-1943642106 GCA_034641835.2 Pinus albicaulis | reverse complement strand
AGACTACTGTAGACAATCCTAAGAGCTGGTTTTTACTAGCCTACTTTGTTTGTAGATGTTAAAAGGTATGTGACCTCCTGTCACAAGTGTCAAATATTTGAGGGTAAGAAAAAGCTGTTACCCCTGCCCTTAAAGCCCATATCAACAGAAATGCCATTTCAACAATGGGGTCTTGAATTCATTGGAGAAATTCACCCCTCATCATCAGCCCAGCACAAGTGGATTCTGACAGCCGCTGATTATTTTACCAAGTGGATTGAAGCCATACCCTCAAGGCAAGCCACATATACTGTCATTATCTCCTTCTTAGAAAGCAACATACTTTCAAGATTTGTATGTCCCCAAAAGATAATTACTGACAATGCAACAGAATTCAAATCTAAAAATATGGGTGACTTTTGCCATAAATATCACATTACCCTAGGCCATTCTACTTCATATTACCCACAAGGTAATGGCCTAGCTGAATCCTCAAATAAGAGCCTTGCAAACATCATCAAAAAGTTACTGGAAAATAACAAAAAGACTTGGAACAAGAAGTTAGTAAATGCCTTATGGGTAGATAGACTTACAACTAAAAATCCATTGAGGGATCCTTACCAAATTGCCTATTACTTGGATGTCGTTTTTCCATCCTCCTTAGGAGTACTATCAATGAATATTATCCAAGAATTACAAGTTGAATCAAATGAAATCCAAAGAAGGATAAATCAAAATATTCACTTGCAACAAACAAGGGAAGAGGTTTATATTAAGTCTCAAGTTATCCAGGATAAAATAAAGAAATTTTTTGACAGAAAGAGTAAGGAAGATGATTTCTACATTGGAGAAAAAGTGTTGAAGTGGGTTTCAAGAAGAGAAGACAAAGGTAAACATGGAAAATTTGATTTTCTATGGAGAGGACCTTATGTGATTTATGGTTACAGAGGTAACAATTCTTTCTACCTGAAAGAAATGGATGGATCAACAATGCTAGATGGATCAGTAAATGGCAGAATGTTGAAGCACTACCACTCCTCTGAGATAAGAAATAGTTAGTTTTATTTAGTTTAATCATTGTACATATAAATTGAAGATTTTAGATTGGATTGGATGTTTTCCTGACAAAGTTGAAGCCCGAAGAGAAGGCCCTAAGCTTTTAGAGGTAAAATATCATAAGTATGAATAATTGTAGAGATTAGAAGATATTTACAAGGTCATCACAGTCAAAATTCAAAGGCTACTAGTCTCAAAGTTCTTGACATTTCACCAGGAAATGCCATCCCCATGTGGAGCCAATGTTAGGGTCCTATAACAATAGGGTTCATAATTTTTAAATTGAATCTGATAGTCTTGTAAATATGTACATACCTTACTTTCTGCAAGTTGTTTTCCCATATTTTGAAAATGAAAAATAATAAAAAATGAAAAAAGGGTAAATGTCCTAAAATAAATATCAAAGGACTTAGAAAAAATATAGACCCCAAAATAAAAAAGAGATAGAATAAGACATGAAAGTGAGCAAGTCCAAATGCCACTACTATTTACTTTTACTGCAAGAATAATGACTATGTGCATATTGTCAATAAATGCCACAATCCATGATTAGTTAAATAGTTCAATATTAACTTTTCATGCTTTGAATTTCATGTTTTAGATGGAGAATAAAGATATGTCAAACAATTTAAACTTGAAAAATCAGTAGATAAGATAGAGAATAAATGAGGAGCTCAACAGTTTAATCCGAGCCCTCGGATGAAATAAGGTTAGACTTAGATAGCTTTTATGCTTTAAAAGAAAATTGATTTAGGGTTGCAAGCCTAAATGCACCCATGAAAATGAAGTAAAAATGATATAAATAATGATGGGTAAGTAAAAAGTAGTTGTGCAAGCATGTAACAAAGCATCATCGAGCAAAAATTACTAATTTCCCTCCCCCACAACGATTCAATATTCAAAACCTTCAGTTAAAGAGGCTCAGAGCATTTCTCTGACTTCTGTTGGGACTGGACCCAAGGCCTGATAACTAATTGGTTAAAAATATTGAATTCCTATATAAAACCCATCTTCATCAACATTTACCCTTCATCCATAATCATGATCCCTTTTCCTAAGAAAAAACCTAATTTTACTTAGTAAAAGTAAAAACCCTACATAATTAATTTCATCTTCGTTCAGAAACACTCAAAAACCCATAAAATACATTTTATCCTAAGTTTAAGTGTGAAAAAACCAAAAGAGACAAAATATGTTTATTTGTCTATCTTTACACTTTACTTAGTGTTAAAATTATGTATTTTTCATTCATTTCCTATATTACCCCTTTATTTCATACTAATTTCTAACTATATTTATTAATTCCGTAAACTATACCCTTCCCGTATATTAAATAAATTCTTTATAAAGTAAATAACCCCAAAAACCACTATTTTAATTTTTGAACCAATGATTAAAATATCCCACGTGAAGAAATAAAAACCCGCCTTTTATTCCCATTGGTTTAAACGTATCCATAAAACTAATCCCCACCCCCCTATGGTATTTAAACAATTTTCAAAGGCTTATTATACCATATAATATTAAAACCTGCGCCCATGTATTGGTTGAAACATTGGTGAAATGTTTTAATTAACGCATATATGACATTACTCCCTACCTGTGGTATAACCCAAAGTTTTAAACTTTATAAATTTATATTTATAAATTTTAAACAAACCACCCCACCGAATATAAAAACTCTGGACCCCACTCCAATCCCGATGCAACTTCCAGATCAAATCCTGACTGTTCGCATGAGCCTTCTGCGATCCAACGATGCAAAGTCAATATCGTAAATAAAGTTGCCCAGATTTAAACAATTTCATTTCTATGCGAAATGGGTTGTTTTGCCTGTTTCTCTCTCCTTGACGTGCCATATTTACATTGGATTGCATTTGATCCATTCAAAACTACTTAACACCTCAGATGCGCATGATAACCACTAGTGGCTTTTCGTCTTTGAAGCCCGAAAACCACCTCTTTGCCCGATTTGACTGCCATTTATTGCAGGCTTAAATTAACCCTAAAATGCCCAATAAACCTTGAAAATGCACTGTTATTCCTTTCTTATGTGCGTATTGACTATATTGGCTATTCTGACTCAGAGAACAAGCTTGTATATGGTTTTCATGCCTAGAATCAGTGTAAAACCCGCCAGTTACTGTTAAAGATTGCCAAGAAGCTCCATAAAGCTTCCAAAGACCAAAAAGATATCACTGAATTTATTATAAAGCCTCAGAGAAATTTTCAAATATCAATGCCTGCGTATAACATGTATTTCTCTAAAAAAATTGAGCTTGTTGTTGATTTGAAAGGACCTTAATAAAGAACAAATCCAGTTAGAAGTTCAAATTTGTCCAAAGAAGCCTCTTAAAAGATCCAAAAAACAGACCAAACGCTAGCAAAATTTTTGAGAAATCCTGTTCTATACTGCACATTGTTTTAAATTAAAAAATTGAGTTTATATGGTTTTTATAAACTGTTTAGAACTCTAAATTAAGACCAGAAATCCTCTGAAGGTAGCCTAACCTCTGTGCTTGATTTCAAAATTTTTTTTACCCAATTAGTCATTGTAAAAGCCCAAGAAACCCCTATTTCTTGTTTTCTAAACACTAAAGGTCTGTAAATCAGTTGGAGATTGAAATTGAAAGTATAAATTCAAGAAAAGAACATATTCTGCCTGTTTTAATTCAAGAACCCCTGCCAAAGTTAAAGAATACTTTTGTAAACTATTTAATCTTACAGAAGTAGCCAAAAAACCAAAAAATTGAGTTTGTGTAGTCTAAAAAGCCTAAAAATGCCTAAAACTACTCCAGTTGCATCCTCTAAAACTGCCATCATTATAAACCCTCTGCAACCTCCTATTCTAGACATTGAACACACTCCATTAGAAGATGTTGACTACAAGATAGCAAACCCCATTGTAGAATTCAATTTGTTAGAACTTCACAATTGGAGTTATGACAAGTCTTTAGATAATGTTGAAGAAGTTCAAATTTAGGAATCACACTTGCCCAAATATGTTGTTCTAGTTACTCATTCATGCCTATAGGTCATTAGGTTATGCCATCATTATTATATGCCTGAAAAAAGAGAAATATTCAATGCCAACAATGAATTACTTTTTACCATTACTGCTGAGTCCATTAACCAAATGTTACAGCTCAAACATGATCCACAAGCAGTTCCTTTGTCTATAGAAGCTCTTACCAAGTTGTATACTGGCCTTGATTTTCCCAAGAGATTCCAGATCTTCCAAGTCTTCATGCCCTTGCAAGTGGAAATTCTTCAAATCAATCCTCCATATTCTACATCAATATTTCCAAAGGGTTCAAGGCATGTCATTTCCATGCAATCATTCATCCTAGGGTACTTTACTGATGAACATATAGATTAATCCAATTTAGGTTTCCTATCTATTTTCACACCAGGACAACCTCCATCTGTTATCTTCAATTATGTTGGGTATATTGCTAACAATATTCATTACCAATTGGTTAAGTTTCGAATTGAAGGAGCATTTAGATACACATCCTTTCTCTTTCATATGTTTTTCTATTTTCAAGCAGATAAGTTTCCAGTAACCCTACAGAACCTTGAAATAGAAGGAAATCCTCTTTCAATCATTTTTTGGACCTCTCTAATTAGAAAAGAATGGACCTCTCTAATTAGAAAAGAACCCACAGAGTTTACATATGCAGAGTTTTCAGACTTCTTCATCCATCCATTAATAAAAATGTTAACAAATATTGAAAAACCAAGGATACATGATGAGATGAAGAATATTTTAGAGTTATCAGAGCAGATGAAGACTGGATATTGGTATTTGTATGAAAAACACACAAAGATTAGAGTTTTTGGATCCAATTTGTTGCCCTATAAATTACCCAAATATGTACCAATGAGGGTTTTTGCCTTGGAATACATCAGGAAAATTTTAAATTCTAATTCAATTAACTTTCTAGCAGCAAAGAAGAAAACACAGATTAAATTAAAGAATCAAGTGGGACCATTCATTTGCAATCATAGAGATGCAGAGGCAGAAGCAGCTAAACAATTATTAGAGTACAGATTTGAAGAGAGCTTTTCCTGGAATTATGATCCATAAGGAATCTTAAGTAAAATGAGGGTTAAGTGTAAATTGACAACCTACATTCATGAGAAAAAACCAGAAATTGAGAAGTATGCTAATCAGACTGAGTGGACAGAAAATACTTTAATAGATGCAGTAAGACAAAGTGATACTAGTCACAATCTACAAACTGTAGATCAAACAGATAAAACCACCAAAAGAGTCAGAGAAGAAGGTTTTTATGTTGCTAAAACCACTACTGAGACTAGATTCAAGTTAAGATATAATAAAAAGCCCAAAACAGATCTAGTGGGTAAAGAGAATGTATCCATTGAGGTTGAAGACATAGATGTCCTAGTAACTAATAATGATGCTGCTACAATTAGAAGAAATGAAAACGTTACAGGGAATTTGAATGAAGAACAGATGGATAATTCAATTGCACAGTTGATAGATAAATAGAGCATGGAAGCATCATCTTCGCAGACAGAAAATTATAAACAGATTAAGTTAAAAAATGAAGAGATTAAAAATGAGATTTACTCTCAATACTTGAAGCAAACACCAAGTGTTCAAAAAAAAATCTTCTCATCTTTTGATTCCTCAAATAAAAAGCTGATCATGTTAGTCTTATAGCCTACAGTGAAGGTTCCAAAGATAGTTGCAGATTACAAAAATATTGATTTAGAAGTGCCAACAGAAATCATTCATGCACTTGATCAAATATAATTTCATAGAAAGAGTTTAGATATGTTGTATTCTACTGTTACAACCAAAGCTATGAGTGTTCAAAAACTTCATAACGCTATCACAAATATGAAATATCAAATGAAACTTGACAAAGCATCCTTATATGCTAAAGATATCAGAATTAAATATTTATAAGAGTTGGTCTTGTAGGTTGGATATGACCCTACAAATGTCAAATAAATAGAGTAGTTAGTAAAGAA
This sequence comes from Pinus albicaulis, assembly GCA_034641835.2. NCBI lineage: Eukaryota > Viridiplantae > Streptophyta > Pinopsida > Pinales > Pinaceae > Pinus > Pinus albicaulis. Next base: position 1,943,636,067 of record CM076575.1, on the reverse strand, counting down.
GAAAAATGAGGACATTGCAACATTGAGGAAACAAATTAAATTTCCATCAAGTGAACATCCTCATGCCAAAGAAATTATACAAGAACAGCGTCAGAAGGATGACACGATGAATTTAATCTTTCAGCTAACAACACAGATCAAAGAAATGGAGATTCAAATGGATAAACTTTTTCATGAAAAGGAAACAACAAAAACTCAGGAAGTTCCTACAGTTATTCCTTCAGTTACTCCTATGGTTACTACAGCTGTGCCTTCAACTCTAGTAAAAGAGTTGGCACCCAAAGAACCACTGGCTACTGCAGTGCCAGTGACATCATCTGCAACATCAACTACAGATTCATCTACTACAACAACTCAACCCACATATGAGTCTAGTAAACTAATAAAATCCATGGAAGAAATTTCACTTCAAACAAGTGATATTAACAAATTGAAAAAGATGATTGATAACCTTGAAAATACAAACAAGTTAGCTCAAGTAAATGCTAAAACTCATGAGAAAAAAGCTAATAGGTTAAATGAAGAATTAAAGAAGTTACAAAAGGAATTAACCTTAAAGGAGCCAATGTCGTATGTGAAAAATTATTTATGGATCAAAATAATTGAAGCCATAAATGATATGTGGCCATCAATTTAGGTGATCTTTAAACAAAGAGATTTACTAAAGGCAGCTCTAGCAAAAGTTCAGAGGACTAAAGAGGAGCTTGATAACAAACATGAGCAAGAAATTAAATTTATCAAGTTTCTTAACAGTAAAAACAAACAAGAGTTAGAAGAAATTGAGATTACTGACAGGACTGAAACAATCCTTGAAATAATGAAAGTCGTCACCCAGAAGAACTTGATGAAACAACTTGAAGAGAAGTGTGAGAATATGAACATAACTATAACCAAATTCATGATTAAATTTGAAAACTTGAGGCAAATAAGTTTTCCTAATATTTTGGTTATCAATGACAAATTAATGCTTCAGGAGGATTACAATAAAAGGATTAGAGAATATGCAAAAGAGCAAGTTGAAAAGACAGGTGGACAAGGCACTCCAACAGGGAATGTCTTACTCAGAAGCTTTGAAGATTTATTCTATCTGCAACATGAGATAAGACTCTTGCTTGTCATAAAACCAACTTTTGCTAGATATATTGAGGGAGATGAGAATTTCAAAAAGTTAAAGAAGATACAAATTTGAAATGAGGAAGCTTCACAGTCACTTACAGATTTACTATGAAAGGTGAAAGGCAGAAAAACAGTTTACTGATTTTCACTCAAAACTGATTTTTTATTACAACAGTAAACAGTTTTACAGTGGTCAAAGAGTATCGGAGTTTAAAGAGTATCAAAGATAAAAGAGTATCCGAGTTTTAAGAGTATCAAAGATCAAAGGGAATCAAAGTGAAAGAGTAAAAGATAAACCAAATCAGATTTCAAAACCAACTTGAAAATATCTTGGCTAGCAAAGAAGACACCAATGCAACCAGTTGCACCTTATTCACAATTAGTTTCTATTTTATTTGGATAGATAGGACAACTTGTTGATTTGTTAAGCAGTTGTCTCTATTTTTTTGTAAAGATATTTGTATTTTCCTTAGATAATTCCTAGAAGCATTCTGGGATATTTTGTAAACAATTATGTATAAATACTTCATCCTTAGAAGTATTATTGTGGAATAAATTGTTGAAGATTTCTATAGTCATTTTTTATTAGACTTTAAGGCTTTTGTGTTGCAAATTTCGAGTAGTAGACTGGATCAAGCCAATTAGCATCATATTTTTAGGATTCATGTGATGAGATATTGAAGTGAAGTATTTTCTACTTGTTATTGTTTATCTTCTTTGTTTCATGCATCCATTATTTGTTCTAAATTTGAATGAATAAACAGGAGTATTACTTCATGATTTGTTAAAAGCACCCTGTCTTTACTGTTTATCATTTCTATGTTTTCTGCTGATTTCCAAAGTAGGGAACCCTTAATTTCTCCCCCTTTCATTTTACCTTTGCCTACTACTTCTCTTTTCTGGATCAAAGAACCCTTCATTTCTCTTTATCCCAATCATATCACCTCACCAAACAGCCTTCCAAGATATTAAAAGGGTTATCTATATTTCCCTGAAAACATTTGACTTTTTGACTTTGATCCTAGCTCGGTCTGCTTGATTTTTGACTCCTCGGCCCAATGGACAAACAAATTTCCCACTATCCATCTCATTAAGTGATTTTCCCACCAAATCAAACAAACCAAAACCAAATTGCACAATCATAACTAGCCTAATATTTTATGAATAAAAAAAAGCTAAATTTTATAGAGAGAGCCCTCTCTGAACCCTAGGAAGGCTATATCCTAGAGTTTAAAAGTTGGTCTGTGGTTACCTCTAGAGTTCTTACAACTATAAATCAAAATCTCACAACTTGAAGAATTACTAGAGTGATAACAGGAATTTTATTAAAAGTCTTAGATCTGAGATTTCTACGCTAATAATAGCATGCAAGTCTCAAGATAAATTATTATAGATTTAAGATGATAAGGAGGCTAAGCTCAAGGAATATATTATGGGCTTTAAAGTTAAGATGGAAGAATTTGTAAGAGTTGAGGAAGAGATGAGGAAGAATTACAAAGAGAAGGAAGACAAATGTGCGAAATTAGAATCTTAAGTGGTTTTCTTGAGAAAGGAGAGGAAGATGGAGAAGAGCATGGTAGCCTTGGATAATTTGCTTGAAATCCAAAGATCAGCACTAGATAAATCTAGTATTAGATTTAGAAATGGTGAGTCTAGTTTGCATCTAGGAAAAAATACCAAAGAAGAACCCAAGAAAATTGTAGCAAATGATTTCAGTAGAAAAAATAAGATCCAAGGTAATAAGAAGCAGATCCAACATCCAATTAGCAAACAAAAGAACCAATGATAGAAAGGTAAGAAGAACCAACAGTCGATCAAGAAGCAGAACAAACAACAGAGAAGAAGATCTCAAGGAGAACCTAGACATTTAGAAGATCCTTTATCCTAGAGATAATTGTGAAAAATATTTAATATTTCAAAGGAATAAAAGTCCTTTTGTTACTTTTGTGCATAATGAGAATGTTACAACTATCACAAGTATGGGAGTGTTGTAACAAATTGCTGGACTAGATCCTATAGACCATATTAATAGAGATTCGAGAAATATTAGCAGCCAAGGAGATTGGCCTTCAATTCTAATCGTGATTTTTATTGTTATTGTTACTCATGTCACATGTTTGGCCATGAGGCATATGATTGCAGATCTAACCAATGGAGGAGAAGCACATTTCATGCATGATTTAGACATGACATGAACAATAGGAGAGTTAATTGATTCGGACTTATGTAGGAACGAAATATAAAAATGAAATAAAAATAAACACATAGATGCAGTAGGAGTAAAACTTCATTTTTTTAATATCAAATATTAAAAAATGCTTACATACACAATTGAAAATAAACTATCTCAGGCGATGGTAGCTTATCTCTAAGAAGAGATGTGGCGGATACATGTCTCTAAACTATGTTACAATGAGGCTTAAAGGCCTATTTATCATTTAGAAACAAAATAAAACCCTAAACATCCAAAAAACTTACCCTAGGAGATGAAGCGCCAAAACTATGGGCCTCGTTTGGGTAAATTGGTACATCTACTTCCCGGGGATGTAACTTTGGCATACAATCTCCGTTTGACACACACAATACCTCGTTAGAAAGATATATCGAATGAATACAAATTTTGAGTGAACAACATCAAACAAAGGCCCATCTCAGACTTGGTTTTCCAAAAGACTTTGTTTAGGGCCTCAAAACGGATCCAGAAGTTCAGAACCCGAAAAACTTCCAAAAATAGTAAATTGTGCTACAATTAAGGAAACTAAGAAGCTGAAAGAAATAGTGGTGGGAATCTAAGTGGAATAGGTGGGTGGCCACCACTATCCTCTTGGATCATTCCTCCTTCCCTAGGAAGTAATGGTCCCTAGTATGTTGAGTTCCTCCAAGAGATGAGGAAGCTTCTGTTGAGCTTGGTCCTTGGTGAACCACTTTCCTTGGTGAAGGAGTTGGCCTGCTTTGACAACTCGATATAGCTAGATCCTTTGCTAGCGGTTATTCTTGATGTATGTGTCCATTACCTGATCAATTGTGGCTTGTTCCATGCAGTTTGGGTTTAAATCTATTGGTGTGAGTTGTTCTACAATGTCGTATGTGTCCAACAATGGTGGAATTAGGGTCGAAGGCAGTCCACATTGAAAACTGGGTGCAGACCAAGGAATGGTGGAATACCAAGCTCGAAAGCATTGTCTCCCACAATCTTGGTGATTGTGTAATGCACATATCGAAGTGGCCTCAGCTTCTGATGGGAATCGGTAAGGAGTTCTTTCTGCAAATGCAACCAAAATTTTTTGCCCACCTAGAAATTCTGCAGCACCCAATTTTGATCATGTCTCAGCTTATACTTTGCATTTGACTTCTCTGTAATGTCGTGCACCTACTAGTAGATGTGATGGATGCATTTGTAATATCCCAAATGGGACTACACAATAGTGCCTGCTGAAATAACACACCTCTGGGAAATCTGTGCATAGGAATGAGTTTTCAGCTCCTGGATCCCTTATATCAGTAGATATGGGGTATAGATCCAAAAGGAGAGCAAAAAAAAATCAAACTAGGTGTGGTAAATAGATCTCCCACCACCTAGTCTAGCTAGAAAACCCCCAAAGAGATGGGCTGCAGCTATGTACAACAAACTGCTTTAGAAATAATGCATTTTTGGAAAGCATGAGAAGGAGGCCATCAAATAAGATCAAATTTGAATATACAATAGAAAATCAGATTTAAATTGATGCTCTTACATTATACAATAGAATAAAGAAGACAAGAGAGAAGGAAATCTTCAGAAAAGAGGGCTGCAACACATGTATATACTGCAAAATGGCTTAACAATGTTATTTAATGGAGCCGCAGCAGCAGAATGTTACACTTCAGATCTAGGGCAGATCTATGTAGAGAATATCAGATCCATTTCAGATCTTTACACTATAAAGGCTCTATTAGAAGATCCCCTTAGGGTTTTGACCAAATCATGCAATACAAAGCGTAGATCTGAGTTTCAAGTAGCCGATCTGCAATATTATAAAGAAATTTCTGAAGATGATTTTACATTAGCAACAGATCAGATCTATATAGAACATGGATCAAAAATCTAATCCATGGATCACCAAAGTGAAAGGCAAAGCCTAGCACCAGAGATCTGTCATAAAAAATGGGGTCAAAACACCCTGCAAAACCTTCACTGAAAATAACGCAGTCCCTGAAGGGAAACTGCACTGTAGCTTGAATAACTGAGTTGGCCTAATGCAAAGATACAAATCTAAATCTCCACAGCTAATGTACTCTTCCAGGAGGTTATAAGACACACTCATTGAGAAGAGGCACTAGTATAATCTAGATCTGAGCAGATCTAGTGTTCCCACTTGTTGCAGCTTACAAAAGCAACCAAACCCTCACTGGATCTGCGTTGAAGTTGGAAGTAGAGCTTGGCCCAATTCCTGATAGTGGATGAAATCAGCAAGACTCCTCCAAGAAATACTCAATGGAAGAGGTGGGATCCCTGCATAGGAATTCCCAAGTGATAAGCAGCACTATTCTCAGCTAAACAACAGAGAAAGGTATTTGTCTAAACAGACAAGATACTCAGAAATATGCACAATCAACAACCTTCTCTTGCTGCCTTCCCCTTTATTTTATAAGATGAAAGCCTTGGAAAAACCTAAACCACCTTGATGAGCTAGCTCCTTTCACATGAGGGGCCTCCATCTAGAACTGTGTTGTCCCTTCATGAGGTACATTGTATCTAGACAGAACTGTAGATTTGGTCAAGGTTGACCCACTCTCATAGCTCAAACTCCTTTCACACCTACAAATGATTTGTTTACATGGCCCAGATTTATCCTTGTTCATATGGGCATTGATTTATTCATTCCTTATAGGATTTTTACATGTCCTCCTTTATTCATTTATTCATGCAAAAGAAAATGAAACAAAAATGTATATTCCTCTTAGCTCAGGCTAAGTAGGAATATTACAGTCCTCCCCTCCAAAATGTTGCTTGTCCTCAAGCAACTAATAGGCTAAGTGCTATAGTACTTCCCCTCCTCCATTGGTGATACCATCAAGGATCAAGTCCTCCTCATAAGCCAAGTGTTCACCAAGCCAACACATCATGAATTTTTCCTCCAAGGTTATCATAAGATGTGCATAGTCCATCCCACAAGGAGTGATAAATTCAACAGAAATAAACATGCCTGGAGCAATGCCTTCTCTAAAGCATGTAGTATGAGGTACATATAGAAGTTCCATTCCATGTGGTACATATAAATTTCCCATCCTCCCTCCATACAATCCCATAAATAGTACAACTATGTCATCCAAGTATGGAAGCAAAACTACATATATGCAAACAGAAACTTGAGCTTGAGGAGGTGGGTCAAAATCCCACATGTGATGCCAGTGCAGTGCATCTCCTGCCTACATTAGATCAAGGTGTGGCAAGTGGGATTTCCACCACACATTTGCTACATGAGTCATCTTAACGTAGCTGAAGATGTCAGATATGTTTGGTGCATTTGGGAAGCACCCATCATGAAAAGGAATCTCCCTTTGCACAACAAGGGAGTGGCCAAGTTCAGAATTTCTATTGGCCCTCCAAAAGCCATGAGGTCCACATGATCTCTCACTTCCTTTAGGAGTCATAACCTGCAAAAAAATGGTAAAAGAATGTGATAGATCAGAAAATAAAACTTGCTTTTCATGATCAGATCCTTTACCATCATAGTTCCTCATACACATGGATTTGTTCATGGGCATTTCCCTTCTCTCAAAAGAAGGAAGAAATGGCTGAAATGACTCTTACAAAGAGTCCATTGGCTATCTCAATTCATCATAGATAATGCACTCTTGAAAGTGCTGATGTACATCCTCTCTCATCCCTTCCCAATCAAAGCTCCTCATGATCAGGGTGTAGATCTTCGTGGACTGCATATGGCTGAGAAAGAATTCTTTGTGTGCCCCTTGTAGTATCTTCTTCTTGAGCTTGGAAGCTCTACATAGGAAGACCCTACCATGATAGTAGATGACTCCCCCTTGGACTAAGTAGCCCTCTTCTTGCTGTAGGTCATCTAGTATCATACAGGTCTGGAGATCTTTAGAATACTCTACAAGAAGTTGAGATTTCCATTACAGATCCACACAGATCAATAATGACAACGTTGATGATACCTCCATGGAAGTGTTTGTCATGTTTCTTATCTCTTCTCTGACATTTCTCATGCCAAATATGTGTGTTGGAAGGCTGATCCTCCCATTCTCCTCCTCCCTCAGCACAGATCTAGAAATGAGAGGGGGCGATAGTGATGAATGGAGAAGACCCCCCTTACTCTTGAGCTGTCCCAAGCCTCCCAGTGCTGTAGCTTGGTCTTCCATTTCTCCAATCCCTCCTGGGTCTATGTTTGGAGCAAAAATTTGTGAGGTCTCCCCCACAAGACTTGAATCTGGTGGCCTCCCAGGTGGTTTGCCACTAGATAGGAATGTCCTATGCAGAATCCTCATGAACATAAGAGAGGGGGCTGTGAGATCCTTGCTTCCACTGTGCAAATCCATCTCTGTTGTTTGGGTGGAAGTGCTAGGTGAGGGGTAATTATGCATGCCTTGGATCATTTGAGGTTTACCACTATTCATTTCCACCCATTCCATTTACAAAGCCTTCCAATCAGTGGTGACTTTCCCCAATGTAATCAACCATTGGAGACCCGAAATGATATTGGTGTCTGGTATGTCAACTACAAAAAAGTGATCCACCAAAGTGTAGGACCCCATAGTAACTGAAAGTGATGGCACATAGTGCATTCATTGAATTTTCCTATCTCCTGGGACCAAAACAGAGAATCCTTCAAAAGTATCAATGGGGATTTCTCTCCTCTGCACAAGATGAGCATTAATAAAGTTGTGGGTTTCCTCACTGTCAATCAGTACAGATACCCTCTAATTCATGATTGAACCTTGTACTCTTAAGGTCAAGTACTTAGGTACTCCTCTCAAATATGCAAGAGTTCCTCCTGTTGGAGCAAAGGCTCCATTCCCATCTCCGGATGGTGTTGGATCTCCCTCAACATTGTTAGCTCTGTGACCTCTTCTTGGCTCATCATCTTCTTCTTCCTCCTCAAAATCTAAGAATACTTCTATGTAGTGTGCTTTCCCAGCAACACATCTATGTCCAGGTGCCCATGACTCTTGGCAAGTGAAACATAGTCTCTTCTTCCTCAGCTCCCTCCTAACTTCAATATGAAGAGGCTTCTTGAATGAGCTCTCCTTGGAAGGAGCAACTTTCTCTTCCTTCCCTTTAGAAAGGTAAGGGGCCTTGTTCTGAAAAGTTGCATTTTCTTTTGGCAAGGCATCTTGGAGGTCTCTGGCCCTTTCAATGGCATCTTTCAAAGTGGTGGGCTTGGTAGATTTAACCAACCCATGCAAAGGTTCATCTAAGCCATCGATGAACATGCACACACTCCTTGCTGTAGACAGATCAGGAACCATAACAGATAATATCATAAAATCAGAGATATAAGTTTATGCATTCCCTGATTGCTTTAAATTTGCAAGGCTCATGAAAGGTGCTTCTGGATCCTTTCTGTCAAACCTCTCCACCAGTCTTATAGTGAATTCAGATTAGGCAGTCACATTGGCATGGCCCAATGTAGACAACCCATGGAACCACCAATTGTGTGCTTCACCTTCAAAGTGCAGCACTGCAATCTTGATGGCTTCAATCTCAGGGACTTTGTTCAACTGAAAGTAGATGTCCAAATTTTCTACCAATGCCTTGGCAGAACTGGTGGATGACCCATCAAACTTGGGAAAAAATAATTTCCCCATAGAGTGATGTCTATCATGATTCTGAAAGAATCCATCATCTCTATATTGATGCCTTGGTCTTCTTATGTCCTTGAGGTGACAAAACTCTTGAAAAATCAAGTGGTCCTTGAATCTCTGATTCTGAGATTCATATTCCTCAAAGTAGTCTTCAAGGGATGCTTTCTCTTGTGGCCCTTCATTCTCCACAGCCAAGAAGGTGGGCATAGTGGAGCGCTGTGGAGTTTGTGGCTAGTTCACTGGTTGATCATTCGAGTGGTGAGACATGCTAGAGCTTTCCCCGGGATGTGATCTCCCAGGAGATTCCTTTATCCTGTCCATTCTCATCTCTTTGATCTCTCTAGCAAGATCTTGCAAGGCTACCAAAAGATTTCTTGAAAACTCTTCTCCTTCTTTATCACTTCAAGTTTCAAGGGCTTTACCCTTGTCTTGATCCTCAATGGTGTAATCAAATTTCTTGTGGCATCTATTTTGATATCTCTTCTCCCTCTCAGTAAGAGGATAATATTATTCTAATTGCATCTTGGATTTGGGTCTTAAATGAAAGCACAGGTTGTGCCAAGAAACAAGCTCCAATACCACCCTAATATCCCAAATGGGATTGCGCAGTAGTGCCTGCTGAAATAACGCACTTCTGGGAAATTTGTGCATAGGAATGATCTTGCAGCTCCTGGATCCATTAGATCAGTAGATTTGGGGTCTAGATCCAAAAGGAGAGCAAAAAAAATTCAAACTAGTTGTGGTAAACAGATCTCTCACCACCTAGTCTAGCTGGAAAACCCCCAAAGAAATGGGCTACAACTATGTACAACAAACTGGTTCAGAAATAACGCAGTTTTGGAAAGAATGAGTAGGAGACCATCAAATAAGATCAACTTTGAATGTACAGCAGCAAATCAGATTTACATTGATGCTCTTACATTATACAACAGAATAAAGAAGACAAGAGAGAAGGAAATCTTTAGAAAAGAGAGCTGCAACACATGTATATACTTCAAAATGGATTAACATCGATATTTAAAGGAGCTATAGTAGCTGAATGTTACACTTTAGATCTAGGGTAGATATGTGTACAAAATATCAGATCCATTTCAGATCTGTACACTAGAAATGCTTTATTACAAGATCCCCTTGGGGTTTTGACCAAATCATGCAATACAAAGAGTAGATCTAAGTTCTATGTAGCAGATATGAAATATTATTCAGAAATTTCTGAAGATTATTTTACATTAGAAACAAATCAGATATATACAAAACATGGATCAGCAAGCTAATCCATGGATCACCAAAGTGAAAGGAAAAACCCATCACTAGAAATCTCTCATCAAAAATGGGGTCAAAAAACCCTACAAAACCTCCACTGAAAATAACGCAGTCACTGAAGGGAAACTATGTTGTAGCTTGAATAACTGTGTTGGCCTGATGCCAAGATACAAATCTAAATCTCCACATTTAATGCACTCTTCCAGGAGGTTGAAAGACACACTCACTGAGAAGAGGCACTAGTATAATCTAGATTTGAGCAGATCTAGTGTTCCCACTTGTTGCAGCTTACAGAAGAAATCAAACCCTCACTGGATCTGCATTGCAGTTGGAAGTAGAGCTTAGCCCAATGCCTGATAGTGGATGAAATCAACAATACTCCTCCAAGAAATCCTCAATGGAAGAGGTGGGATCCCTGCATAGGAATTCCCAAGTGCTAGGCAACACTATTCTTAGCTAAACAACAGAGAATGGTATTTGTCTAAACAGAAAAGATACTCAGAAATATGCACAGTCAACAACCTTCTCTTGCTGCCTTCCCCTTTCTTTTATAAGATGAAAGCCTTGGCAAACCCTAAACCACATTAATGAGTTAGCTCCTTTCACATGAGGGGCCTCCATCTAGAACTGCGTTGTCCCTTCATGAGGTACATTGTATCTAGACAACGCTGTAGATTTGGTCAAGGTTGACCCATTCTCATAGCTCAAACCCCTTTCACACCTGCAAGTGATTTGTTTACATGGCCCAGATTTATCCTTGTTTGTATGGGAATTGATTTATTAATTATTTTTATGAGTTTTACATGTCCTCTTTTATTCACTTATTCATGGAACAAAAAATGAAACAAAAATGCATAATCCTCTTAGCTCAGGCTAAGTAGGAATATTACAACGTTCAATAAATTTGGTTTCTCTATTGGCCTAAGATAGTACATATGTAGATTATGTCTACGTAGTCGCATGAGGTATGGCAACATCAATTGGACACAATGTTTGAAATCCTAGACCCACTTGAAATGGAGTGCAACCAGTCAAGCTATGAAGAGCTTTATTGGGTTGAGGTGCTATGGGAATCAGATCGATTGGATGCTTGACTTGACAATGCAAGGGTACCCTCGTGGATGAGGAGAATATGTCCCTATATTCTTACATGAGGTTATCCACGTTCTTCTACTATGTGGAGGAACCCTTCCCATGGGCCACGGATGGGGTCATGATCTTCCCCTTACTTTCAGAGTGAATAAAAAAGAAAACAAATTTCCCCGTATGGGAGATGATCTTATTGCATTGCTTTGCAGTGATCAAGTCATTAGGGGAATTTTGAGGTCTAAAATGGGCCTCCTAAGAAAATTGTACAACCAAAATAAACTTTATAAGAACCATTAGGATTCAAGATGATGATGTCAACCATGGGGGATGATTCACCATTTTTTAGGTAAAAGGGAAAAAATATTAAAAAATAATAAAATAATAAAACTACTTTTTCAACTCGTATTTTCAACTTATCTCTCAAAGTTTTTACTCAAATTTTGAGTGGGAGTACTCATTGGATGCAAAATATAATTCCTCATCCAAGGAGTACTCATGTTGCATACTTTTGATAGACCCTACTACACGAAAAATGAGAAATACATGAAACAACGTGACTGCAATCACGTTTCTTTATGTATTTATCACTTTTCTTGCAGCAGGATACATAGAAAGTATGCAACATGGGTGATCCTTGGGTGAGGAACTAAATTTTGCATCCAATGAGTACTCCCACTTGAAATTTGAGTAAAAACTTTGGGAGATAAGTTGAAAATATGAGTTGAAAAAGTAGTTTTTTCTTTTTTCCCTCCAAAATTTGATGATGTAATCAAATCTTATTTTATTATTTCCACTATTATTTTATAATTTCCTTAGGAGGCCCATTTTAGACCTCAGAATTACCCTAATGATATGGTTGTAGGTGACGCTATCTCTGGTATCTTGTACAACCTATTTCCCAGAGTGACAATAACAATGCGAGGCCTAGACTCAAACACAACATGTTGCTTGCACAAGTATGGTTGGCATAATAATACCTCAAAAACATCAAGAGGAGCAATATCACATAATACCACATCTCTGAAGGGCTTGATGTTGTAGGGAAGGTGACATTGTTGGCTAACACAAATATCTCATCCTTGGTGAAGCCACCCGATGGTGTACAGTTGTGGGTGTGTTGTAGTAGGTAGGCCAATCCGCTTCATGACCACTACTCAAATGAGGTTCTTTCGGCTCTCACTGTTGACAGTAAATTGCAGCAGTGAACCCTTCACCCACATCTGTGAGTGAAAGAGGTGCTCCCCTCGTATGGATCTTTGGGTTCAGCCTTTTGGAGCTTGATGGTGGCTACCATTGCAATGGGTTTTGTGTCAATGACCTAATTACCCGTGTTGGTTCCCTTGTCAGGTTCCAAATCATAATCATAGCATGCATCCATCTCTGAGTCTTTGAGCTTGGTCACTAGTGCCTGCTTTGCATGACATTCATTCAGGTTGTGAGTGGGAGTTTAATGTAATTAACACCACTTGCCAGTTTCATTCTTTGCCTTCTCGTCACCCTTGGCTAGCGGCTTCGAGGAGTTTCCGTGGGGGTCCAGGTAGAGCTCTGTCGTTTGCTATGCTTTGGGTTCAGATCCAAATTCTCGCTTCTTCTATTTGAATTTCTGCTTGATCTTGGCAGCATACTGATATGCTGCACCTAGTGAGGAGATTTCAAGGATCTCCATTTCCTCCTAAATGTATCTGTGTAAAAAACTACGGTACTTCAACACCAAATTTTTCTCTGAATATTTGATACCCAACTTTGTGCACAAGGTATGAAATCGACTCATCTTCTCATGCACATCTTGATCGCTTTGTTGCCCCAGCATAGTCCATTGTATGTACTTGTCCTCGTAGCTCCCCACAGGATAATTATTTTCCTTGAGGGCGCCTTAGAAATAATTCCAAGTCGTTTTGACTAAGAATAGGGAGGGTTCCCTCTCGTACTTTTTCTCACAATATGTTTCTCACTAGTCCTTTACATTAGGGGCGGCTTTGAGGAGTGAAAAAGTAATCTTTTCCCAATTTGAAAAATCATGAATTGAAAAATATACTTCTACTATATTTAGTCATCTATCTATGACGTATGCATTTATTTTTCCATCAAATATGGGAATGTCAAAGTTAAATTCTACCTTAAAAGGAGTGGCACCTCTAGAGTGACTGTTGGATGAAGATGCGCCGCTAGTGGGTATCCGTTGAACGATCTGGGAAAAGTTATCCATTATCGTGATCATTTGTTTCTAGAGGGCCTCCTCGAGCAATATTTTTATAGGATCTCTTGTTCCCTCCTATTTATTTTATTCTGCCATGGGAGGTCATCGGGGTTTGCAAGGCTGATCTTGCAAAGGTTCAACTAGATCGAGACCTAACTCCTTATATCCCGACCTCGTTCAGGACATGCAAAGAAAACTTGAGAAAGAGCATATCAATTTAATACCACTGATCCAGAATTATGCAAGAATGCAATAAAATATATAAATAAACATAAATGTAGAGATGTAGCAGGAATAACTGCATTAATATCAAATACTAAAAATTCTTACATACAGAACGAAAAATAAACTAGCTCGGGCAATGGTCGCTTATCTCTGAGAAGAGATGTGGCAGCTAAATGCCTTTGAACTATGTTATAGTGAGACTTGAAGGCCTATTTATCATTGATAATCAATGGAAAACCATAAACATCCAAAAACCTAACACTAGGAGCTGAAGCACCAAAACTATGGGCCCCGTTTGGGTAAATTGGTACATCAACTTCCCAGGGACATAAATTTGGCATATGATATCTGTTTGATGTGCACCATACCTCGTTAGAAACATATTTCCAAGGAATACAAATTTTGAGTGACCAAAAATAGCCAATGACCCATGTGGGTCCTGGATTTCCCAAAAAATGTCATTTAGGGCCTCAAAACAGCTCCAAAATTTCAGGACCCAAAAAATTGACAAAAATAGTAAATTGTGCTACAATTAAGGAAATTGGAAAGCTAAAAGAAATAGTGGTGGGGGTCCAAGTGGAAGAGGTAGGTGGCCACCAATATCCACCTGGATCATTAATACTCTTAGCCATATGGAGTGCTACATTTTCCATATATTTGGCCATATGGAAAGAGATTGTTTTTTTCCTCGTTACTCAAGCGAAAATCGATAAAGGCAAGAAAAACCAAGAGGATATAGCACTAATAAATGGAAGAAAGAAAGGAGGCAAGTGAAGGAAGAAAATAAGCAATTCAAAGAGGAGAAGAAGCAACCCAAACCCGTGTGGACAAAAAAAGGAGAAATAATTCTTCGAGTATTGAAGAGCATTCCCTCCAATAGTTCATGATTATTCATGCATACTTATAGAGGATTGAAAATAATTAGAGGTGCATAACCTCAGGGGGAGCATATGATGGAGCTTGTATCATATGATGAGTTAATTTCAGCCTCATGCATATTCAGGTCCATAGGATTAGTCTGTGTCTAAGAGGTATATTGAGCTCAGGGGGAGCTATGCATGGTATGGAGACTCATGTTTTATTTTGTCTCTTATACTTATTTACTCTCATGTGATTGTAGTATTTTATATGCATTTCATGATTATAAATAAGAGCACATTTTTCATCCATTTATATGTTTTTGGTTTCCTGTAACAACTGGTTGAAAATATGTGTAACCATGTATAGATTATGATCATGACTCCATGATTATTTAAATGACTTTTGAATGGAATAGCCATGTATAGGCTGTCATATGTAGACAACCATGTATTTACCATGGTTTCATCATTTCCAATTGGTATTGAGTGCAGTCAATATTTTTTGAGTCATGTTGGTGATAGGATTGTTATGGAGCAATATCACTACATGGAAAAGACCCTATAGTGGATGTTTTTGAGGAAGCGCTTATAAAAATAGCCCAGATATCCGTTTGTAGTGGAGGTCACTAGAGGAGGTTGGAGGGTGGAGGTTTTTGCGAATGTTTTTTGTGTGGCGTGTTTCTAATCATAAAATGCACTGGTGCATTTGATATGAAGCACACCAATGCGTACTATCAAATGGCACACCGAGACACTGTGCTCTCCATAAAAACAAGCTCGGTGCGTCTCAGTAATCCAACGCACCGGTGCGTACTATCAAAAGGCACACCGATATATTTTTTTCTCTATACAAACCGATCCGATGTGTCTCAGTAATCCAACGCACCGTAAAGAAGTGCGGTGCGCAGTTGATACCACCGCCTAGTGCATCTCATTATTGAGCACACCAAAAAAGGGTTAATTTAAAAAGCATTATCGACCATAAAAAACTTCATTTTTACTTTTTTCAGTGCTATAGAGTTCTCAAGCACCGGTGTGATTTTTTCTTCTCTGACACACCCTGACATCGGTGCTCCCATTTGCCACATTTCTTCCGTCCATTTCTCACTATGTAGAGCTCGAATTTTCGAAAACTGTGGGAAAATTTGATTTTTAGTATTCCTCAGCAAAGATGCCTCCTAGAAATACAAATGTGGAGGTAATCTACTTGTTTCTCACCAATTTAACCTTTTATAGGATTAATTTCTCAAATTGATTTGAATTTTACCATTAAAAAAAAAAAAATCCGCGCAGTGTGTTCGAGCCGTTCACCTTGCATCATTCGCGGTGTTACCTGTAAATTTACAGGCCACACCGCGCATGGTTTTAACGGTAACCTCACCAGGGTCCGGTGTGGTACCAATAAAATTCACACCATTTTAACACTAAAATAGTGTGGTGTGTGTCTGTTGCCAACCACATCGACTATTTAAAATTTTAAAAAATAACACACTATGTACAGTCGTACGGTGGTGCAGTCATTTACCAGAACGCATTGGGAATTATGTATGACTGTCGGACGATGCATTGACCAAACTAACTGCCCCAAGGTGGATAGTTTGGTCAATGCACCGCACAAAAAAAAATTATGTTTTCGTGGTACATGAAGTTTTTTCATGCGCACCGTGTGCAGTGCGTGATAAACACGTAGGCATTGGGATTGGTGTGTGGGTGTTTTTTCGGGCGCACTGAATGTTTTTGTTTTTCAATAAAAATAATATATATATATATTTGTAAA
This sequence comes from Pinus albicaulis, assembly GCA_034641835.2. Classification (NCBI taxonomy): domain Eukaryota; kingdom Viridiplantae; phylum Streptophyta; class Pinopsida; order Pinales; family Pinaceae; genus Pinus; species Pinus albicaulis. Next base: position 1,943,619,734 of record CM076575.1, on the reverse strand, counting down.
TATGTTTGTCATTTAATAAAAAAAATGTATTTAATACGTGAATCGTTTAGCGACGTCAATGAAGAGAGGAAATGCAACAACAAGAACATATGGAGGACCATTATAACATACTTCAGCATTGGGAGGCACGGGAGAGGGACAGACTTCTGTACCCTCGCCCTATTACGATACCCACCTAGTTTCTCTTAAGGGAGGTAGGCCTCCTTAAGCTATACGAGGAGGCTACATCCCTAAAGGGGAACAATGGGTTATTAGGACAACTGATCTACACGTGGGATGCCCACCGATAGGATTTCTGGGTTGGTCTTGTCAAGTGGTACAAGTCCATTGAGGAGGACATTTATTTTATTATTGGCCTATCTAGGGGAGGGCATGATTTTCCCAAGTTCCCATATGTCCCCATTGGTTATGCAGCAGGGAGTCAGTTGGCATACTGTAAGAGATACATTAGGGACAATATATTTTCTCCTGCAGATTTTCAGGTGTCTGGTGGTGAGTTACACATTGCTTCATTTGGTTAGGAGGAGGTGAGGTGCCTCTCACTACTACTGTTGACCATTGCACACTATGCTAGTGATGGGTAGCACATTATTTTCCCACTTTTATTTTATGTTGATTCTTTATTCTAGACGCCACAACTTTTGAGATGGTCTGCCATTTTTTTGTGGCAGTTTTTCATAGCATTAGATAGATGTCGTTCTCAGGCACGTGGGAGGTTGAACTTCCCTTTTGATTTAGAGTTATTTTTTTTTTTTTTTTTTAGAGGTTTCTAGAGATGAGGCCTACTTTTGTCCGGAAAACTCGTAGACTGATGTTACATGTACAGATGCAGATGTGGGGCTAGATAATTCCCAAGAGGGGCCTGTCTGATTATCTGACTAGGATATCTAGTGATGTACTAAAGCTGCTAGCCAGTTTTGATGATCACATGTTCATGATGGTGTCGTGTCCGTACGCAGTTTTGGATTGGAGAGGGTGTACCAACATCCTCTTCATAGAGTATGAGTCATCGGATGTTAGAGGTAATGTTAGTGTTTTCTTTAAATTAATACAGTTTCATTTTATTGTATTAATTAGTTAATGTAAAATTTATTCGAACATGTTGTTTAATTTGTTTCATTAAATTGTTTAATGAAATTGTTTAATTATTATTGTGTACTATATATTTTGTATATATTGGCATATTCGTTGGGGAAATGATTCCACCCCCACTAGATGATCTTGTAGATCATGACGAGGAAATGGCAGAGGCCGTGGATCAGGGTGACATACCTAATCCTAGGGTGCAGATACCCGTGAGGATGCGATGTAGGGTAGGCATCCGATTTAGAATGGAGATAGACAACCGACTGTGTCGACTCCTGGGTTATGAGTGAGTTCGTCGTGCTAATATTAGATAGATCTAGTTTGATCGTAGTCTCAGAAAGCTCTGGAGAGACATGCCCCATGATATGATGGCCCTTATGTGTCATATCATTGGATCTTCTAGGCTACTGGTGGCTAGGAGGGATAGGAGTCATGGAGATGCGCGACAGAGAAACTCACTGGATGATCATGATCACGAGGGGAGTGATAATCATTCTAGTAATCCACCTCCTCCTCCTTCACCTTGCACCGTAGATGATAAGCCAACATCGATTCCTGATCAGTAGGCATCTTCTGAACATGCACCATCTCAACAGAGACCTAGTCTTGAGAAGACATGACCATCGACTGAGCAGGAACCTGGTTCTGAGCAGGCTGGTCCATCTGAGCAAGTACCATCCAATGAGCAGGCTACAACATCAACTCATCAGTAGGCACCTCCTAAGCAGACACCATCCGATCAGCAGACACCTCTTGAGCAGGCACGTCATCCATTTGAGCATGAGGCTCAACGATCGACTAAGCATGCCTCAAGTACTAGTTATAGTATTGATGTAGTACCATCAGATATTTGACATTTATATGCAGTTCTATTATAGTTGTATATTTTTGACATTATATATATATATATATATATATATATATATATATATATATATATATATATATATATATATATATATATGGTGCATGTATTGTATGTTCATGTTGATGTACTTAATTTACATGTTGGTGTTCATCATGATGTGTATATTGTTAGGTCATGTTAGATATGTTCATTTAATGTGCTTGCAGATAGATGTGTATGTGATAATAGTTATTTGACATGAGAGATATATTTGATGTTTGTGTTTTGATGATGTTATTCAATGTTTGTGTTTTGTTAAATGATCATGATCATGATGATTAGATGATGTTAGCGAATTTGAATGTGTATTTTAGAATATGATGATTGTAAGATGGTTATCATGATCATGATGTTTATTTTTAATATTAAATCATGATATTTATTAAAAATTATGTATTGTTAATTTTAACTATATGTATCATGATTGTAATTGTAATTTTAATTGTAATTGTATGTAAAATATTTGTAATATTGCAATTGTAATTGTAATTGTATTGTGAAATAGTAAAATTGTAATTGTAATTGTATGCAAATATTTGTAAAATTGCAATTGTAATTTTTATAATTGTATTGTGAAATTGTAAAAGTGTAATTGTAATTTTATGTATCGTGATTGTAATTGTAATTGTATGTAAAATTGTAAAATTGTAATTGTAGTTGTAATTGTAATTTTAATTTTAATCGTATCTAAAATATTTGTAAAATTTTATTGAGTTGTATTATGAAATTGTAAAATTGTAAATTAATTGTCAATTTGGAACCATAACTACCGTAAGTAAAATGTACACTATACATATTGTTAAATTACCATAATTGTAAAATTGTAAATTTCTAAATTTGTATGAATACAAATAATTGTAAAAAAATAATTCTAGAATAATATGAATTTTTGTAACATAATAAAGTTTAGAAAATAATGCAAATAAATTCACGTTTAGAATTATGATCTTACATACCAAAAATAACAGTATACATTAATAATTTTTTAAATTTTTTGAAGATATCACACACACACACACACACACACACACACAAACACATAAAATAGGGTGAATTTATTTAAGTAATGATATAGTGAAAATAACATTTAAAGCAATCAAGTAGTTGTATTACACACACACACACGCAGATATAGTAGGGTGCATTTATTTAAGTAATGATATAGTGAAAAACCATTTAAATCAATCATGCAGTTGTATTATTTTAGGAATTGACATAAAAAAAAAGAACTTGATATAGTGCATTGTTTTCGAGATCAACATAATTGAAAATTATCTAGTGAAATGATTTTAATATTAACACAATGCAAACCAATTAATTCAAAAAACATATTATAATGTTTCGAAAAAAATAGTCTTAGTTATAAGTTTAAGTCATCTTCTTTATAAAAACCCATCTTAAATAATATAAATGATGAAACAACACATGTACCATATCACTCTCTATTCTCATGATCACCCTAATTATCTTCAAGCTTGCTTGCCATGATAAAACTATTGTTCTCAAAAATGTGTTTTGATAAAGGGTCATGTCTCAATACAAACCACCAATCCCTATCCAACACATCTGAGTAAAAAAACACCTGGTTGCAGTGTTTGGGGAAAACATAAGGCTCCTTAGCTATATCCCACATCTTTCTAGAGTTCATACATATTAGCCTACTATCAAAATCTTCCTATACATTATTTCGATAAAAGGTGTCCCACCAGTTCCACCTAAAAATAACACTTTGGAAAGAAGAGAAGTTCACTTCAATGATCTCTTGCATCTTTCTGAGGTAACTTAATGTCCCTCATACTAGGTTTTGATCACAGTGGCTAGCTCGACTACATTGATCGAACTAGACTTCCACTCCATAGTCTTATGTCATGTGTCCATCATTGGCATTTTCTGTGTGCAAATGGTGCCCATATGCCCACATAGATGGGAAAAAATGCACCTATAAAAAAGTTAAAAAATCATAGTGTCATATGTCTAATAACCCAATTGTTAAAATATAAAATATAGATGTTACATTTCAAAGGTGCATTACTAAGTTTAAAATGTACATAAATAGATTATTACCGAGCTGGTGCACCCAATCCCTACATTTAGTGCATCCTCTTCAGCACGCGGGTGATGACTTGTTGCACAATATTTCTCTTTGACTTGGTGAACAACCCAACTATTAGGGCATATAATTAGCATATTTTATTTTAAATGATAAAGATAAGGGATGCTTATACCATTCAACTATTTGAATTATGTTTTGTCACTATCCCATTTCATTCTCTTTTGTTCGTACAATGTGACCCATGGCTGTGCGACTTCAAAATTGTAAAGAACGAATTTATTGATTTCTTCAATTTCTGCATTCATTGATGAAATGAAAGTGACATATAGTAAATATAAGATCAAAACATACATTATATTGAAGTTCAACATGAACATTTACTTTCTATAAATTTGACAAATTATAAGTCGCTTAATCTTTATGAAACACCTTTTTCCATTTGTTTGGAGAAGCTTCCCTTCTGTTTTGTCTTCATCCCTTTCATCATCCCAAATCACCACACCTAATCTATTTTCGACCTACTTGATGTACTCACTCGCATAATAGAAAGACTCATACGATATTTACCCCTCTTTCAAAGACCCTTGGGTTTTTCCCTTTGTCAGACAAAACCTTTCAATTTCTTCATGTGCCTCTCTAAGAATAACATCCAACGACAAGAAACCACCCCAACTAATTCAACTAGGTGGATTAGAAGATGAGCCTGTAGGTCCATGAAACTCATCTTGAGTTCCTTCTTAAACATACAAACAATATCAACTATCTCTTGATGCCACTATGGAATGCTAGCCACATGAATCTCCTTTGACATGATGCAACATACAAATGCAGATAATTTAGATATGGCATATCCTAGGTCTTGGGGTAGTCATGTTTCACACACCCATGCACGAATAAAGGATAATGACATTGAAAAGTTATAAACACATGTAATAATATAAAAAATTATTTATGTTTTATGATCCCATGGGATAAAAATTATTAATATATTAAAAAATAAAATAATGTTTTTGACATTATATGCACTCTTAGAAGATTCAAATTGTCATGTGATTTCAACCCCGAAAAATGGTCTTCCACGGTGAAGCAACGCTGTAGTGAAGACCCATATGAACATGGCACCCTCACACCCATTATAGCTTCCTTTTCCAAAGAAAGATAATAATTTTTTAAAATCCATGGGAGATCACCTTCTTTGAAATACCAATTAGAGGGACCAGCCTCTAATCCTATACTTTGTAATTGTCTTGGACAATGTTTCTTTTTAGTTTTTGAAGTAATAAGATCTTTCCTAACATCAAATGTGTCACTTTGTTTTGATGATATGTGCCTCCATAAAGAAGATGAAACATTTTAAAATATATGCATGGGATCTAATAAGTGGGTAATCTTAAGATGCTCCCAAAATGGGAGGTTATAAAAGATTGATTCCATTTTTATCCCAATCGAAAATTTCTCAACATAGTGTCGAAGAATTATGGATCATCAAACATTGTAATATTCCCAAATGGGAAAAGCAAGAATATAGATAAAAATGCTTGAAATAGCAATGTCTAACATCACATCAAGATATGATATGGAGAATTTTAATTCATCATAACATCATCAAATAATACAATATAATGAGGCACAAATAATACAAGACAAGCCCACAAGCCTCCAATGAGTAAATCCCTCAAGAATGAGGTGATGCTACTATATCAAAATGCCAGAGACACTGCTACAGTGCAGTCATAAGAGCATTGCTACAAAAAATGAATAAAAAAAATATAAAATGGCTGATATGTGCCTCAAGAGATAATATACAATGAATATCAAGGCTCTATACAACCTCCAACAATAAACCCAAGAAGGTTTCAGAAATACACCAATATACAAGAAATGAGCCAAAGCCCTAGGGCTGAAGATTCATTGCAACAATACAGTTGGAAATATGTGGCTAGTATGAAATGGAAAATAATATAGCCTCCTCCAATATAATATCTAGATGAAAGGTTGGTCCCTTCACTGGAAAAATTCCTCCCTAGATGGTGTACTAAAACCACCCCTGCAACTCCTCCCAAAAATAACGCAGTCCAAGACTAAAACTATGCTATAGGGGAAAATAGTAATGTGGCTTGATGCAAAATATTGCATATAAGCTCCAATGCCTTCTTTGCTGGCCTCCCAATGGAAGGAAACCTTCATCGACTGAAAATAAGCATTGAAGTGACCCAAATCAACCCTCCAAAACTTCTTCCCTGTAACACAAAACAACCTCAACAGGAACTGCACTGTACCATAAGACTGAAGCTTTGGCTTGATGCCTAAATGTGGAAATATAGTGAAAATACTCTTCCTGAGTGGATGCTAGAAGTTCCCCAAGGATAGAGGTGGGATTCCCGCTCGGGAAAACCCTGTGCTAAACAACACTGCAATCTTAGCAAGACAGCTGAAGAGAGCAACAAGTCTCAACATACCATAAAATCTAAAATATCCAAAAATAAACATGATATTCTATGGCTGCCACCCCCTTCCTTATATAAGGGGTGACCTTCCTCACCCTTAGCCCCACTCATTAGAGCCACTATCTCCATGCATGAGATCTCCCTCCAAAATTGTGTTGTCCCTCAATAAATGTCCACTCTTCCATAACAATGTTTTTGATTTGGTTAAAGTTGACCCAGTCTTCATGCTCCAACCCCTTTTCACACACAAGGGTGCTTAATTAAGCTGCTAAGATGACCTCCCTTCACATTAGGAGTGATTTTATTCCTACTAAGAATATTTATGGGTCTCCATACCCTCTTATTCAGCAAATTAATAAGCAAAAGAAAAAACTAATATTCCAAGTAGCTCATGGCTAATTCGGAATATTATAGTCCTCCCCTCCCGAATGTTGCTTGTCCTAAAGCAACTGTAAAGGTGAGTGTTGCAACTCTTCCCCTCCTTCTTTGGTGACACCTCCATGTGGTAAGCTCTCCTCATATACCAAGTGTCTCCCAATCAATCCCTCCATGACATTCTCCTCCCAAGTTCTCGTAAGATGAAAATGACTCATCCCATAAGGAAGAAAAAGACCCAATGTAGAAATAATGGATTTCCCAAGGTTCTCCCTAAAACATGAAGCATAAGAAACATGGAAAATCTCTCTCCCAAAGGGCATGCTCAATCCTCCCATCCTTCCTCCATTTATTCCCATAATAACAATAAGAACATCATCAATGTATGGGATCAAAACCAAGGACACATAAGCTACCATATGTAGTAATGGAGGTGGGTCATAGTCCCACATGTGGAACCATCGTAGTATATCTCTTGACTGCCTCAGATAATGATATGGTAAGTGGTTTCCCCACCACTTAATTTCTGCCATAGTCTTCTCAAATTTTTTGAGAAGGTGAGTAATGGTTGGTGCCTTTGGTGCACACCCAGAATTATATGTCATCTCCCTATATCCTCCTAGGGAGTGGCCATGCTCAACGCTATTTATTGCCCAATGTTGACCATGAAGTTTATAAGAAAGAATTCTCCCACTTGGAGAAATGGCATGCACATGTATGGTTAAGGAATGCACATATTCATTATATAAATCATTATGCATCAAACATGATCCTTACCATATTCTTGGTTCACACAAATGGAGTGGTCCATAGATAGATCCCCTCTCATTCCCATAGAGGAAAGAGGTGGCAGTGATAACTCCATCAAAGAGTTATGTATCTCCTCCATCTCCACATGATCCATGCATCTCCTCAAATGCTAATATATCTCCTCTTCAAAGCCTTCCCAAGTAAACCCCTCCATGATATTATGGTATGATCTCATGGAATAAGTGTGGCTGAAGAGAAAATCCTCATGTGCTGCTTGTATTAATTTATCCTTAAGCTTGGATGCTCTAGATAAGAACATACTACCATGATAGTAGATGACCTCATATCTGACTAAATACCCCTCCTCTAATAGTTGGTCATCAAGTATCATGCATGTAAAAATATCCTTGAAATAATCCACCAAAATCTGGGATTTCCAATAAGGATCTATCCTCCAAAGTAATAGCGTTGATGATCTATCATATAAAGCATCTGTCATGTGGCTGCCCTCTTCTTTGACATATCCCATGCCAAAGTCACATATCGAGATGCTGCTATCCCTTCTCTGCTACTCCTCTTGTAGCTGCTCATGCTCAAGTAAAGGTTGAATCTTTTGGAGGTTAGTCTTCCATGGGAAGCTATCACCTATCTAAAACTTCCTAAGTTTTGACAAAGCATGCATCAATAGCCACCATACTATACCATGTGTGGAAGATTTCTCCCTAAATGAGAGCATATTCTGAGCCTCCAAAGTCAAGGAATATCCTCCTTTCACCATGATGGTGCCATCCTCCATCCCTGTAGCATCCTCTGTCAGCGCAATATGTGGTGTGAGAGTGGGTAATGATGATAGTGGGAGAAATTTTCCCTCCTCCTTGAGTCTACCCAAGACTCTCTATGTTGTACAATGAATTCCTAATGTTCCCACTCCTCCTGGATCTATGAGTGGTGCAACATGATGTGAGACATTTCTCACCAACTCCTGATCAGGTGGCCTCCCAGGTGGTTTGCCACAAGAAAATAATGTCTCATGGGCCAATATCATATTCATAATAGATAGGACCGTTAGGCCCTTGCTTCCACCGTGCAAATCCAACTCTTTTTTTTGTGTAGAATTTTTCTGATATTTGGGTACTATTCTCAATGATGTAAGAGTCCCTCCAATTGGAGAAATTGCTCCATTCTCACCTCTCAGTGATGGTGGATCATCTCCTACTATCCTAGGAATGTGAACTCCTTTGGGCTCTTCTTCTTCTTCCTCCTCATGATCTGAGAAGACCTCTATATAGTGTGCCTTTCCTGCTGCACATCTATGTTCGGGTGCCCATGATTCTTGGCATGTGAAGCAAATATTCATTCTCCTCAAATCTCTTCAGACATCATCACTATGAGGTACTTTGATTTGGATCTCTTTTGAGAAAGGAGCCTTCTCATATTTTCCCTTTGCTGGGAAAGTGGGCTTTTGCTGAAATGTTGCCTTTGCTTTTGACAAGGCATATTGTAGATATCTAGCCCTTACAATGGTATCTTGAAGGGTAGTGGGTTTGGTATATTTAATCAACCCATGAACAGGTTATGCTAGCCCATCAATAAACATATAGACCCTCCTTACTATAGATAAATCAGGAATAGAAAGTTTTCGAAATTCAAGAATGTAAGTTTCTGGATTACCTGATTGTTTGAGCTTTTCTAGCCCCATGAAAGGTGCCTCCGGGTCTCTCCGATCAAAACTCTCCACCAACCTCCTTGTGAAATTTGAATATGCAGTCACATTTCCATGATCCAATGTAAACAACCCATGAAACCACCAACCATGTGCTTCACCCTCAAGGTGCAATGTTTCTATTTTGATGGCCTCCATCTCTAGTACTTGGTTCAGCTAGAAGTAGATGTATAGCTTCTCTACCCATGATTTGGTAGTGCATTTAGATGATCCATCAAAGTTGGGTAAGAAAAATTTGCGTATAGTTCGGTGTAGATCATGATTCTGTATGAATCCTCCACCTCTATTGTGATGTCAGGCTCTCCTATTGTTCTTGATCTGATAAAATTCTTGAAAACTCAAATGCTCCTTGAATCTCTGAGATTGAGACTCATACCCCATGAAATAGTCTTCAAGAGTTTCTTGTTATTGAAACCCTCCATTTCCCACTGCTAAAAAAGTAAGCATTTTAAAGCGTTGGGAAGTTTGGTGCTTCACTGGTTGATCACTCCAGTGATGAGAAATTCTGGAGCCTTCACCATGTAGAAACCCTTTAGGGGATTCTTTGTGTCTATCCATCCTCATCTCATTTATTTCTCTTGCAATGTCTTGCAAAGTTCGAAGAAGAAGCTTAGGAAACTCATTCTCCTCATCTCCTCTTGATAAAGGGGTTTTACAGTTGTCTTATTTATCATCTATATAGTCATACTTATGGTTTCTTTTGAGATACCTTCTCTCTCTGTAATATCCCAAATGGGGAAATTTTTGCTCCATTGGGAACATCTTAGATGTTCCTATTTTTTTCCACCTCCGAGGGGATTAACAATCAACATTGAACTATTTCAGAGATTGACTACTGGGGAATTTACTAGATTTTCCATCTTCACAAGGAAGAATGAGATCCAGAGGCTACCTTTCCCACTAGCAAACTCTGCCAATAGAACTTGTCAAAGGCTAATATTTCCCTTCAAGGAATTTCTGCAACAGCTGTGCATGAGGACGCTATATAATGAAGCACATGTGAAAATAAGGCCATCCAACACTGGGATGCCTTGGAATGCATCTGATACAAACTCCCTGTAGAATATAAGCCCAAAGAGATAACCCTAAGGGGGTTATTCAGATCTCCCACCAACAAGTGTACTGAAATAATGCACAATGAGAGAACCTTCAGCAGTATTAAAACTCCAATATGTAACAGCAGTGAAATAATGTCTCATGAAGTATAAGAAGAGTGAAAATATGATATATAAGCTGAAGAAACAAATAGAATAAAAATTCCTTGAGGAAAATACCTCTCAAGGTGAGCTTAAATCAGCCTCAAGGGAACATGTACAGAAAACAAGAGAATACACTGCTACACAACCCAACAACTCTATAACTGTGCAATATCTAAGGGAAAATGACTGTAGATTTAAATATACATGATGATATGACAATAAATTTTAAATAAAGAAGGGGGAGAAAGATCTCAACCCCAGAAAACATTATTACATTAATCCTCCAAGGGATTGGCTAAAATACATAAAACACTAAAATGTCGGAGTTGCAGTGTAGCTGCTGCAACTCAAATATAATACAACATAAGAGAAGGAAATAGATTCTGCAATAACAATGAAACCTCCTCCAATAATCTCCAAAGTGAAGGCGTTGATATCCTTCCTGAAGATTGCACTCCATAGTGCACAAAATGAGCACCACCGGCAAACCCTCACTGAGAATAATGCTGTAAGAGAATGTGAATGCGCTGAGCATGAGAGAAATACATATGGCCTGATGCCAAATCTACAATATTAGCTCTGGAAATATCCTTTGATGATTTCCTAGAGAAAGAGATGGCTCCTCCTCTACAAACCAACGCCGGAAGTGAGATGATGGAAGTCCCTCACTGCAACACCAACAACTCTAGCGTTCTCTTGCCGCAAGAATAATGCAGTAGCTGAAAATGACTGCCTTGGCCTCATTCCATGATGTGAGGAAGATGAAGTACAATATCCCCATGGCCTCCCATGGGAGAGAAGGGCATTCCTAAATAGGAATCCCTCTTGTTGTAAGCAACAACAAGTTGAAGAGAGCTTCAAATTCGAATTCTATCTTCAAAAACTAATCTCCACAATGCTCTCCATCATCTTTTATTCAATGTGTGCATGGACCCCACTCACATTAGGGTTTATCTCTCATTTAAATTGTCCCTCCACTCCAACTACGCAATCTTCTTGTGCAAGCTTCCCCTCTTAGGGTACGTTGTTGACTTTGGTCAACCATGGTCTAGCTCACTTGCCTTTGGCCCTTTTCACACTTGGGCTGCTATCTTAAGCCACTTAAGTGACATTTTGCACCATAGGAGTGTTTATTAAAATGCTACATGGATCCCCTCACCCATTTTATTCCTTTTATTAAAATAAAAGTAAAATTAATGTTCCAAATAGTTTATTGCAAAATTTGGAACATTACACTCTCTATCTGTGAGAGGGTCTCCTTCTTCTAATGACATATTGGATTAAGATGCAGAGGCTGAGCCAAGATTATGCTCTAATACCACTGTAATATTCCAAAATGGGAAAAGCAGGAATATAGAACAAATTTATTTAAATAGTAGTGTCTAACATGAAATCAATATATGAGACCAATATGGATCCTTTTCATTCATCATAACAACAGAAAATAATACAATATAATGTGGCACAAATAATACAAGACAAGCCCACAAGCCTCCAATGAGTAAATCCCTCAAGAATGAGGTGCTTCTACTATATCAAAATGTTGGATACACTACTACAGCGTAGTCATAAGAGAATATCTACAAAAAATGAATACACAAAAGATAAAATGGCTGATATATGCCTCAAGAGATAATATACAATGAAGATCAAGGCTCTATACAACCTCCAACTAGAAACCCAAGAGGGTTTTCAGAAATACACCAATATACATGAAATGAACCAAAGCCCTAGGGCTGAAGATTCACTGCAATGATATAGCTGGAAAGATGTAGCTGGTTTGATATGGAAAAGAATATAGCCTCCTCCAATAGACTCTCTAGATGAAAGGCTGATCCCTTCACTAGAAAAAGTCCTCCCCAGATGGTGTACTGAAACCACCCTTACAACTCCTCCCAAAAATAACGCATTCCAAGACTAAAACTGCAATGTAGGGGAAAATAATAATGTGGCATGATGCCAAATATTGCAAATAAGCTCCAAGGCCTTCCTTGTTGGCCTCCCAATGGAAGGAAACCTTCCTCCACTAGAAATAACCACTGAAGTGACCCTAATCAACCCTCCACAACTTCTTCCCTGCAACATAACATAACCTCAACAGGAAATGCATTGTACCATAAGAATGAATCTTAGGCCTAATGCCTGAATATGGAAATATAGTGAAAATACTCTTCTTGAGTGGACACTAGAATTTCCCCAAGGATATAGGTGGGATTCCCGCTCAGGAACACCCTATGCTAAACAACACTGCATCTTAGCTAAACAACTGAAGAGAGAAACAAGTCTAAACAGACCATAAAATCTAAAATATAAAAAAATAAACATGATATTCTATGGCTGTCATCCCCTTCGATATATAAGGGGTGAGCTTCCTCACCCTTGGCCCCACTCATTATAGCCACTATCTCCATGCATGAGATCTCCCTCCAAAACTGCGTTGTCCCTCAATAAATTTCCACTCCTCCATAACATCGTTGTTGATTTGGTCAAAGTTGATGTTGTCTTCATGCTCCAACCCCTTTTCACACACAAGGGTGCTTAATTAAGCTGCTAAGATGACCTCCTTTCAGATTAGGAGTGATTTTATTCGTACTAAAGAGATTTATGGGTCTCCTTACCATCTTATTTAGCAAATTAAGAAGTAAAAAAAAAATTAATATTCCAACTAGTTCATGGCTAATTGGGAATATTACAAACATAGGCACCCCATTTGAATTGAACATTTCTATGAACTCTTTTTCCTTCTCTCTCTCATATGCTCTAAGCCATTCAGCTGGTGTCATTATTGCAGGCTTGGGTTCTCCCTCATTTACCATTGCAAGCAGATGTTGTTCTTCTGTAAGGGTATTCTTCTAGGAGGAGTACCGTGGAGCAGTCATATAATCATTTTTGAAGGTCGTTGGACCATCTAGCTTTCATAGAAGGTCCACAATATTTACATCCATAATACCTTTTTGTTAAAAGACATTTGAAATTATTGTATAGAATATGCATGACATGTTAAAGAATATCATGAAGATCATAACAATTACAACAAATTAAATAGTTAATATGTGAAAGAATATTGTTATGTATATAAACAAATCAATAAACATGTAATTTACAAGAGAAAACTCCTAATATTGGATAATCATGTGTCCTGTAAGAACATATTCCATACAACTTAAAAATTCTCTTTGCTGCGATGGGTCTTGATACATCGTATACATTTATCCCATCCTATAATTCCTTAAATTCATCTACTATAGTAAGTAGATATCCATATTATTCACTTATCTTCTACTAGGGACTCTGAGAGACAAAATAATATGTTCATTATTCATAGACAACCATGGGGGGATATTTTTATTGATCACTACAACAGGCCAGAAAGAATAGTTGGTGTTCTGGAGGGAATATGGATTGACGCAATCCATGGCTATGCCGAGTCATACACTTTGTACTTCATCCTTGAATTTTCAAGCCATGTATTCTCTATATGCTTCATGGATATTGAATTAGTTGGGATTCGCATAACTCCCAACTCACTTCTGTGTGAGGCATGCCATCCCTGCAACATAGCTAATTCTTTGCAATGAAAGATCATTTGAATCCTTGGGATTATAGGCATGTGCCTCAATATCTTTAAAGGAGGACCGCATGATTTACCCTTCTTTTTTGATTTATCATACTTGTCATTCCCACATTTTAGACATATCTCTTTATCTGCATATTATCCTCTATATAGAATACAATCATTTGGACATGCATGATATGATGTGTACTCAAAACCCAACATTTTCAACAATTTCTTTTCCTCTTCGCAACTACCGGGCAAGAAATTATCACTCGGAAGAACGTTATCTTTGAATAACCTGTAGTTGGTCATGGACAATATTAAATATACAATGCCAATAATTATTAAATTTGTAATGTTGATTGTGTGACAATATTTCTCAAGATATAAGGGACTTGATGGTCAATTACCTCAAAAGTTTTGAGAAACATGCATTCTACAAGCCAAAATTTTCTGTCAAGTTGTACAGTAACATCGTTGTCCCCAACTGGGTAGACTTTGACTGACCGCCAGGTCCAAAAAGGGGGGTGGTGGAAGAAAATTTAAGGCTTTAGAAAAATGTATCAGTGATATGAGCATCATCCCCTAGCTGATCATCGTTCTAGAATTCATCTAACAACATTGTCTCCATGGCAGTTGTATCGCTTAATTAATCATCCATACCAACCTCTATTTGATTACCTCCATTTCTAGCCTATGAATAACTACTATTGCTATAGTCATTCCTAATTGGTGAATCTGGACGTAGTGGGAATTGAATAGGTGGTTGATTCAACCATTCTTGGTATCGTTCCTCTCCGATTTTTTCTCTTAATTTAGCCTTATCTTAATTTTACATTGGGGTGTGGTGAAAAAAAATATGGTAGGTAGGTCGCTCATCATCACTAGAATCCTAATAATTTCAAAAATTATATTTGAACATGATTAGTACAAAATCGATGGTATCAATTAGTAAGCGTGTTAATGCATGATTAATCGGTTTGACGTTGAAATAATTACATTATGCCAAAAAAATATTATTACCATCATTGTCCCAAGATTGTGGGTAGACGATGGCATGTTACAATTGGTAAGGTGAAGCAGTTGTCCATTTTCATCTACCAATAGTGTCTTGTGGTATGCTACTCCTGATAAGAGCTTTCAACATTTTCGAATTGTTTGAATATTTTGTGCATATGAACTTGATCCTGAATCTGTATGAACCTGCAAAATTTGTATACATTAATTTTATTTCATTGATTGACATGGAGAAAAAAAATAAATTCAATTAGATAATGAAAATATAAATAAAATATGATGTAATTACTTCTGGAGATGCATATGGTGAACTCTATGATGAACATTGAGAAATATTATAGAAATATTATGGAATGTGATGGATTTTCAAGAATTGTCCATATGATATAATTATGAGATTTTCTCCTTGCATTTGAGCAAAATCAACAATAGATTTTGGTGTACATACCTAAAAGTAATTTTGGTGCCTTAAAAAAGGATTTGTTTTTATCGGTGCTAATGTACTGTAAACCACACCGGTATGGTTTTATTACTGCATGCACCGGTGCTGTTAGTTAACAAACGCACTAAATATCGAGAAAAAAAAGTGCAACTTTATTTTTTTGAAGTGAAAATAAAACGGTAAATTGAAAAATGAGCAGCAAATTATTTTCAGAAGTGTAATTTCATAAAAAATTTCTTTAAATATTAAAAGCTATTCATTATTTCATTATTTTTGCGACATTTTTCTGGGAGGGATTTTCATGAGAAGCATACCTTGAGAAAGAGAGCATGAGAGCATTGTGGAGAAGCAAAATACTTTCGGAAAACAACACTATTCAAAGAATTAGAATTCAAAACATCTGGTGATTCACAAGAAAACCGTGTAATATAGTAAAATTGTTAAATTTTACAGTAATAACTGTTTTTTTTATAGTTTCTATTAGATTTAATACATGCATAGTAAAAAAGTTAATTTTACAGTGAATTTTACTAATAAAATAATTTACAATCTCTATTCCTATTTACATTTAATAAAAATTCAGAAAGAAAAAAAGTCATTCTTACGTTAAACCCTTGCTTCTTCTTGTTTATGTGACTTCACAATTAGGGATTTTAATTTTAGATTTATAGGGTTTGTATTAATATCTATATATATATATATATATATATATATATATATATATATATATATAAGTGTATGACATCTAACCTGTAAGACCACTTATAGAGTCAAATCCTGATCCCTATTGGCCCTTGCACGATTGTTTAAAAAACTACTTATGTCAATCGGTGCACACTGTTTAAAATATCGCACCAGTGCACGATTGTAGTATAGCGCACTGGCTGCATATTGAAAAAAAAATTGTTGGATAATTTTTTTTTAATTAATTTAGGTTTATGTTAATTGGTGCTCCGGTATTAATATAACACACTAGTCTCCTTGTTGAAAAAGAGCATCATACGATGTTTCTACTATATTGGCGATGCATTTATAAGAACCTACAGTACCGCGTTCAATGCGGAAGTTGCGAATGTCGCACCATTTTCTTGATTTTTTTTTAATCTGAAATTTATGTGATTTATTTATAAAATATATTAATGAATGGTACATGTTTTATATTAATAAAGAAATGGCTGATAGGAGTTCAAGTAACAAAAATACTGATAGCACATCCAGAAAATAAAAAAAGGCAAGTTCTTTGTAAATTCTTTACAAAAATTATTATTTTTGAACCATTTGTAAGTTTAACTAATATGTGTTATTTAGTGTGTATCATGTAGAGCACCAAAATGACAAATCTCGATAAGCTTCTTTCTAATCTAAGACCAGAAGAGTGTAAAAGCTTGATGGAAAAATTGCAGAAGGATGAATTAGGTGAATGAAAAAATACTATCGATCCAATATGAGTTTATTTTTTGAATTTTCATTAATAATATACTTAAAAATATTAGATAACATGTTTCAAAAAATCTATTAATTTAGATATGTTTAATTTTCTACAAGGACCAAAAAAAAAGGAAATGATATTTGTTCTAAGAAAAGAAAAAAGAAATAGAAAATGAAAATGAAAATCAATTGCTCCTTAGCTCATCTCGAGTGGCGATGAAGGTTAATGAAAGGGGGAAAAACTTTTACAAAAATTTGAGGGATCTAATGGAACGGAAGTATAGATGTTCTTTCCACTTACAATACAAAAATCAATCCAATGATTCCAAAAACCAAATTTTATTTAAACTACAAGAAGAGTTTCTAGAGAATTGGTCAATGAGACCTGTCAGATTTTTAATAGCAAAAACGTACAACAACAAAAAAAAAGGATTGAAAAAGTAATATCTCTTTACATTTTTTTCTAGAATTATATGTATATATTACTACAAAGAAATCATTTATAAATATCACTTTTTATATATTTAGTTTTCATATATCAATATAAAAATTAAATAGTTTATTGTCATGTTACTTTTTTAGGAAGATTATGAAAATCTCAAAGGATGAACGATCTAATATCAGAAATATGCCAATAGGAATGTCCAAAAAGGTGTATGAGGAGATGGCCAAAGAAATGGACATAATCACATCGCATGAGGAGCCATGTCAACAAAAATGTGCTTCAAATGTAATATGTAATCATTGAATTTTTCGACTAGGTACAATAAATAAATAACTTAACATTAAATATTACTTTTCAGTTATTTTCTTGCAGAAAAGAAAAGAAAATGGAACCCATTCAACACATAAAACAGGACTACAACGAAGAAAAGGGTTGATATATATGTTTGTGAGTAATTGTTCTCCTTATAACAACTTAACTAGATTTCTTTTTTGTATATTTTAAGTTGTTTTACAACATTCATCATTGAATGTCTTCAAATAGGTGCTAACACACAAAGAAGAACCATCAAAAGAATTAATTGACATTGCGTTAAATATCTGTTGTCAATATAAGTTTCCATATCAAAAATTAATTGTGGAATTTGTAAGCATCTATCTTGTTTTAGATAGCTTCGTCTATAATTAATAGAACAAACAAGTCTTTTATATTAAATCTATGATTTGTTATGGGGTATAAAACTTGTAAGAAACAAAGTATGGAACTGTGCCAACAAATGAATTGTTTAAAGATGGCATGAAATTTGGTTTTGAAATAATGTGTATATTTCACGAGTCAATTCTTGCTATGGTACATTTCTTTTCGATTTACATTGGGGTATATTTTTTAATATTTCAATTTTCATTATATCACCAATGCATATACACTCAACACACTTTATTTTTATGTTTGTAGATGGAACTTGAAGAAGAAGAAAACAATCAACACAATTAACAAAACATTCCTCCAAATAACCCAAGTCATGGAAGTGGCCCGAGGAGTGAAAGCACTTCTAGAAAATACTGATGATCAATATGTTTGCATATCAAAGAAAAGCATTGTACTTTTTGAAATATTTGTCTGTGAAATCAGACATTTTTTTAATGTAATGGACATAGTGTCGGGTCATCATATTTATAAGCGTATCAGCATGAAAAATTACCTTATATATATATATATATATATATATATATATATATATATATATATATATTTATATAATAAGATACGTTTTAATTTATTATATTTCATTCTCCATTGTCGTTGTGAAATGTTGCACCACTGATTCAATATATGCATGATTAAATATTATAATGAAGAGATATGAAATTTGATGATATGATATAACAAATTCATTCAAACATCACATTCAAATGCACTAATAAAAATTTAATTGATATGAATATTGTCATAAGATATGTGTCGAGTTTTGATGAATAATTAATTTAAAAATATCACAATAATTGCACTGTTTTAGGCCGATGTTTCTAAAAGATAGAAAATGAACACCGGTGCATGTTAGTTACTTTGCACCAATGTGTTTGTATGATAATATGCACCGGTATGTTCCTATGACCTATGAGAACCACACCAAATACCAACAATTTAGAATTCCTGGTGCGCTTTATCGACGAATACGACTTGGGTGTATAGGCATTGCATGCACCGGTATGGTTTTCATTTAACGTGTCATTTCTTTTTTATAACTCAACGGCCCAATGAATTTTAACACCTTAATGGCCCGATGCGTTTTAACACCTTAACGACCCGGTGCATTTTTACACCTTAACAACACTAGTGTATACAACTTCTATTGGCACAGTGCATATTTGTGGGTGAGATGCACCAGGAAGTTGCTAAACTCCCCGAGGCTACTAAAATTTGTTTTCCATCCTGGTGCTTCGTATATTTACAGTATCGGTGCGTAAAGGTTCAAATGCACTGGTGTGTTTACACATGATGTGTGCATCGATGAGAAAAGCTTCCGTAAAAACCTTCGGCTGCCTATTTTTTTTAGTTGTGCTGAAGTTTTGTTAGAAGCTCTATCAAAGCCTCCATTACCAAAAATTAATGTTGTAGCAAATGTTTTCTTGATAATTTTGGCCAATTTTATAACACTAAAAACCTCCTTTATAACCGCCGCTATAGGATATTTTCCTTGTACTGTCTTATGGAGTCTTATTACAACCACATGTATGGGCTAATTATGATATACTATGTATTTGAGCCATTGGTCCATAGCATCTGATCATAGGAGCTATGATTTTCATTTTAAATCATGTAAAATGCTTATGGAACCATGTACTTGAACTATCTTTTGGGTCAAATAACCATGAGTCATGCGGTCATGTTATGGTCAAATATTGGCCATGTATGTGGGATTATGTCAATACTATATAAATTTATTTATCATGTATATGCCACTTGATTCATTCTCATTTATATTCTTGGTCCATATGGTGCTTCTATTGGTCAAAGGAAGCATTGTTTGTAGAGGAAGCAGTAATTTTAGCCCAACAATTGGTATCTCTACATCTTGGAGATAGCATGTGTTGAGGGGGAGCACTATTTTCTCTTATTATTTCAGCCATACATTGTTGGCATTCTGATTTTTTTGGAGGCGTTAATGTTATATCTTATACCATGATATGAAAATAGGGTTATTGAATGCATGTGATGAGATGTTATGGTGGTTGCTTTTATGTAGTTATGAGTGAGATTGTGTGTGGTATCCTCATGTGGATGTTACTACATTTTATGATGATGCTCATATGATGTTGCTATGTGGAGGAGTGACGGTAGATGCATATTCATATTTGATGAAAATACTTGATGTTGCTCATAGTTGCTTATAATTGTTGCATATATTGATTATGGTTTCCTTATGATGGCATATTGTTTCTTGTTGTTAGTAGTTGTTGGATGATATTCTGCTCTATATTTTGATTTGATATATGTTGCTTGTTATTTATATGTATACATGGATGATCATGATCAATTATATATCAGGCATGTAAATATGTATGCTCTAGTATGTACTATAGTTCTTGCTACTTATTGATATGGAGTTGACCCTTTTCCATTGATGTCAAAGGGGGAGAGAATTTGGAAGAATTTGGATGTTTGAGTTCAACTTCAATTTTGGAGAGTATAAAGATATTAGCCTCACATATTGATCAGGTTGACATCAATGCCAAAGGGGGAGTTGTTGGCATTGTTGTCAACAAGGTCATGGTCATGGTCATATTTTCCATATGCGTGTGTGATGAATGTTGCCTTGGTGATCCTACTAGTTGGCATTGATGTATTGAAAGTGAGATGGTTGTGTTGGTATTGATGTCAACTCTTCAGGTCATGATGATGTCGATTGATGTACCATGGTGTGTGTTGGTATGTGTTGGCAATGATGTTGTTCCTATAATGATGACACACTTGATGGCACAATCATGATTGTTAGTGGTAGCATGATGGTCTTAGAGGAGTTGGAATGTGAATTGATGAACATGTCATGATGGTCTTTTTATGTTTCTATAAATAGAGGACACTGCTACATGTGATGATAAAATATACATGTGATGGCGATGGTTATTAGTACACTAGTTGAGTTGTCAACTAGGTCTTCATATAGGTCTTCACACTTGTTCTTCATGGAGATGGCTTGTTGTAGTGTGATGGCTTCATGATGATGATGAAAATGTTGCACAGATTCTTTAGATATTTTGCAGCTTGTTCAGAGGTATGGTGGAGAGTGGAGGACTTAATGGCATATCTATTAACATTGTTTTTTGGCCCTTCTAAGTTTTTTATGAAACAAACTCCGAAAATAGAAGAAAAGAGAGATCAACTGATGAGAGGCTCAGTATTTAGATAAAACATTAAAGTTCTCAGAAAGGGTCCAAACCAAAATTACTAGATAGAGCTCGTCACCAGGATTCGAACACAACTTGTTTCATCAAAATCCGAGTTCGTATGACTAAGTTATGGTCCATTGTTCATTTTCTCAAATAGGTAAAAAAAGTGCAGAACAGTGACAGACTAATGATTTGGAATTCCAATTAGCACCTGAGGAATATTCAAGGAATATTCTCTAGATTTCAACCAGTGACACTTTGACAAGTGTAAGAATCAAATTTGTTAATGTTTCTTGGGGAAGTTGAAATTTTTCCTCCTAATCCTAAGTTTGGAATATCTTCTATGGTGGATATTATTTAATGATGGAATTTTTGGGCCAATGGAGAAGGGCCACATGGTGCAGCCAGAGGATGCCACGTACCCTCCCCCATGTCAAGGTGGATGGCATACATTATTATGGCAAGGTCGAAACTATAGTCAAGTGAATGGGCGCATATATATTTAACAAAGGTTAGATTTAAATGGTGGGTGCAACATATATCAACAAACATTTATTATAACCCAAAGACCATATCAATGTTCCAAACTGATGTTCCTTTTACCAAAAATGTATAACCACAGAGGGGCGGAGGTCGAGGTCAACCCCGCTACCTCCCCCAGGCTGTAATATCCCAAAAGGGAGAATGCAGTAATACTTAAACACAATGTAAGAACTGCAACAAAGTAAAAAATAAATTTAGAAACAACATCAGAATATACAGAGAAACTAAGCCATTTTATTATATGGAGATGAATCAATTACACAATGTACAAAATATTAGTAGATCTAGCCCAAGAAATGGCCTAGAATCACCCTACAGTGGTGCTGAAACTAGCACTGCGTAACTGGTGAGCTTATAGGACACAATACTATGATGTCCCTTCTGCTACTAATATGCATGAACTACTGCAAAAGGAAATTCAGATCTAGGGAGCTTAGGAGCTCTGATGATGGCAATATTCAAGATTTGCCCAATGTGGTGGGAACCCAAGATAACCCAGAAAGGATTTTCTAGATCTACAACTTTGGAAAATCACCCTCCTAGGGTTTGATTCTTTGACTGCTGGGTTTACAGATCTGAAGCTAGATCTAATCCAAAGTTGGCTGCAATATGATGGATAAATAGATCTATGCTTTGAGGGTCGATCCCTCCTTCAGATCTACAATATAGGAGCTTGAGATCTTGCCTTCTCTTCCTCCTCCTTCAAGTTGCAGCAACTGATTATGCAACTGCCACAGAAACTGCACTGTACAAGAGAGAGAGACTTTATGAATTTTGAAATATGCTACAATAGACTTCAGGCCGATGGGCATAGTGATGGTAAGGTGAGGGGATGATCCCTCACAGGATTACTAGCTGAAATGCTAGCGACTTCCTTCCTCCTTTGGATCTGCAATAATGGACAACGTAATTCGAGATGGAATTACTGCTGCTACGAGGTCAATAAAATTTGGCCTGATGCCAGATCTGAAATGAAGCCCTGGGAATGCTGATCTTCAAGCCCAAGATGATAGGAATAATCCTACAACTGAAATACTGAAGACAACCTCCACCTTCCAAATTGATCTTTAGAAATTGCGTAATTACTAAAGGTAGATGTTCTCCAGATGATGGAAATGATAAGTGGCACCAATGCTTGATGTAGAATGAAGTAAAAACCTCTTCCAAGAGATCACTCAATGAAAGAGGAGGGATTCCCGACCAGGAACACCTTGTGCTAAACAACACTTGCAATCTTTTCTATACAACCCAAGAAAATGTAATGTTCCAAAATGGAAAAAACAGGAATATAGAACATATGCACAATTCCAATTACGGTAAAATAAGAAATAAACATGTAGAACTGGAAAAATGTCAGAATACACCAAAAAATCATAAATATGGGCATAAAACAGCTAAGCCATATCATTATATATCAACATCAAATGAAAGTACATAGTGCTCCAAAAGGAATGCACTCAAGGCACAAGATGGCTGAAATACACCAAAGAAACCAAGCATTGGAAATGTGTGCTGCTACTGTTGCTACTGTTGGAAACTACTGTTATTATGAAGAAGAACCATGTGCAGATGGATGTTATAGTGCTTAGAATGATCGTTGGTTTTAACCACAGATTTTACTAAGAAAACCCAGAAAAACCCATAAATGGTTTGGCCCGAATTTAAGTTTGGATTTTCAGCCTTTTTTTAGTTGCCCACTACATTTATGCTGCCTGACTTACGCACTCCCTAGGAATGAATACCGATATGGGGCTTAAGGAATGATCTATCAGCTACAACAACACCCAATCAACTCAATAGGTGAGGGGCTGGTCCCCTCACTAGAAAATAAGCTAAAAAATTGGAGATTTATCTCCTCCACTGCTACACCCTTGTAACACAACCCAACTCTAAATAGAACTGCATTTTACATGAGACTGAAGCTTGGCCAAATGCCTGATTTTGGAAGTATAGTGAAAACTCCTCCAAGATCTCCTCAATGGAAGAGGTGGGATTCCCAATCAGGAACACCCTGTACTAAACAACACATGCAATCTTAGCTAAACAACTGAAGAAAGCTATATGTATAAACATGCCATATATCAAAATATAAAATATACCAAGATGATTCATATGGTCGCCATCCTCTTCCTTTTATAATATATGAGCTTCCAAACCCTAAGCCCCATCCATTAATGACACTACTTCCATGCAATGTGTCTCCATCTAAAACTGCGTTGTCCCTCCATTAATGTCCACTCCATGATAGCGTTGTTGATTTGGTCAAAGTTGACCCATTCCACATGTTTTATCCCCTGTTCACACCTTAGGGTGCTTTATTGAGTTGGAAGGATGATCCAATTTCACATGAGAAGTGGTTTTATTAACAGTAAAGAGATTTATGGGTCTCCCTACCCACTTATTCACCTATCTAAGTGACAAAACAAAAATTTAATATTCCAATTAGTTGTAGGCTAATTTAGGAATATTACAGTCCTCCCATACCAAATGTTTCTTGTCCTCAAGAAACTGTAAGGATCGAACTGAAGGGCCTCTCCTCTTCCTCCTGTAGAATTTTCATGTGATAAGCTCCTCCAATGAACAAGATGATACCTCATCAATGTCTCCAAGTTGCTCCTCCCAAGTGTATAAGTATGCCTTTGGTGAAAAATCCAAATGGCTCTCATCATGAACAAGTGGAATATCCATGGAAGAAACTATGTGTGGTCTGTAGGCCTTCTTGAGGCATGGAATTTGAAATATATTGGGAACTATTATTCCCATGTGAAGCCTCCATCCCCAAGCTATCATCCATAAAAAGTGAGTTATCCTCCTACATGGCAAGTCATGAAACATCTCCTCCACCTTAGGTTCCTGCAAAGAAGGTGGGTTGTATAGCTGAACATGATGGATAAAATTGTCCATCCCATGCTATCTCTCTCTCCACTTATGATAAGTGTAGAGCTGCTGCTGAACTTGGGTTGTAATAATGCTGCCTTCAAGAGGCAAAAAGGCAGTTGGATCCTCAAATATCCACTCTTTGGTTCTTACCCAAACCATCCCATGTAAAATTAATATGACATTATCATCATATGGGATCCAAATGAGGAAAGTATTGAAGGTTTTATGTAGTGCTAGAAGGTACAAATAGTTTCCCAAGTGGTCACAACATAGTTTTACCAACTGCAGTTTTAGAATATGATGTGGCAAGTTGTCTTCAAACAATTTTCTAGTTGTGCATGTCATCTCATATACTAGTAAATAGTACATGGGATTGTATATCAACTGAGAATACACGAAATAGTACAACATTTTCCCAAATCCATACAAGAAATGGATATCTTCATCATAGATGTTGGTGAAAAAATGACCATGAATCCCAAATATAGGCTTTCCCTCTCATGGAGCAATGCACTGTATAGAGATGGTAAGAGAATGCAAATACTGTGTTAGATGATCAATAAATGCAAAAACATATTTCTTACCATGTACTGAGAGTAAACTGATAACAAGGTCCAAGAATGAGCCCTCCATAGTGGTATGACATATCTCCATGGAAAGGAATGAACCATGCGCTGTATGCAAGGCATTCTCCTTATACTTGGGGATCCAAGTCAAGAAGATCATATCATGGTAATAGATGTCCCCATCCACTACTCCATCACTCTCATCTTCTACTTGTTCATCAAGTGCATCATATGTGAAGTAATCATGGGAACACTCCATCAACAAACCCAAGCTCCCATGTGACAGCGCTATTGGCCTTTGTGACAAGGCTCCTATCATCTCGTAGCTCCATCCTTTGATATACCACATGCCAAAGGCATCAATCATAATGCTACTATATATGGGAGATTCCTTCCAAATTGGAAGTACCTCCTGATCCTCCAAGGCTAAGGAGTAGCCCCTTTGCATCATGATAGTGACATCACCTACTCCTACAACATTATGCAAAATATGGAAGGAAATCAGTCCATATCCTCCCAAGAACAACCAAAGCAACAACAACTCTTGTTGCCTCCCCACACCATCACCATATAAAATATGGAGCAACAACATGATGGTTGACATGAAAGATATAACATCACCCCTATATACCCAAACTCCTTGTTGCAATATGATGTAAGTGCCATGCCAAGTTCCATTCACCAACCTACTCTTTGAAATAGAATGTGTCATATGATGATCAAACTCTTTCAAGAGTAACCAACACAATCTTGCCTCTTGTTGACCTGTGTCATAAATCTGCAAGTGGCTTCCCAACCTCTTGCTCATCAACATCACCCATCCAACCAATGGTGAGTATCTAACATTATGCTCAAAATAGGTATCCCTCCAATGGAGAATACCATCCTCCCAAATCAGATTTCTATATTTTCATTTAATGGGATGTTGAAATGCAATCTCCTGGAGATCTCGAAATTATGACCACTCATCAATGACCATGTTGACATCATAAGGATCCAAATAATTGTTAGGAAAAAGCTTCTCATCAAAATGTGAAGTGCTCATCAGGAAGTGTCCATCATAATAATGGAAGGTGTCATCCCTAATGCCCTCTATCAACCCTCTGCCTATCCTCTTCTATACATGTAGAAAGGTCATTAGAATTCTCCAATAATGGTTGGTCCCCCAACTCATAACTGCTACTCAATGACAGCGCTGCTGATCTCCATAATGGTGCATGTGTTGTCCAAGATTATGTTCAATGCTGAACATATAGTTCTGCATTACTTTGCTCAGGGTAATGTTCATCCCTTCCTCCAAATGTCTACACTCCAACCCCAGGAGTTGTTTTCAGCTCAACAATGATACACTAGGAGGATTGTTTATCCCCTCCTTGAACAACTCAAGGCTTCTCAGTGCAGTGAAAGTCTACTGCTCCAAATCAGCAACATGTTGTGACCCTTGGTCATGCAATGGCATATTTCCACAACCCTCCATAAGATGTGTAGAAATAACATAAAGTGGAAACTTATGCATACCTTGGTAAAGCTTGGGGACATCTTGTATTGCTACAAGGGTTCCTTCCTCCAGTGTGATAGCTCCCCCAACTACTGATGATGATGGCTAATCTTCCATAGCTTTATCAGCTCTGGTACAAGTCTCCTCAAGTGGTGGTGAACCTTTGAGTAAAATCTGCAAATGTAGTCACTCTTGCATGACTCAAATGGCTGAACCACCAAATGTTTTATTCAACCTCAAGGTGCAGTGCTGCAATCTCAATAGCTTCTCTTTATACCACTGGATGTAGTAGGAAGAATGCATCTAGCTTCATTACCCAAGCCCTTACTGTACATGTGGATGACCCATCAAAAGTAGACAATAGAAATCTATTGCCCTTTATTCTCCTATTGTTGCAAGGCCTCCTTTCTTCCTCAAGCTGAATAAAATGTGGAAGAGTTAGAGTCTCCTTGAAAGCTCTAGGCTGAGACTTATATTCTCCAAGGTATCGACTCAAGATCTCATGTTCCAAGTGCCCTCCATCTCCATGCCTCTTTTATTCTTCCTCAAAAGGAAAGGGCATAGTGTATTTCTTTGGAGCTCTTTGCAACACTAGTTCTTTATTCTGATAACAGGAAGTAAATGAACCTTCCTCTTCTTGAAACCCTCTAGAGGTATCACTATATCTTTCCTCTTTCATCTGCTTAACCTCCTTGGAGAGGTTCTTCATAGATCTGAAAAGTGATGAGACAAAGTTCATTCCCTCCATCATTTTAGATCTCTTCTCCTTCTTATAGCACATTGGCTAAAACTTCACAGGCTGAGCCAAGATTATGCTCCGATACCACTGTAATATTCCAAAATGGAAAACACAGGAATATAGAACATATGCACAATTCCAACTACAGTAAAATAAGAATTAAACATGTAGAATTGGAAAAATTTCAAAATACATCAAAACATCATAAATATGGGGATAAAACAACTGAGCCATATCATTATATATCAACATCAAATGAAAGTACATAGTGCTCCAAAAGGAATTCACTCAAGCCACAAGATGGCTGAAATACACCAAAGAAACCAAGCAATAGAAATGTGTGCTGCTACTGTTGGAAACTGCTATTATTATGAATAATAACCATGTGTGGAAGGACATTAGAGTGCTCAGAATGATCTGTTCTTTTAACCATAGATTCTACTCAAAAAACCAAGAAAAACCCAAAAATGGTTTGGCCTGATTTAAAGTTTGGATTTTCGGCCTTTTTTAGTTGCCCACTACATTTCTACTTCCTGAATTACGCACTCCTTGGGAATGAACGCTGATATGGGGCTGAAGGAATGATCTATCAGCTGCAACAACACCCAATCAATTCAATAGGTGAATGGCTGGTTCCCTCACTGGAAAATAAGCTCAAAATTGGAGATTTCTCTCCTCCACTGCTACATCCTTACAACACAACCCAAATCTAAAAAAAATTGCATTGTACAAGAGACTGAAGCTTGGAAAAATGCCTGATTGTGGAAGTATAGTACAAAATCATCCAAGAGCTCCTCAATGGAAGAGGTGTGATTACCGATCAGGAACACCCTGTGCTAAACAACACATGCAATCTTAGCTAAACAACTGAAGAAAGCTATATATCTAAATAGACCATATACTAGAATATAAAATATACCAAGATGAATAATATGGCTACCATCATCTTCCTTTTATAATATATGAGCTTCAAAACCCTAAGCCCCATCCATTAATGACACTACTACCATGCAATGTGTCTCCATCTAAAACTGCGTTGTCCCTCCATTAATGTCCACTCCATGATAGCACTGTTGATTTGGTCAAAGTTGACCCAGTCCACATGTTTTAGCCCATTACACCATCCACCCATAATGTCCACTCTATTTGAAGTTTTTCAGCGTCGGATTTGGGGTTCCATAGGGGGCCAGCCCCCCTCCCATGTGTTTGTAGTGCCATGACTGTGGGCCAAGTGACTTTTCAGTGGAGGTTTGAAAACAAAATTAAATTGTGTATTAACACCTTAATCCGTGGTTAAACCATGTAATCCACAATTAGTGCTAAAATGTGGTTAGCACTAAACAAGCCAATAAGCACACTTAAAACTCAACTTATTGATTAATTAAGTGTGGCTTATCGTAGTGGCAGTTTTGGTGAAACTTCCAGATGTGGCAGAATCTCCACATTTACTGGATTTAATAGGCGGACTTCCAAAATTAGTGGAGAAAAACTAGGAAATTTTGGTTTTGCCATAACTGAGGCAATTTTTGACCAATTTTTTCTCAGGAAGAGTCATTCTTGGTATATTTTGATTTTTTGGAGCCATTGGAGTAGGTTGAAGAGGAAAAAGGAGACTATAAATAGCACTTTTGGACAATTAAAGCTAATAAAAAGGCCTAAGTTATGAAGCTGGACCAAGGATATGTAGCCCAGGAGGGGTGACCTACTTCATGAAAAACTTGTGTATTTGTCTCTGTTATTTGTGCTTGCTATGTTTTTTTATGCTAGTATTTAGCATTGAGTTTGCATGCTTTTAATTTCATTAAATACACTTAATCTCATCAAGTTTGTTGAATTGTCAATCATAAGTACTTTTATAAACCCTTGTATAAGTAGAAAACCAAAAAACTTTCATGTTAATTATGAAAATGATATTAGCACAACATTAACTAACAATCAATTTCAGATCAAGTTGGTATCAGAGCATAATTTTTCTAAAGGTTATTTG
The DNA here is from genome assembly GCA_034641835.2 of Pinus albicaulis. Taxonomy (NCBI): domain Eukaryota; kingdom Viridiplantae; phylum Streptophyta; class Pinopsida; order Pinales; family Pinaceae; genus Pinus; species Pinus albicaulis. Next base: position 1,943,590,203 of record CM076575.1, on the reverse strand, counting down.
ATTTCTTTGCTTGATATTGTGCAAGAAGGGTTTTAATAGCTACAATTTTGTGATGCTTACAAGGTTGAAGTTGCAGAGAGGAGAAGGGAATCTATTGGTTGTTAGTCCTAATATTAGGACAAGAAGAAAGAGAGCTGAGAAAGCATCATCTTCACCCAAAGTTCCACTCAAAGTTTCACTTGAAGCACCTCAAGTTTTATCTCCAACAGTTGAGATTGAAGAGGTACAAATTGCACAAGAAGCTGAAGTGATTGAAGAGGTACAAGCATCGAAGGTTGAGCTTGAATCCGTAGCCATTATGTTAGGTGTTGGATAAACTCATGGAAATTCAAAAGAAGAGGATCTCAAGAGAGACTTGAAAGACATTCAAATAATGGTTAAAATAATGTTTGATGCATTCACTGCAGAAAGAGTAGGAGAAGGTTCTAAGCCTCACATGGAGAAGGATCTTCGTATGGTAAGAAGGATGAATAGATGATTTCGAAAGGTAGTGGATGAAATTCACCTCCATCTCCACTATCCTCATCCTCATCATCTTCATCTTCCACTTCCACCACAAAAACCACCCACACTCATTCAAAATTCCCAAAAGGAAAAACTCCATTACTCAAGTTGGACATCAAGTTTGAACTTCCCATGTAAAATGGTGAGGTAAATGCAGAGAAGTTAGACAATTGGATCTTTCAATTGGAGTATAATTTAGAATTCAAAATCTACAAGAGTATAACATAAATATCTAGTTAGCTTCATTCAGGCTAGAAGGAGAAACACTAGTTTGGTGGGAGGCAAAGACTTAAGAGGAAATGCGAATTCATGGTAAGATATCCATTTCTTGGGTTGAATTTAATTCTTCCATTAAAATAAAGTTTTATCCATTAGCCTATATGCAAGAATCAATAATGAGTTGGAAAAAATTTAGGCAACTCAAAGGCCAAACTGTTCAAGAGTACACCTAGGAGTTTAGAAAGAGGGATTTGTTGTTAGGAGTAAACTTGAATTCACAAGACACACTAATGAAATACAATGGGGGTTACATTCATACTTGAAACATACTATCCTTATGTTTAACCCAAAAAAATTAGATGAATTATGTGTGCAAGCCACACATCTTGAAGCGAGGGGAAAGAACATCCAGGAAGAGGGTAGTAAGAAGAAGCCATTTAAGGGTAAGGGAAAAGAGAAGGGAAGAAAATGGAAGGGAAAGAAGAATGCAGGAATCAAGAAAGAAGGGGAGAAAACTATGTGCAAACATTTTCCCAAAGAGGGACATGATGAAGCTCGCTGTTGGAAACAACATCCCGAACTAAGGCCAAAGAAACCAAATAACAAGGGAAAAAAAATATTACTACCACCACACGACAAGATCTTGGATCCAATTCAGGAGATGAGACCAAGATTGTAGCCATGTTTAATCAAGGAAAGGAAGCCATAGAAATTATTAGTTCCTCAAATAGTCACAACAACTCTCTAAATGAAGACACAAGGATAAAATTGTTCCAAGTTAGAGTGATTTCAAATCATACAAAGATTGATGCATTGTTTGATATTGGGTCAGAAGCAAACCTGATTTCAGAAGAATTAGTCAAAAAGCTTAACCTTGAAATAGTATCACATCATAAACCATACCCTTTGGATTGGATAGTTAAGAATTAAAATTACATGTTACAAGGAAATACATATTTCGATTTTCTATTACTACAAACTTTGTTGATGGAGTCTATTTAGATGTGGTTCCACTTGAGATTTCCAGGATTATCTTGGGAAGTCCATATTTTTATGAAAGGAAAGTGTTTTATCACCATGAGAAAAAATATCATTTGCTTAAGGATGGGGTGGAGTATATTGTGAGAGCTCATCACAAAAAACTAAATATTTCTTTAGTTAATGTAGGGAAAATGAAGAGGCTAGTTAATGCAAATAATTTTTTTTGCTTCTCATGATCAAGAAAAATGATGATGTTGACTATGAATCTTTTGAAGGATGTGATGAGAAATTAAAATCTGATTAGTTTGATGTGGTAAGTCATCATGGTGAGATGTTTCAAGAACCAAATGGGTTACCTCCCAAGAGGGAAATTCAACATGAGACTCAGTTGAAGGAGGATGTTCCACTTCCAAACATTGGTATGTATCACATGTCAATTATGGAGAGTTTGGAAATCAAGAATAAATTCCAAGAATTGCTAAACAAAGGTACCATATGCCCATCTACTTTTCCATGTGGTTCACCAATTTTTTTGGTACCAAAGAAGGATGGGACTTGGCGCATGTGCATAGATTTATGTGAACTGAATAAAATCACGGTAAAGAATCGCTACCCACTCCCACGCATTGATGATTTTATAGATCAGTTAAAGTATGCAATATATATGACTAAGTTAAACTTAAGAAGTGATTATGATCAAGTTCGAATAGTTGAGGAGGACATTTGGAAAATTGCATTTAAAACTATAGAAGGATTGTTTGAGTGGCTAGTTATGCTATTCAGTCTAACAAAAGCTCCAGCTACTTTCATGAAGTCATGAATGATGTACTAAAACCATTTCTAGATGAATTTTTCATTTTTTGCTTATATGACATACTTATATTCAACAAATAAAGAGAAGAACATGTCATGCATGTGAACAAGGTACTTGATGTCCACAAAAAAGAGAAATTATCTTTAAGGATGTCGAAGTGTGAGTTTGGAAAGAATTTTTTAATGTATTTGGGACACATTGTTGGAGGAGGTGAGTTGAAGATAGACCCTTCCAAAGTAGAGGTCATTCTGATTTGGCCCAAGCCCAATACAGTCATAGAGGTAAAAAGCTTTCTTGGGGCAACAAAGTATTGGAGGAAATTCATTGCTATTTTTTCTTCCATTGCAGCTTTGTTACATGCATTGAAAAGTGTTAAGAAAGTCTTACAATGGGGAGATATGCAACAAAACGAATTTGGTGATTTAAAGCAAAATATAAGTTCAACACCGGTATTGGCTCTTTCAGATCTTAGACAACCATTTGAGATCCAAACAGATGCAAGTGATTATGTTATGGGAGAAGTTCTCATGCAACATGGTAAGTCTATTTTGTTTCATTTTGAAATTTTTAATGGATTTGTGACTAACTAATTTTTGACTAACTATCACACCTATGAAAAAGAGTTATATTAATTGGTACAAAGTGTAAAGAAACAGAAGCACTATTGATGGGGAAAGAGACCATTATCCATACCGACCATCAGCCATTGCAGTACTTACATGCACAATCAAAGTTGCAACAATCAAGACATTTCAGATTGATGGTATTTATACAAAAATTTCATTTGGTTACTAGGTACAAAAAGGGAATCTACATAAGGTATATGATATTATCTCTAGGCCTATTGTAAATTCATCTATTATACTCAAGCACAATTTAGTTATGCATGAAATTTACATTGAACAATATGCATATGATAGTGATTTTCAAGATATGTATGAAAGCTTGAGTCAAGGAAACCAAAACGAAGAGTTAGATTATCAGGTGCATAACCGTTTTTTGTATCACTTGGGCAAGTTATGTATACCACATGGAGAAAGAAACAATATCATAAGGGAGGCACACACACCATTGATTGCTGGACATTTCGGTGTAGGCAATACAATAGAAAATCTCCAAAGGTATTGTTATTGGCCACGCATGACTGATAATGTATCTCGTTTTATTAGAGGATGTTCCTTATGTGCAATAAGTAAGCCTAGTAATAGGAAACTTGGATTGTACACTCCACTTCCGGTTCCTTCACATCCTTGGGAGAGAATCTCAATGGATTTTGTAGGTGGTCTTCCTATGTCAAGGAAAGATCATGATTACTTGTATGTTGTGGTAGATAGGTTCAACAAAATGTGTCTTTTGATGCCATGTAAGAAAACAATTACAGCTAAATAAAACGCTAATCTTTTCTTTCAAAATGTATGGGTTTATTTTGGTCTTCCTACTTCTATTGTAAGTCATCGAGATTTCCAGTTTGTTGGGAATTTTTAGTCAAAATTATGTGACATGATGGACACAAAGTTGAAGAGGAGTACAAAATTTCATTCGCAAACAGATGGTCAGACCGAGGTGGTAAAAAGGATAGTCATTCATCTTCTTAGAGGCTATTTTAGCAAACATCCCAAGTTGTGGGATGAACAGTTGCATTACATTCAACATGCATACAATAGGGCATAGCATTCTTCCACAAACACATTGCCATTTGAGGCATTTTTTGGGTACTTTCCAAGATTTCCTTTGGACTTAACCTTTGAGAAATATGTCGCTATATCTAGTCATAGTTACATAGATAAGGAAAGGAAGTTCATTGAGAAAATTCAGTTGGTACATCACACAATGCAAGAACAACTTGAAAGAGTCAAAGTAGCTACACGATAAGACATGAGAAACACCATGTTGATCACAATTTCTAGGTTGGAGATGAAGTTTGGTTATATATTAGCAAAGAAATATCGCAAAGGTAAGGTAAAAATCTCAATCCAATCCATTATGGTACATTCAAAATTGTAGAAAAGAATGGTACTAATGCATTTACGCTAGATTTTCCTCCTTATATGCAAATATATTATGTCATTAATGTTGATAATTTGAGATTGTTTGAGCCTCCTTTGATTGATGATCAAGTAGAGCATGTTCAACTTCCATCAATAGATGATTTCTCGCCAAAATATCTTGATGAAATTTAGCAAGATCTCATACTTGATAGAAGAATAAGAACTTCAAGGAGAGGGAATGTTGAATACCTTAGAGTGGGACTCAAGGGACAAAATCATTCAAAGGAAAAATGGATGGAGAGTGAAAGGGTGAGGGAGTTGTATCATCACCCGTTGAACAATTAATAGTATATTTTTGGGTCCAAAAGGCTTCTAGTGGGGAGGAATGATCACAGGCTCAATATTTAGCTAAAAAATTAAACTGCTAAGAAATTATCCAAACTAGAATGACCGGATAGAGCTCGTCACTAGGATTCCAACAAAACTCATTTCATCAAAATCCGTGTTCGTATGAGTAAGTTATGGTCTGTTGTTCATTTTCTCAAACAGGTAAAAAATGTGCAGAACAGTGACAGACTGATGACTTGGAAGTCCAGTTAGCACCTCAAGAATCTTCATGAAATATTCTCCAGATTTCAGTGAGTGACACTGTGACAAGTGCCAAAATTAGATTCACCAATGTTGCATAGGGAAGTTTAATTTTTTCCTTCTAATCCTATGTTTGGAATTTCTTCTATGGTGAATATTATTTAGCAGTGGAATTTTTGGGCCAATGGAGAAGGGACACATGGCGAAACCGGAGGCTGCCACATGCCCTCCCCCATGGTAAGGTGGATGACATACATTATTATAGCAAGGTCGAAACCATAGTCAAGTGAATGGGCGCATATATATTTAATGAAGGTTGGATTTAAATATTGGGTGCAACATATATTAACAAATATTAATTATAACCCAAACTCCATATCAAAGTTCTGAAACGAAGTTTCGTTTACCAAAAATATCTAACCATGGAGGGGCAGAGGTCGGGGTCGACCCTATGACCTCCCCTAGGCTAGCGTCGAGGACTACCATTACACCATCCACCGAGTTTCTTAACCATATGGGATCTTGCCTCTATTTGAAGTTTGTTGGCACTAGATTTAGGGTTTCGGAGGGGGCCAGCCCTGCTGGCCAACCCCCTCCCATGTGTTCGTAACACCATGACCATGGGCAAAGCCACTATTTTACAGAGTTTTTAAAACAAAATTAAACTGTGTATTAACACCTTAATCCGTAGTTAAGCCACGTAATCCGCAATCAGTGATGAAATGTGGTTAGTGCTAAACATGCCACTAACCACACTTAAAACTAAGCTTATTGAATAATTAAGTGTGGCCTATCTTAGCATTTAGTTTGGAAAAACCTCCAGATGCGACGGAATCGCCACATTTAGTGGAGTTAATTGGCGGACTTCCAGAATTAGTGGAGAAAAACTAGGAAATTTTCGTTTTTCCATAACTGAGGCAATTTTCAACCAATTTTGGCTTAGGAAGAGTCATTCTTGGTATATATTGATATTTTGGAGCCATTGGAGTAGGTTGAAAAGGAAAAATGAGAATTTAAACAACACTTTTGCACAATTTAAGCTAATAAAAAGGCCAAAGCTATGAAGATGGACCAAGGAGATGTAGCCCAGGAGGGGTGAACTCCTTCATAAAACAAAAATTCTGTATTTGTGTCTGTTCTTTGTGCTTGCTGTGTTTTTTATGTTGATTTTGAGCATTAATTTTGCATGCTTTTAAGTTCATGAAATACACTTAATCTCATCAATTTTATTGACTTGTCAATCATAATCACATGTATAAACCCTTGTCTAAGAAGCAAACAAAAGCACTTTCATGTGAATTATGAAACTGATATTAACACAACATTAACTAACAATCAATTTTACATAAATCAGCCACTTCAAGGGGGAAACCTCCTTTATATTACATAAATGAACAATTCTTGGATGATATAAATGACAAAACCTCCTTTCTATATATAGGAGTCCATGGGGTCACATTATAATCGTAGCCGACCTATCAATAATAATGTAAGGGCACAACAATAACAAATGGGGCACAATAATAACAATATGGGGGCTACAGTGGTACAACAATAACAATAATGGGGCTACACTACCAATACTAAGGGGCTACACTAGTAATATAGGGACCTGACATGCCCCTCTCCTTCACAAAGTTGTTGTCCTCAACGCTTGAGTAGGTATGGACGCTTCTGTATAAAATTATCATCCTCCCATGTGGAATATTTAGTGGGTAAGTTCTTCCACTTGATGAGATAATATGAAATTGATCGATATCTATTAAACACCATGTTAAGCACACACACGGTGTATGAGAAGAATAAACACACACACACAAGAGACTCAACACACAATGAAAGATAAGCATGAGGCTTTCTTATTTTCCATTATACAAAGATGTACATTTATAGTACAATGGTGTGACTCTTGGTTTCATATTCCAAGGTCACTTGGACTCCATTATGACTTTTCACATTCAACACCTACCCATGTAGGATTAGGTGTTCCAACATCCCCCCTTAATCCGAAGGGGTATGTGTGAGCCCAAGAAGAGAGTTGTAATACAAATCTGAAAAGTATACATGGCAGCACTTGGGCTGAATCAAATCTCTGAAATGTTGGAAAAAAGAGGTGGTTTAAGGATGACCACCAACACTAGAATGAAAAACTTGTTGCATTTCCCGGAACTATTCCAAAACTGGCAAGAAGCTGAAGGCTTCTGCTAGAGGAATTGTCCCTCATAAAAAAGGGAGACCTTCAACCTAAAGGAAGGGAGGTCTACTACCTATGATGGTTTTAGGATTACCAACAACTCTGGAATGCTCGAAGCATTTCCTGGAACTCAACCAAAGCTGGAAAGAAGCTGAAGGCTTCTGCTAGAGGAAGTGTTCCTCATATATGAAAGGGAGACCTTCGACCTAAAAGAAGGGAGGTCTACTACCTGTGGTGGTTTAAGGTTTTCCACCAGCCAAAGATGATGGTTTAAGGTTGTCCACCAACCGAAGGCATGCTCATGGGCATCCGTGTCTCTGACTACATCTCTGAATCTGGAATGGCGAATTGTGGCTCAGGCTCGCTTGAACTGCTGTGTCTCTGGCTACAACTCTGAACATGGAATGAGACATTGTGGCTCAGGCTCACTTGATCTATCGTCGAAGCTTGTACATGACCACCATTTTTCCCCCTGTCAGGGACAAGGTGATATGATGGCAAAAACTCAACTGCAAGTTTGCACAATATCTGATAACAAGTTCTGACATGTGTTTTAAACATCTTCTTGGCTGCTGATGCCCATTGCCAAGAAGCGATCCATCCAAGATGAATCTTGGTTCTTGCAGGAGGCTTTCTTCTGAAGCATATTTCTGAAGAATGGGTGTGCCAACCACAGTACTTTCATGGATGAAGATCAAAATAATGATATTTCATATGGCCAACTTGATTACAGTGTTGGCATTTTACAATCTGTTATGGAAGTGGAGTATGATCTGGAATAGCTGCAAGTGAACTGTCATACAAGAATCCGACACTCTGAAATATGATGGGCTTGGTGTAGTCTGGAATATGAAAGGACACATCCTTTTCATATCCAAGACCATTTCGGTGCTTGTTGTGGACAAGATCTTCCCAAGGTCTGATGATGGGCTTGAGAAGTGCAGGTCGAACTACTACATCTGCATGTAAATCTGCTCTAGTACAAGGAACTGAATGTGAATCAACTGGAACTTTACTGACTTGCTGCTGATGGGAGTCCTTCTCAATCTTCTGAACAGAAACAGGTTCAGAATGGTGACTCTTTTTCTGAAGTTCATGTTGTTGGAGTTGAGATTCCAACTGCAAAAACTCAATCTTTTCTTGTGCATCTAGCAAACAACTTTGAATGTTACAAAGATCATTCTTGCTCATTTTTATCATGTCATCAACATTGGAATGAATGAGGTTATTCAACAACTCTAATGCCTCGTTGATTTTAGCCATTTTCAACAACTTAGGCTCAAAAAATAAAAGGGTGTCAGCTTCAACCGAAAATGCACCCGTTTACAATGTGATTCAACAACAAATACAAATGACTCTAAAGAATTTCCAACTATGGAAATCTCAAAGTACAAAATCTGCTCCTCAAATGATGGAGGGAAATCAACAATTTTTCAACTCAATTACACTTCAAGTCTTGAAGGAAGATGCAAATCAATGTTAGTTCAATACAATATTTCTGAAAAATATCTGCAGCTGAAAACACTTGTGCAAAAGGCCTTTAAGGCAACTGAATGTTCCTTCAAAGAGTTGTTTTCAATGATGGAAAACTTGTCTTCACATGTAAAAATCTTTCAAAAAATCACCCTCTTATATATGCCACAAATCATAAAATGTAAGACTGCAATTTTCTCTATATATTTAGTCCATCTGCTCACATGTCATTCTCTTCATTTCTGTTGTTCATTTACTTTCTCTCTTTCCTCTCTCTCTCTGCTATTTTTTTTTTTTTTAATTAAAATTAATTAAAAAAAAATTAACTAAAAATGGAAATGATGGTGAATTAATTAAAAAACTATGTGAGGGGAGGGAATTAATTAGAAATGAGGAAATTTAAAAATAAAAAGTCGAATTTTTAAAAATTCATGTAGGGAAGAGGGATTTTAAAAAATGGGAGGGAGTTTATTTAAAAGGGAGGAGGAGATTTAAAATAAAATAAAAATAAAAACGAATTTTTGAAAATGAATCGAAATTTTTGAAGGCTGTAGTGGAATGGGGAGGTGAGAGCATGGTTGAGCGGTGTGAGGTGTAATCCCTACGTGAGTGGGTAAGGCTGAGGTGTAAGACCGAACGCCAAGGGAGAGGGGGGAGTGTTGAAGGACTCGAGAGGGGACGTGCCGAGATGAGAGCTCGTTGAGCGCAGGAGTAATGGCGTAGGGGATGTGCAGAGTTGGGAATGGGGTGCGGAATAGGAGCTCGAGTGGGTAGGCCATGTAGGGGGTTGGGAGGAGTGGCCAGGGTAGCTTAGGGTGTGAGTTAGGAGAGGTAAGGGGTGTGCGAGCAGGAGTGATGTATGCCGTGAGGTAGGAAAGGCCGAGCGGCCAAGCAAGGGAGAAGTGGGTTTGGGGGCCGAAAGGCCGTGGGTCGGCGCAGAGAGCCAAGGGAACAAGTGAGTGGGTGGGTAGAGGGGTAGGATCTGCTGTATAGTTTGGGGGCCGAGTGCTGTACTGTGAGGGGAGTGAGCATAGGTTAAGGTGAGGGGGCCGGGTGTTGTAAGGGATTGCAATGGAGAGGGGGCGTATTGCAATTGAGCTTGAATCGATTTATTTATTTATTTATTTTTTTAAAACAACAGAGAAGAAAAGAAAATGTAGATTTTCTTCCAGTAGTAGATAAGTAAAACTGAGACTCGAGACTTTGAAGCAACAGCAGGAAATTTCATCAAAAATGCAGGATTTCAAGTAGTAATACACCGTAGAAGAATTTGCAGAGATTGCCAATAAAACTTCAAAAATTTTCTAGTAGCCTAGCAGCAGAGAAATGGACCTTAAAAAATGCAGAATTTTCCAGAAGATTTCAGCGGTAAAACCCAGAGAATTGCACAAATTTTTCAATGAAAAACTCGGAAATTTTTCTTTCAGAAACCCTCTTTAAACAATATTTTTTAGAAGATCTTTAAAATGCAGAAATTAATAGAAGTTTCAGGAAAAATGAGCGGTGAGAAAACCTTCAGATGCACAATGCTGCCTTTCTTTTTTTTTTCAAAACCAATGCCGGAATGTTGCCAATTTCTGAATGCTGCTCTTTCTCCAAAACCACTTTCTGAATGCGGCAAAATGTGTGCTGCAGAAACTCTGAGTGCTGCAAAAATGTCAAGAATTTTTGCAGATATGCACAGGCCATAAACACAAATGGCTCACTCAATGTTGAGCTGGTTATGAACGTATCAGCTCTGATACCATGTTAAACACTATGTTAAGCACACACATGGTGTATGAGAAGAATAAACACACACACACAAGAGACTCAACACACAATGAAATATAAGCGTGAGGCTTTCTTATTTTCCATTATACAAAGATGTACATTTATAGTACAATGGTGTGACTCTTGGTTTCATATTCCAAGGTCACTTGGACTCCATTGTGACATTTCGCATTCCACACCTACCCATGTAGGATTAGGTGTTCCAACAATTTCATATATGTCGAGTTATTTTTTCCGTGACTACTTTAGGTTCCAATATGATTTTTCCTTCCTCATCAACTTTTGGAAATATTATTTGAACTGGAATTTTTTCACCTATAACCTTCTTTAATCATGAAACATGAAAAACTTGGTGCACTAGAGAAGAAGCCAGAAGCTCCAATTTGTATGCCATAGTAACAATCTTTTGCAACACCTTCTAAGGACCATAGTACTTTGGCGATAAATTATTATCCTTCTTAGCTTGTTTGATGGACATTTTCTTGTATGTTTGTATCCACAAAAATACCCATTCTCCTACATCAAAACTTCTCTCAGTCCGATGTTGATCTGCCTGTTGTTTCATTCGATTTTGTGCCAAATTTAGGTTAAACTTTAAGAGTTGGATAACTTGTTGTTGATGCTCGATGTGATCTTCCACTGCTTGAACCTTATAATTTTATCTTAAAGATGAAGTGATAGACAGTGGATGATATCCATAAAGTTTCATAAATGGGGTCATTTTTTCTACAGTATGGAAGGAAGTGTTATACCACCATTCAAACAGAGGTAACTACTTAACCCATTGTGTTTTTTTATCAGATACAAAACAACGAAGATATGCTTCCAAACATTTGTTCAATATCTCAGTTTGGCCATCAGATTGAGATGATAAGATGAGCTATGAGTTAGTTGAGTACCCAAACAAGAAAATATTTCCGTCCAAAAATTTCCAGTAAAAATGGGATCTCTACGGCTTACGATAATATATGGGTTTCCATGTAGCTTTTGAATTGTTTCCATAAATGCAGAAGCAACTTTACTTCCTTTAAATGTATGAGATAATGCACAAAAGTGTGCATACTTGGTAAGCCTATAAACTACCACCATGATGACACTCTTTCCTTCGGACTTAGGTAAACCTGTGATAAAATCCATTGAAACCTCCTCCCAACGTTGACTTGGAATGGATAAAGGATGTAGCAGTCCTGGGGTCTTAATTGTCTCAACTTTATTTTGCTAGAAAACCAAACATTCTGCCACAATATTATGAATATCCATTTTTAGGCCATCCCAAAAAAAATCTTTCTTCACCTTGAGGTAAGTTTTTAAAATTCCGAAGAATCCTCCTAAGGGAGAAGTGTGCAATTCCAAAAGAATATTTTGTTTTAGTTCGGAATTCTCACAAATATATAGGTGGTATTTGTACCATAAGGAATCATTTTTCTAACTAAATGTATCAGATGTACTAGGATCTTGTTGCAACTTTTGAATGAGTGTCCATACTTCTTCATCATTCTTCCATTCATCCCTTGCTTCGGTTATCCAATCAAGTTGGATAATAGAAATGGCACAAAGAAATGCTTCCATCTCTTCATACTTTCTTGAGAGCTCATCTACAACAACATTTAGCTTCCCTTTTTTGTAGATTATTTCAAAGTCATAACCCAACATATTTGTGACCCATTTTTTCTACTCTTCTGAGGATAGTCTCTGTTCCAAAAATTATTTAAGACTATCATGATCATTTTTTACCTTGAAGTGTCTTCCCATTAGGTAAGGTTGCCACTTCTTTAGTTCATGTAGTATTGCCATCATTTCCTTCTCATAAATAGCTTTCTATAAATAATTTTCTTTAATTGGATGACTTTCAAAAGAAATGGGTCTTCCTTCTTACATTAAAACCGCACCAATTCCATTTCTCGCGGCATAACATTCCACAATAAAGGTTTTTGTGAAGTATGGTGTAGCTAAGACTAGTGCTAGGAACATTGCCTCTTTAAGATGTTCGAAGGCCTTAGTTGAAGTCCATGAAAAACAGCACTGCTAATAATATTTTAGAGGTCACTGTCAATTCTATGACACATGTATAACCAAAAATACTTCTTTATGGTTGTGGGTACTTTCCATTCCTTAATGGATTTAATTTTGTTAGGGTCTACCTTAACACCCTCCTAAGATACAATATGACCCAAATATTCCACCTCTTGTACTCCAAAGAAACATTTGGAGGTTTTTTTATATAGTTGCTTCTCCTCCAATATTTTGAGCACCCTGTCAACATGTTGAACACGATCCTTCCAAGACCTGTTGTAGATTAGTATATCATCAAAAAATACTAACACACATTTTATAAAGAAGGTGTTGAAAATGGAATTCATCAACCCTTGAAATGTAGAAGGTGCATTGTTAAGTCCAAAAGGCATGACCAAAATTTCATAATGACGCCGATGAGTTTGAAATGTTTTTTTCAGAATATCTCCAGTCTTCATTCCAATTTGATGATATCCTCAATGATGATCCAACTTGTTAAAATAAATTTCTCCATGTAGTTCATCCAATAATTCATAAATAATAGGAATGGGAAATTTATCTTTAATAGTGATCCTCTTGAGCTCCCTATAATCTGGACACATGCACCATGATCCGTCCTTCTTTTACACCAATAATACTAGGGTAGAGAAAGAACTTTTATTAGGTTGAATTATACCAGCCTCTAAAAATTCTACAAATCATACGTTCAATTTCGATCTTTTAGACATAAGGATACCTGTAAGCCCTGATGTTTGGAGGAACACTTCCTAGAATCAAATGAATAGCATGATAATGATCACGAATATGTGGTAATCCTTTGGGAGTTTCAAACACCTTGGAATGAATGTCCAATTATTTTTGGAGATATGGAGAAATAGATGATTTCGATGTTGGAACTTCTAGTGAGAATAATTTTAAAATTACGCCTTGTTGTTATTTCTTCAAAAGTTTAATAATGAAATTAGAGCTTATTATCTCTCCCGGCTTCCCCACAAGACCCCATAATTCAACTTCCTTTCATTCTGAAAAAAAATTCAAGAAAATGTCTTGAAAATTAAAAGCTTCCATCCACCATTGTACTCCTAGTACAACATCAACACCTCCCATTAGAATGGAAATCATTGGTGATATGAAAGGACTGTATTAGTTTTATGTTTTAAGTGTCCTTTCAGTTAATAAAAATGTACATATTTGTCTCCATTTGTTTGCTTAAGGATTGAGGAATTTAACCATGAAACTTAGATGAAATTGTGAATTTTAAGCATGAAAATAAGCTTAAATAACATTGAACATTAGTGTATAATAGATAAATAAAACCACACATAATATTTACACAGCAGGCTGATGAAGTAGTTCACCCCTCCTGGGCTACATCTGCTAGTCTAGCTCCCAATGGCATGTCCATCTTTCATTATGCTCAAAATTTTGCAAATACATGTGTTTACAAGCCTCTAGTGGATATTTTCTCCGCATCAATGGCTCCATAATGCTCAAATTAGTCTAGCTAGACTCTTGTTTCACCAAAATTGGTCGAAAATTGACCATGCTAGGATTTTTCCCAATATCTCCTACAAAACGTCCACTAAAAATGGAGGATTGCAGTTAACTGCAGTTAAAAATGGCATAACCTCCGAAATTGGAGGGTGCGCTAAACTCCTTCCAGTAAAAATAACTGTCACATTTAATTTCAAATTTTGGGGAGGGGGTGGCCACATGCCGACCCCCTTAATCCCCGCAGTCACATTTAAACTGGAACAAAACCCACTACGCATGTTATGGTAACCGCGCATGTGATACGGTTGTTTTAAATGCTGCCGAGTGTGATGGATACATAACCGTCAGAATATTACAATATTTTTCATGGTTTGAATGTAGCATGTGATCAATCGTTTGGGGCCACCGGCGGGTTGGGATCGTTGGCGGTTCCCCCCCCATGTGCGATGTTTGAAAACTTTAAATAGCACCGATGCCCCTAAGAGGTAAGAAATACCATGCATAGGAGTTGGTGGAGAGTCTTTGTGTGCGCCTGAGGTCTCGGGGTTGAACACCCCGAACCTATAAAAAGTTTTATTTAACCAAACATGGGACACATGGCAGCTTCAGGGTTGGCCACGTGTCACCCAACCATTTGTCCAAAAACAACAACATACAACCACATCGACGAACTAGATTGTGCCACCTGGCAAGATATCATTGGGTTGGGAAAATAGAATATTGTCAAGAATATTCACCTTTTTTCTAACTGTACCTCTACATGCTGACTAGGCATTCCAGTCAAACCTATCGCAATTTTAGTTGTTTGGTAAATCGATCAGAGCGCAATATCTCCCTCATACAACATCGGTTTTTCCAACCATTCATGGTGCCAGAATCAGAATGATGCGATCTACCCGTTCACTCAGGTTTGATATAATTTCAAGCACTTTCAATTTTGAGCAAAATTCATGAACTCCTGATCACACCTCCCCATTGGGAAGCTTTTTGACCCCAAAATACTTGATTACCTGTTCAGTAGATGAGGGTACAACTCCCTCACCTTTCCAACATCCATCCAATTTTCCTTGCTTGGCTTACTGCCTTTGAGCCCAACTCGAAGGTAGTCAACACTTCCCCTCTTAAATGCTCTTGTCCTCCTGTCAAGAATTGTATCTTCTTTGAGCTCATCTAGAAATTCTGGTGATAAATCTTCAATAAAATGAAACTGAACATCACTTCCTTGATCATCAATCAAAGGTGGCTCATACAAACGTAAGTTTTCAACATTAACAACTGAATACATTTACATATATGAAAGAAAGTCAAGTTGAAATGCATTGTTACCAAATTGCTTCATGATCTTGAATGGACCATAGCGAATTGGCTTGAGCTTTTTACCTTCTCCTTGCATCCTTTCTTCGCTTATGTGAAACCATACCTCATTTCCTTCTTGAAAATTGTGATAAAATCTATGTTTGTCATGCCTCTTCTTGTATTTTCTTTGACTCTTCTCAAGCTGTTCTTGAACTTGTTGATGTATACTCTAAATTTTCTCAATGAACTTTCGAGCCTTGTCAATATCACTATGGCCATCAATTGCAACATCCTTCTCAAATATGAAGTCTAATGGCGATTTTGGAAAACACCCAAAGCATGCATCAAAAAGTGATGTGTTTGTAGAAGAGTTATTTGCCCGGTTGTAAGCATGCTAGATGTAATGCAATTGATCATCGCACAAATTAGGATGTTTGCTGCAATATCCTCTCAATAGATGCACAACGATTTTTTTCACCACCTCGGTTTGGCCATCAGTTTGCGAATGAAAAGAAGTACTCTTTTTCAAATTTGTGTCCATCATATTCCAAAGATCAGACAAAAAATTCCCAATGAAACTAGAATCCCTTTCACTAACAATAGAAGTTGGCAATCCATAATGAACCCATACATGTTGAAAATAAATTTCAGTGGTTTGTTCAACAATTATGGTTTTCCTACATGGCATAAGTATACACATTTTACTAAATCTATCCACAACTACATAAAGATAATCATGTTGTTTTCTTGACATACGTAGACCTCCAACAGAGTCCATGGAGACACTCTCCCATGGCGTGGATGGTACCGGTAGTGACGTGTACAACCCAAGCTTCCTATTGCTAGGCTTGCTTGTTGCACACATAGAACAACCTCTTATAAAACGCGACACACTATCTATCATGCGAGGCCAATAGCAATACCTCTGTAGATGTGCCATTTTTCTTCTTACCCCAAAGTGTCTAGCAATAAGAGATGAATGAGTCTCTCTCATGACACTTAGCCTCTCTCCTTGTGGTATACACAACTTGCCCAAATGCAACAGTAAATTGCTATGCATGTGATAATCATTTTCCTCAACTTGATTCCCTTCACTCAAACTAGCATACACATCTTGAAAATCAACATCATGTGCATATTGTTCTATGTAACTCTAATGTACAATAGAATCATTTAAAAGTAAAGTAGAAGCACTTATCGCTAGCCTTGAAAACATATCGAAAAATTTATTGAAAATACCTTTCTTGTACATTATAACCAAGTGAAACTATTGAAGGAAACCCATCCACTTGAAATGTCATGATTGCTACAATTTTGTTTGCGACTGCAAGTACTATAATGGTTGGTGATCGGTATGTATAATCGTCTATTTACCCATCAAGTAGTGTTTCCACTTCTTGATGCTTTGAACCAACACATAAAAATCTTTGTCATATGTAGGATAATTATTTACAACACCATTGAATGTTTCAGAATGAAAAGTGATAGGCTTACCATGCTGCAAAAGTATTGTGCCCATGGCATAATCCCTAACATCAGTTTGTATCTTGAATGGATGTCAAAAATTCGGTAATGCAAGGACTAGAGCTAAACTGATCTTGTCTTTTAAATATTCGAAAGCTTTCTGATGTTTACCTCCCCATTGGAAGCCTTTCTTCACACTTGTCACTGCATGAATAGGAGCTGCTATGGCAGAAAAGTTAGCAATAAAATTTCTCCAATACTAAGTTTCACCTAAGAAAATTTTTACATTGGTCGTTGTTTTGGGAGTGGGCCAATTCACAATGGCTTCCACTTTATAAGGATCAATTCTCAACTCGCCTCCTCCTACAATGTGTCCCAAATATACCAAATAATTCTTTCCAAAATCACACTTTGACATCTTAAGAAACAATTTCTCTTTCTTTAGAACATCAAGCACCCTATTCACATGCAAGACATGTTTTTCTCTTGTTTTGCTAAAAATCAATATATCATCTAACTACACAATAAAAAATTCATCATGAAATGGACGCAAAACATTATCCATAACATGCATGAAATTTTCTGGTGCACTACACAAACCAAATGGCATTATCAACCAGTCAAAGAGTCCTTGTTTGGTTTTGAATGCATTCTTCCATATATCACTTTCTGCAATTCTTACTTGATGATATCCACTTCGTAAATATAACTTAGTGAAAAAATTTTCTTCTTTCAATTGATCAAGCAAATCATCTATCCTTGGGAGTGGGTATCGATTCTTTACCGTTATCTTTTTCAAATCTCTGAAGTCTATACACATGCGCAAAGTCTCATATTTCTTTGGAATCAAGACTATGGGTGAACTGCATGGTGAAGTACTTGCCTTATGAGTCCCTTTTCCAACATGTCCTTGATTTTCCTCTTTATTTCAGCATTCTCCATTATCGACATGCGATACATGCTGATGTTTGGAAGAGGAAAATCTTGCTGCAACTAAATCTCATGTTGAATCTCCCTTTTTGGAGGCAATTTTGTTGGTTCCTGAAACATCTCATGATGTGCATCAACTACATTATATAAATCTGATTTCAACATAGGATCACAATCCTCAAATGATTCATGATTAACATCAGCTTTAGGCTTAATCATTAGAAGAACAAAATTCTTACTTGAATTCACCAACCTCTTTACCTGTCCAGCATTTACCATAGCAATGTTTGTCTTCTTGCGATGTGCTCTAACAATGTACTCCATGCCATCTTTGAATAAATGGTATTTTTTCTCATGGAAATGGAAGATCGCTTTCCTATCATACAATTAAGGAATACCCAAAACAATACCTGTTAGGTCAGGAAGAACTACATCTAATTCAACTGTGTCGACAAAATGTGCAGTTATTGCAAACCGCAATATGCACTTCTTTGAAACCTATAAATTTTCATCCTTACAAATCCTACCATGTGGATATGGTTTTGGATGTGGTATGGTATCATTATTAAGTTTATTGACCAAGTATTCAGAGATTAAGTTTTCTTGTGACCCACTATCAAACAATATGCCAATCTTCGTATGTTTGGATATGACCCTCACATGAAACAATTCAATTCTCTCTTCTTCATTTGGAACTTGTATGTGACATTTTGATGTAATAGAAATAGGTTTAGTTTCAATTTATTTATCCCTTCATGTTATTCAATCCCATGGATGTAATTTTAGATTCATCACCTGAATCCTCTCCTAAATCATGTTGAGTTGTAGCTGTAGTTTTTTGTTTCCCTTTGTTGTTCTGATGTTTGGGCCTCTTTTCAGGATGTAATTTACAATAATGATTTTCATCATGGCCTTCTCTTGAACAATGTTTACGTACCACTTTTTCTCCCTCTCTCTTGAGAGATGCATTCTTTTTTCCTTTACCTTTTGAGGTCTTCTCTTTGTTTTTCCCCTTAAAAGGTTTATTTCTACCCTCGTCAGAAATGTTTTTCCCTCTAGCTTCTAGATGTGTGGCTTGAACACATACCTCATCTAGACTTGTGGGGTTAAACATGAGAATAGTATGTTTTAGGTAGCTATGTAAGCCTCCTATGTACTTGAAAAAATTATCTTGGCTCTACAAATATACCCCTAATAAGGAAGCTCTTCCCCTAAATTCTTGGGTGTAAACTTGCACAATCTGTCCTTTCAATTGTCTAAATTTTTTCCAGTTCATTATGGCTTTCTGCATATAAGCTAATGGATAAAACTATTGTTTTATTGCAGTAATGAAATCATTCCATGATAGGATAATCTTACCATCATTCTTGATCTCCTCCTTTGTCTTGGCTTCCCACCAAACAAGTGTTGCACCTTCCATTCTCAATGAAGCTAATTGGATTTTGGTATCATCATCATGAAGGTTTTTAATTCTCAAATATACCTCCATTTTCCTAATCCAATTATCAAGATTTTCTGCATTGAATTCACCATTAAACATTGGCAATTCGAAATTAACATCAAGTTTTAGAAAACAACTTTTACCAGTGTTCTTTGACTTGTGTGGCTAATGTATTGAAGATGAAGTAGAGGATGATGATGATGAGGGTGAGGATGGTGACTTTCCACTGCCTCCATTTCTTCCATTTCCCTTCTTTTATTTATATTCATCATTTTGACCTCCTGATGATCCTTTTCCTTCCTTGTGAATTTTGGATCGTTCTCCTTCTATTTTCTCATTCCTTTCTTGATAAAAGTTTCTCACCTTCTCAGTCATGTTAAGGAATGATTTCCTGAAAACTCTTTCTTCCTCTTTGGGATCCATTTCCTCATGGATTTCTCCTTCCTCTAGAGGCATGCTTAATGCTACTTCAACTTCTTTAGTAGGTGAGCTAGGTGGTGTAGAATGTGGAAATATTTCCCTCCTTTGCTGTGGCTCACTTTGAGATCCTCTTGCTTCCACCAATTTTCCTACTCCTCTCTTGAGCTTGAGCCTAGTGAGAATGTGAAACTTGAAAACAGTTAAACAAATATTTGCACACAACAACACCAGAGAATAAAATCTAGCTCTGATACCAACCTGATCTGAAAGGATTGTATTAGTTTGTTGTGTTAAGTGTCCTTTTAGTTAATAAACAATTACATATTTGTCTCCATTTGTTTGCTTAAGGATTGAGGAATTTAAACATGAAACATAAGTGAAATTGTGAATTTTAAGCATGAAAATAAGCCTAAATATCACTGAAGAATAGTGTATAATCCACAAATAAATCCACACATAATATTTACATAGTAGGCATGATGAATCAGTTCACCCCTCCTGGGCTACATCTGCTGGTCCAACTCACAATGGCATGTCTGTCTTTCATTATGCTCAAAATTTTTCAAATACATGTGTTTACAAGCCTCCAATCACTCTTTTCTCTACACCAATGGCTCTAGAATTCTCAAATTAGTCTAGGTAGACTCTTCTTCCATGCAAATTGGTCGAAAATTGACCCTGCTAAGATTTTTCCCAATATCTCCTACAAGACCACCACTAAAAATGGAGGACTGCAGTTAACTACAGTTAAAAATGGCATAACCTCCGACATTGGAGGGAGTGCTAAAATCCCACTATTAAAACTAAGCATCACATTTAATTTCAAAGTTAGGGGAGGGTGTGGCCACATGCCAACGCCCTTAATCCCCGCGGTCACATTTAAATTGGAGCGGAACCCACTCCGCATGTTATGGTAACTGCATTTGTGATAGGGTTGTTTTAAATGCCGCTGAGTATGATGGTGACATAAGCATCAGAATATTACAATAGATTTCATGGTTTGAACGTAGCATGTGATCAATTTTTTGGGGCCGTCGGTGGGTTGGGACTGCCTACTATTCTCCCCCCATGTGCGATGTTTGAAAACTTTAAATAGCACTGGTGTCCCTAATTGGTAAGCAACAATGTGTAGAAGAGATGGTGGAGAGTATTTGTGTGCACCAGAGGTTGCAGGGTCTATCCCCCCAAATCTATACAAAATTTTATTCAACCAAACATGGGACACATGGTAGCCTTAGGGCTAGCCATGTGTCACCTAATCATTCGTCCAAAAAAAATAACATACAACCACATCGGAGAATGAGATTTTTCCACTTAGAGAGATATCATTGGCTTGGGAAAATAGAATATTCTCAAGAATATTCCCCTTTTTGCTAACTGTACCTTTGCATGCTGACTCAACATCCCAATCAAACCTGCCGCAATTTTAGTTGTTTGGGAAATCGATAAAAACACGATATCTCTCTCATATGACATCAATTTTTCAAACTGTTCATGGTGCCAGTATCAGAACAATGAGATATACCCGATCGCTCAAGTTCGGTACAATTTTGAGAACTTTCAATTTTGAGAAAAATTCATGAACTCCTAATCAATTGGACTATTCAATACATATTCCCCCATGGTTAGCTTGATATTATGGTATTTTCCAGAGAAATTTATAGTTCCTCCATTTGCAACCATAACTTGACACTCTGGTGCTAGGTATAGGAAGCAATTCAATTCATTGGCTACCTTACAATGAATAAAATTATTGGTACTACCCGAATCAATCAACACTATTACCTTTTTCTTCTTGATATGTCATTCTATCTTGATATTTTGAGGAGTGGTAATTCTTGCCAATTCATTATAGGATATGGTCTGACTCATTTCTTCTTTCTCTAGGGTTGGTTCCTAGTGTATATCCTCTTCTTTTGAAGTTTCTGGTTCATTTTCCTCCTACTCCTGATAATCTATGTAAGTTAATTTCTTCTTAGCACACTTATGAACTTTAGTGTATTTGCTATCACATTTGTAGCAAAGCCCTTTTTCTCTTTTTTCTTCCAATTTTTGTGGTGTCAACCTTGTTGGTTGTGGAATTCTTGGAGTAGAAAAACTTCCATCTTTATAAATGTGAGTAGTAGGCTTCCTTGTCACCATAATTTTACATTCAATTTTTCTTGGTAACCTGAATGCCTTCTCCAATGAATCAAGTTTCCAAAGGCGAAACTCATGTTCGATGTTGTCCTTTAACGTCCCTAGGAAGACATCAATCTTGTGTTCCTCTGGAATATCAGTTACCCTTATATTCAATTTTTGCAATTCCTCAACGTGCTCCACCATTGAACCCTTTTGTTTGAGGTTTATGAATTGGCTAAAGAAGGTGTTTCTCTTTGTATCCTCATAATGTGCCATCATTTCCTTCGTAAACATTGACCAAGTGAATTTATTTTTATGAGAGAAAATCCATCGATACCATACAAATGTATTTTTTCCTAAATATAAAGTTGCAATGCATACCTTTTGCGTGTTTTGCACATTATGGAGATAAAAATATTGCTTCATCTGTGGTATCCATGTTACGGGATCCTTGCCATCAAACTTCCTCATATCGATCTTTGGAATATGGTGGGTCTTCAATCTAGCATTAGATTTTATGAAATCACGATTAACATTTATTTTGTTTTCATCATGATTTTCCTCTACTACCTTTCACCATTAGGAATCATTTCTTGTATCAACTTTGTCAAACTATCCTTCAAACCTTCCATTTCTGCTTTTAGATCATTCTTCATGTCTTCCATGTTGTCTTTTATTTTTTCGTCAATTTCATCCATATTAGATTCCACACCTTTCTTAAAACCATCCATCTTAGCTTCCATTCCTTTATTCAAACCATCCATCTTAGCTTCCATGCCTTTCTTAAGAGCTTCCATTTAATTTTTTGTTGCTCTTTGCAAGAGCAAAATTTGGTGTACTTGCTCTTGTAATTTTGATATATCCTGTTGCACTTCTTCTTATTCATGAGTCATAATAGAGTATTCTGAGAGATTAATGGGTGTTGAATTCTTTTTAGGGGGCATTTTAGAATCACTTCAAACTGATTTCTCAAATAAGACTTATGCAATTCGAAAACAAATACACACATTTTTCTTACTTTTGAGGGGCTGAATGTTGAAATTGATGTTTCTCTACAATTTCATAACCCTAATATTTTCTCTTCGGTCCTTTAGTATTCCTCTAAATCATGTTTCCAATGCCACATGTCTAACTTGATTTGGATTCTTCAAGACAAAGTTATGCCCAATCTCCCACAATGACCTAACTATGGACTTGTTCAGAAGATCGAAATTGTACGAAGTGCTACGTGTCACTGTATCCTCCTTCAGCTCTGAAATTGATACATAGGAAACTAAAGTCTGTGTGATTTCAACCAATTTTTACAGAATTCCAATATGATGTTCAGAGACAGAGTTATGACTATTTTCCCAAGGTGACCTCTTTTAGATGAAATTCAGGAGCCTGCAAAAACCCTAAATTCCAAAGATCATATCTCCGAAAATATTGAGAACCAATATCTAACATTAGTACACAAATTTCCATAGGATTTCTTCACAAATGGGTTTTTTTTTAGCATCTAAACCTTTGTAGAAAAAATGTTATAGTGAAAAATCCACGATGACCTGTTTGAAGTAGCTAAACCCTAGAATCGAAAGCTCTGATACCAAATGTTATGAAACCATCTACAAAAATAGAATAAAAGAGAGATAAATGCCTTAGAAATCAACCAATTCAAGGGGCCAATGTGCTTTACATTACATAAATGAACAATCTTCGATGATACAAATGAAAAAACCTCATTTCTATATATAGGAGTCCATGGGGTCACAATATAATCCTAGCTGACCTAACAATAATAATGTAAGGGCACAACAATAACAAATGGGGCACAATAATAAAAATATGGGGGCGACAGGGGTAAAACAACTAATAGTAAGGGGGCTACACTACCAAAAATAAGGGGCTACACTAGTAATATAGGGACCTAAAATGTTACGTGATCCTTATGTCAACCTCATAATGTGTGTGTTGGTATGTGTTGGCATTGATGTTGTTCCAATGATGACACACTTGATGGCACAATCATGATTGTTAGTGGTAGCATGACGGTATTAGAGGAGTTGGCATGTGGGTTGATGAACATGTCATGATGGTTTTCTAATGCTGCTACATGTAGAGGATGTTGCTACAGGTGATGATCACTTCTACATGTGATGGTGATGGTTGATAGTACACTAGTTGAGTTGTCAACTAGGTCTTCATATAGGTCTTCACGCTTGTGCTTCATGGATATGGCTTGTTGTAGTGTGATCTCTTCATGATGATGATGCTAATGTTGCACAGGTTCTTCAGATATGTTGGAGTTTCTTTAGAGGTCTGGTGGAGAGTGGAGGACTTGTTGGCATACCTGCCAACATTTTTTGTTGGCCATTATAGGTCAACTTGGTAGTGACACTTGGAAGGCTTGCTTGATACAGTTGCAAAGGTGTGAGAGGATATTTAAGATGATTGGAGGCATTTACAAGTGTTGAAGAAGAGGATTCAATAATTGTCAGAGGTCCTGAGTTGAAGGGCTAATGGGTTCCCTTAGTTCTAGCCATAGTCACATGAAGATAAGCCTATGGAAACATTTGTAATCCTATAGTTGCATGGAGACAGTGCTAAGGGATGGGTTATATCTCTAGGGTACTAAATTTTCATGAAGACAGTTTCAAGGGAGTTACTATAGGATTTCACGATATTTCCTCCACATTCCTCACGTTGTTAGGAAGTAAATTAGCTTCAAAATTTCCAAAGGCTTCCAGTATAAAGTGGAAAAAGTCACAAATGGTTTAGAAGGGTCCTCTCATGATGTGAATGCATTTATTCCACTATTATTTACCTTAGTGTATTGATCTGGTCCAGTTTGTGCACCTTTGATCCTACTCCCAAGCTCAATTTTTCCCTACATGTTTTATATACTTGATCTTGGAGCTATGTGATGATTGATTGTGAGTTGATGATCATAGTGAGTGAGTAAGAAGGTATAAATGAAGGAGATTATTCTTCATGCCTATTGGAGAGCCTAAATTATTCATTCTGTGAGCGTTCATGACTAAATAGTGAGCAAATATGAAGCATTCTGTAGTATAAATCAAAATTGGAGTTGATGGTGTAGAGTTTGAGTTCGAGAGTTTTGTATGTTGCTGGAGTATATGTTAGTGATCCTCTCACACTTTTTTTCCAGGAGATGTTGATGAATTTATCACGTAGCCATGTGTGTTATGATGCTATTTTTACCATGAAACATTTTATTGTTGTGAATTTTTTATTGTATTCATATTTGTGTCACCACAATTTTATATTGGAGATCACATGTTTTGTGCATTTTATTATTATTATTTTGATTTGAGGATGACATCTTTTTTATGAGAGAATGTATGAAGAGATGAATTCTTGTTGATCATAGTATCTTGGGATCCAATTTGAAAATATATTAAAGGAGGTCTGCATGGTGGTGAGGAGCAGTGACTTCATGGAGGTGGAGGAGTGATATCGAAGCTTCAGTGAAAGGAAGAAGTTTCTCAATCCAATGGTAGTTGAGTGAGGATCGGTTTATCATGGTGGCCTTCAGTGGATGGTAGTCCATAGAATTATATAGAGAATAGAGTATTATGAGTTGATTAGTAGTATCAAGTCTCCTAGCCGATTGGTTTTGGAATTATGTATAGGAGGTTGAGTCTCTATGTTGATGGGATTCGACACACTATGTAAAAGACCAATTTCTTTACTAATATAAATTTAGAGAAAAGAAGCAAAAAAAAGGGTGGTTTTCTCTCGGAAAGGTTTCGACCAGAAATATTGTGTCTCATGTGTGATTGATGTGATGTGCATGTTTATTGTTTTGTAGCTACTTATAGTTTTTAGTTATGTTTTTGTTATGCACATGCTATGATGTTTATTAGTTTTTTTTTAACATATGTGTGATTCAGTAATTGAATTTAATAATTAGAAAAAATTGATTAGAAGCTTACACTACTGATTCACCACCCACTGCCCCCCCGAAGTAGTGCTCCAAGGTTTCCAACATAAGACTAAGATCCATGATAGGAAAGAACATATTGATAAAAATAACAATCCAAAATGTATACATATCATAGTCAATAATATAAATATAAAAGTGTTAAAAAGAAAAAACCCAAAGCACATTTTTCAATACTGTATATTCCCATTGTCCAAAAATCTGATCATGAATACTGCAAGATAATAATATTAATTGTTATTTTTGTTGAGAGAAGATCAAAACTAATACTACACTGTTAAAAATTAAATTTCTAGAGAAGGTTGATGCTATTTTTATTGATTTTGTCCATCTACGTGTTCTAGAACCTACCAGGAGCCCATATGATGTTGAGTCCCTTAGACAACATATCATTTTCATTATTTCTCTCCCTATATATGTGACAACATGAAATATTGTGAAATGGAAGTTTTAACAACATAAATTATTCATGAATAGGAAGGAGAGTGTGGTTGTTAGATCTTTGTGTAGACCAACTAGTTAATGGCATTCAGTGAATCCCCAAAGATTTGTAAATATTGGAAATTGTGTACCTGAGCCCAATAAATTAAAAGATTTAAAGAGAGAAGCTTGACATAATTGTTATATCCCTAGTCTAACCCAATTTTGGACTTCAAAAAATGTTGTTCATTGAGGAAAAGGACAATGCCTCCTCTACATGATCCATCATCATTTGATGCCTCGTCAAAATATGAGTAGGGAATTTGCTTGTTGATTTCATCCTCAGTAATGAAATTGTGAACGGGGTGGGACCCCTTGGTGGGTAAGAGAGAAATTATGGCTCCAATTTCAGCTGATAAGAGATTTGGTGCATAAGCCATATCCTTGAAGGTGGATTTCTTATGGTCAATACACACCCTTACATATGAGAGGTGGAATATCCCCCCCCCCCCTCACGAGACACACACAAAAACTATATATAAACATAATAACATTAATTTTATCTGTAAAATAACATTAATATGAGTTATAACATAATATATATTAGCTACAATATAATTATAATTATATAACAATCACACGTTATAATAATTAATATATGATTTAGACATATATTTAACAAAAAAATAGCACATTGGTTGGTTTGAAACATGTCGACAATGTTCTATTGCATGTGATTATTACTAAAAGAATTCTAAGTAATAAAATAAAACTCTACAACAAAATATAATATACTAAAGAAACAATAAGTAATTATTGATACAGGG
This sequence comes from Pinus albicaulis, assembly GCA_034641835.2. NCBI lineage: Eukaryota > Viridiplantae > Streptophyta > Pinopsida > Pinales > Pinaceae > Pinus > Pinus albicaulis. The sequence continues at coordinate 1,943,563,300 of CM076575.1, read as the reverse complement.
AAGCTTGCTACTTAGATAAAAAATGATGTTATGAGAACAATTGCATATAGAATCATTATGTCCAAATTAATAGGAATTTGAAAAACCTATGGGAAATGGATATAGAAAGGATGAAGTTATCCATATGGAATTTTATTGTGCATAGAATGCAATAAAACCTTCAAGTTAAGGTCCAATTAAATGTTGGAAAAATAGATTTTTTAATAAAATTGAAAAATAAATATTTATTTTTCAAATTTAAACATTATAACTTACATTTTTCAATGCTAAACTAATAGTGGTGAATAGAAAATTGATTGTTATAGTATTCCTTTGGAAGAGACTAATAAATTGATATATGAAGCGAAGAATAAATTGATATCTGAAGTGGAGAAATTAATTGTCTAATTGCAAATACGTGCATAAATTTTGATGGGTAGTAACCACTATTAAATTGACACATTTACACTTTTATTCCTCCTTATTAAAGTGCTAAGTAACACATAAATAATGGTAGGAAGTGTTGGTGTCCAAGTGTGAATAATTATTCAAACCCTTTCCTACATAAATTCATCAATCCAGGTGCATTTGTTATTGCAAGTTTAACACGCAAATTATATGTAGATACAATGACACAATTATTATATCAATCATGGATTGGATAATTAAACAAAGAAACAATCACTGTAACAACAAATAAAGAAATGGAAGTAATAAATTGTAAATCTTACAATGCATTCATAGCAATAAGAGTATCAAACAATATGCCTACTGTCACATCAATTGTAAATTATACAAAACAAGAAAAATAATTTACAACACATAGGAAATACGCAACAAATGATCAGAGAGCGGGCCCAACTCTATGATCAGGGTTGCGATATACTCACGAGCTCAGAAAAGTAACAGGAAGATAACTTCCATTAACTTGATAAATAATGTTGTGTTACACAACTCAATTCCTTACATTTCCAACCCCCAACTCACAGCTTCAGAGCCTTCCATTATACAAATGTTTACAATGACTGTTCTTAAAATCCTAGAAACTAGTGCCTACGAATTTACAAATATTATAATAGAAAAAATGGATGCTAAATAAGGAAGAGAGAGGATATCGGGTAATTGTACTGTTGCAGTGTTGCCAAAACAGCGCTGCTAACTCGTAGTTGCCCCAAGAATTGTAGATATGGTAATTCAACCACCAAATCTGCGAAAATAGTGATATTAGTAAATCGCATAAGGTAACAATCCTCGTGACTTGACTTCATCAACTAAATATTCCAAGAATACATATAGAGGGGTTTACCTATACACTTTAGGACATGACCTAAATATTAATGATACAAATGGGTAAAGAAAGTGGGTAGAAATGGAATGAAAATATATACACATTTGGCTCCCAACATCTCCCCCAAACTGGTCCTTTTGCATTTCCTCATGCAACTCGTCACCTTCGTAGGTCTATATTGGAACGACTATGGTTGGCATGAAGCTGAGCGAGGTCATATTTATCTTCCATCTCCATCCCCGGGGGCTTATATCGATATGTAAGGAGAATGTCCTTCCACCAATCATTACCCATGTTGTATGTCAGGGTATAATGTTCTATTGGAAGCCAGAAAATAGGGAATTGAAACCTGAGTCCCATCCATTGGACCCCGCAATTATGCATGCATGCAATGTATTGTGGCAATCTCTCTAATTCTTGTGAAAAATTAGGTTCTCCAAAAGGCTCCCTTTTTCTGACGGTTGACGATGACAGTGTCCACATGCTTTTACAATCATCAAGAGCATCACCTGTGAAAGTAACCACCTTTTTGGTATAGAGATTGATACACCATTTTTGTGTGGCCAACATTTGTTCGCTGCGACCCTCAATCTATAAAAAGGTGGCATGCTTATTGTAGATGTTCACAGACTAACCATTCTCTCTCCTTATCATAAGTGGACTTGTAGCTTGGTTCTCCTCAAATGTCTCAAAATCCTTTTTCCACTTAACCTGATTCATGGTGTAGGAGGTAAAAGATCTCAGATGGATGTCTCCCACAAATGGGACTGGATTGAAGGTTCAGTCATCACTCAAGAAATATTCATGCATGTATAATTCACACATTAAATGCTGATTCACAAAATCCTGAATCGTCAGGATGTAAAGAAACTATATTGGATCTTCGATTTCATGAATAATCTCATTATGAATACTTTCCAGGAAAAGGAAAAGTAATTGTTCATGGAGAAACAAGGCATAACTATGAGCAGGAGTTCGATAGGCCATTACCTGTTGTGTCAAGGTAAACATTTCCTCCTTATTAGCTTTTAGCATAAGCACTTGCTCCTCTAAGCTCTCAATCTTTTTCTCTTCTTTCTCCTGCTTTTGCATTGCTCTATCCAACTGATCTATGTACCTAGTAATGGTATGGGTTGATTTCTCCTAGACCCTATTTATCTTCTCTCTTTGTTCTTTTAATGTGATGGTCCCTTGCAGAATACTGGCAGCGACATCTTTCCATTTCTATATTTCAGCAGATAGGAGGAATTCTCATGCTTCAAACAAATATTCTATAGGGTCAGTCTGTGTAGAAACAATTTGAAAATAATCATTTGGCTTCAAAGCTTCTACTTTGTATTTCCTCACGTTGTTCTTTAGTCATGATACCTGCTTCCTTAGTTGACCATTTTTTATTTTTAACTGCATATTTTCCTTAAATTGAAGCTGATATCTCTCCTTGAGAGGTGGTCTCCTTCTTTCACACTACTCTACAAATTATTTCTTAAAAACAACTTCTTCTACTCACACCACAACTGGTTCAAGGACTGATGGGTTGTTGTTAAAAAAGGTGTCGTCTGGATCCCTTTTCATCAAGTCCTCCTTAAATTGTCCCTTCTCCTCAGGATTAGTTTCTTCATTTTCTTTTTCTAGTTGATGAATTTCTACAGTCACTTGGGCAAAGCCTTCACCATCCATTCTCTATTCCTTTTATGCTGTAGGGTTTTCTTCTACAAGCTCGGGCATTGATTTTGATCTCTACAAATTAGCTTCAGACTGGGTAATTTCCATAGATGGAGTGGCGTCATCCATATTCTATCCTTTTGTCAACATGGGCTCTTTTGTTTCCATGTTGAACTCTTTGAGCCACTCTAAGTGTGAATTAGAAAGCGTTGGCTCACAAATGGTTATACTAGCAACTGTGTCTAACTTTGTCCCAACAAATTATATGACCATAGGAACAACTACTTCTACTATAAGGTGTCAAGGAGAGTGAAACTTATTGAACCTCTTGGTAGAGTGGCAAGAAACAGAGAATGAGGGACATCCTCCTCCATGTCTAATCTGGTTATGCCTGCTACCTCAGCCTCCTTTTCTTCACCAATTGTCTTCTCTGTTTGGACCAAGCCTTCTTTATCATCACCTTTTTAGCCTACAGTCGACACTTGTTCCTGCGGAACAATGTCAACTACAGGACTTATTGTTTCCATGCTTTCATTACTTAATTGAATTAGTGGTGGTTCTTGTGTAACACCAGTACCTTTTCAAGATCAAAATTTTCTTGGGCAAGTGGTGCTGGTTTTTCTGTAATAACATCACTTGCCATCCCTTAAACTGGTGTTAATTATTTTTGTGCCACCACATTGGATGCTGATTCCCGAGGGACAACATCAACTCTATCCTCTGTTTCCAGAATTCCTGCATCAGTTGGTCCCACAATCGAGGTTGGTTCTTTTGTGATAGCCTCAACTGTACCACCTTCCATATCCACTGTTTTTATTTCTATCATGCCAACTTTCGATGCTAGTTCTTGTGTAACAACATCTGTTGCATCCTCTTCCATGTCCATTCTTTCTACTTCCTCTTTCTCTAATGTACCAAAAGTAGATAATAGTTCTTGTGTAGAAACATCAATTATGGTTCTTCTTCCTCTGGTTCTTCTTCCTATAATGGACCAATAGGAGATGCTGGTTCTTGTGTGGCAGCATCAATTGTGGCCTCCCCTTCTTCCATTTCCTCTAGTTCTTGTTCCTCTAATAGGCCAGCAGGAGATGTAGGTTCTTGTGTAGCAACATCCATTGTGGCCTCCTCTTCTTCCATTTCCTCTGGTTCTTCTTCCTTTGTTGAACCAACAGGAGATGCTGGTTCTTCTTCCTCCATCTCTTCTTCATCATAATCTTCTACTGAACTAGTAGGATATGTTGATCCTTTTGCTTCCATTTCTTTCAGCTCCACTTCCTCAGATGATTCAGCAAGGGATGATGATTATTCTTCCTCTATTTATTTTGGCTCATCACAACTTCCATTTCTTCCTCTATCAACTCAAGAAATTATGCCCACGGAACATGAAATTGGGCCAATGCATGCATTACCAGTAGAAGAACCAGCCCATGGTGTGTAAGAACCACCAATACCTGCTGCGAGCGTCAGGCAGACTGTGCCATAAGCTGGATATTTTTCAAAAGAAAGAAGGGGATGTCCATGGAGTGAACCTGCACCTGTCGATATCGGAGGTGATCTAGGAGCTTAAAATGATACTTGAACATGGTGGTAAACCACCCCTGGCAGGTTATATACCTCATAAAAAAGTATGCCACCTCTCCCCATGGATGTGGCATGGAATTTGGATCGCATACTCTCCCTTTCAGAGCCTCTCTCTCTCCGTCTTCCAGAAATAGTTCTAAAAATTCCAGCAAGGGAGTTTTCCGTGAAAACCATTTCTTCCCTCACTGTGGTAGTCCACTGACCACTGAAACGACCCTGTCTGAGACATGTAATTTCTAAGCCCCACACTCTGGAATGTTCTTCGTCCAAATTTATAGCAAATTCTGCTGTAATTGTCTCATCAAACCCCTGTAATATGTCAAAATAGAGATCGCGGCTTGAGTCTATAAAAACTTGCCATGCAGCTGCATTACTTCAAAATAGCACTGTATTTTCGGGTTCATGTCTCACAGCTAGTCCGCCCATCCTGTAGAAAATATGTAGCATCACTTTGGAACAATAGCGGATGGTTGGGAGGGAGTATCGGCAGTTAATATATTGCGGTGATAACATGGTAAGAAATGGAATGGGGGTAAAACAAAAATGGAAAGCATTTCAAAAAATGAGGAAAATCAATCACAGATTATGGTAGTAATGATGAATGATAATGGTAATTATTTTACAAATTTAGAAAGGACTGGTTAAACTGTCAGACTGTACTTACTTCGAGTCCTAATGCATTTTAATAATTATGAGAAATAATGGTACAAATTGTGGGATGTACTATCAGCATGAGTTGTAATGGTGACACCGGAAAATAATCATTGTGATTTGATTATGCCGTTATTCGGTTATGACACACCCCCCAACTTAATAATTGACTATCCTCAAGCATGTCAAATGCCTTTTCAATGCAATATTTAATCAAATTCATAAAATTATATGGAGACGTACCTGGAGACTTACCTCAACATAGTGACAACTTAGAGGAGTAACAACAGTGAGGGAGTAACAACACCGATAGAGTAATAGCAGTGACGGAGTAACAACACTGAGAGAGTAACAACAGTGACGGAGTCACATCAGTAATAGAGTAACAACACTGACCTAGTAATCACATCAAACACATAGAAAAAATTGCGGAGTAATAGCATTGGAGGAGTAACAACATACAACACTTAGAAAAAATTTCCGGAGTAACAACACCCAATACTTAGAAAATTTCTGGAGTAACAACATTGCAGGAGTAACAACATCGAGGAGTAACAAGATTCAACACTTCGAAAATTTTATAGAGTAACAACATTGGAGGAGTAACAAAATCCAACACTTAGAAAAAATTTCATCTCCGCAAAATTGCACTCCCATAGTAGTTCCTGCAAAAGAAAACCAATTGAGTAGTAACAACATTTTATTCATATAACTATATATAGATTTTTATTTTTATCTTTTTTATTATATTTTTAATTTTTTAAATTCAAGAATGCAGAGGAGGAGTTATTTGCACTAACAACCTTCAGACCAGATTTTTCAGAGAGATGTTTAATGAAGGTATCCTTACAAGTTGTGCAATGATACAGTCTCAAACGATGTCCATTTGGTATGAAAGAAGCATAAGTATAATAAATTGTGACAAGTCTGATTGTTCCATTATCAAAAACTGCACTCACTTCATAAGGTCTCATCCACTGAGAGAAAATATTTCCCTTGAAGTCCTTGAAATGAGGATCATAGAGTAATGCCCAATATCCTCTCTGAAACACCTTATTTTTAATAAATTTATCGTGCCATTTTGGTATCTATTTCTGAATTTCAAAATTCTTCTGGACAACCATCAAACAAATTTCATCTAATTCATTTATTTTTTCCAGCGGGTGTTTCTAGGCATCTGATAGATCCATTCCTACCTCCAAAACTGTTTTGAGTGTACTAATCTCAAATTCTATTGGAAGCAAGGGGGATTTCCCATAGACCAATTCGAATGGTGAAAACCTTGTTGTGTTCTTCCATGTTGTTCTGTATGCCCAGAGAGATTTAGGAAGATTTTTAGCCCAATCCTGATGATGTATTGCTACATTCTTTGTCAAGATATTTTCCAATACCTTGTTTGTACTTTTGCCCTGACCATTCGCCTAGGGATGATACAGATATGTGACTCTATGTTTTATTCCATATCTCTTCATAAGCCTCTCTATCATGTGTGATGTCAATTGAGATCCTCCATCTGAAACAAACTCTCTTGGAGCACCATAACGAGCAAAAATATCTTCAAAGAGAAAATATGAAGCAACTTGTTCTGTTTCTTTCATAATAGCCTTGGCTTCCACCCACTTAGTTACATAGTCTATGTAGACCAAAATGTGGACCTTCTGATGTGAAGGTGGGTGAAATGGACCAACAAAATTGATCGCCAACTTTTCTAAAGGTTGAAGGACTACATGGGGCTACAGTGGCATTTCATCTGATCGGCCCAGTTATTGCTCTGGTGGCCTCCTGACGTAGTTGCGAGGGAGGCATCCTAAAAAGGGAATGCCTTATTCCTTGTCCCTCTTATCACAGGACTATCATGAGAAGCCTTTATCACTTCATAAGTTTTATCCTCAGATACACAATGACAGACTTGCTGATCAACACATGTATGAAAGAGATATCCTGCTATCCTGGAGTATCTGGCACTATGATGAATGATATTTCATTTTTCCCTATATGAAAAATAATTAGGCACCTTTCCTATAGCAATATAGTTAGCAATATCTGCATACCACAGAGGATTACTTGAAATTGCAAAAAAATGTTCATCTGGAAAACTGTCCTCTATGGGTGTGCCCTCATCATTATTATCCAATCTAGACAGAAAATCATCAACTGCATTATCCTTCCTTGGTTTATCGACTATTGTAATATCAAATTCTTGAAGCAATAGAAACCATCTTGTAATGTGACTAGGGGTGATAGGTTTATTAATAAAATACCTGACTGTTGCGTGATCAGTATGTACGAAAGTAGGGTACCCAGTAATGTAGTGTCAAAATTTGTTGATGGCATAGATAACAACCAAGAATTATTTTTCCATTCGTGTAGTTCAATTAAGCAGGAGTCAAGTTCTTGCTGACATAGTAAACTGCATATGGTTTCTTTTCTTCCTGCTGTCCTAGAACTGCCCTAACTGTTGTTTGAGAGGCATCAGTATGGATGTGAAATAGAAGTGCCCAATTCGGTCCTCACAGGATCGGAGCTACACAAACGATTTCCTTTATTTTTCAAAAAGTTGATTCACAATATTCTGTCCAAAAAACATTTGCGTCTTTAGTTAACAACTGAAAAAGTGGGGATGCTATTTTAGAATTTTTTTCCATAAAATGCCTCTTATAGCTAGTGCAACCAATAAAACTACGTACCTATGTGGGTGTATTAGGTACAGGAAAATGCACAATTACCTTTATCTTGTCCGGATCAACTCGAATTCAAGCAGCTGAGAGCAGGTGTCCCAGAACTATTCCCTCTTCCCTCATCATGTGACATTTAACCGTACTGAGAGAGACATGAGTTTTCTTGCATCTTTCGAGCACTTTTTCTAAATTTTCCAAGCCTTCTTCAAATGAATCCCTGTATGGATTTAATTCATCCACATAAGTATCAACAATGTCATCGACTAGATTACAAAAAATCCCCAATATTTCCCTTTGGAATGTTGCAGGTGCATTAAAAACAATGAATGGAAAGACTCCATACGTGAAGGTTCCCTTGGGGCATGTGAAGGTGGTTTTATCTTGGTCCTCAGGGGCTATCTGGATCTGATTATACCCACTAAACCCATCAAGGAAGGGGAAACGTTTTTTCCCAGCCAGGGTATCCAGGACTTGGTCAATGAACGGGATAGAGAAATGGTATTTTTGAGTTTCCTTGTTCAATTCCCTGAAGTCCAAAAAAATAAACCATTTACCATTCTTCTTGGGAACTATAACCCGTGGATAAACCCACTGTATGTTCGAGATGGGGTAAATGAATTCTAAATAAAGTAACTTTTGAAGCTCCTCTTTGAAAATATTCTTTAAGGCAGGGTTCATTCTTCTCTGAGGTTGTCTCACAGGACAACAATATTCTTTGATATATATATGATGTGTGCATAGATTATTAGGGATCCCCTTCATGTCCGTGTAATCCCAGGCGAAGGCTTCCTTATGGGTTTGGAGAACTTTTAGGAGTTGTTTTTTCTGAAATTCTAAAAGATTCAGGTTGATGTTGAATGTTTTTCCTGACTTGATTTCGATGGGAATACTATCATGGGATTAAGTCTTAGGCATGTTTTTAATTTCATCTTATGTTTTAATGTTTACCTGCGTTTCAGAGCTCATGGTAGATTCCAGAATCTGACAAGTTGAATGAGAAACAAAACAAGGATCATTCATAAAAGTGGTAATGGTATCATCCTCTGTTTCTATTTTGAATTGAAGGGTCTGCCCAATGGTAAGGACCAGTCTAGTTTCTTTGTTTTCTGGTTCATATCCTTCCATTGGTAGAGGTTTTCATTTGACTAATGGTTTTTTTGATGGGCTTGGTTCTAGAAGAGGATAGAGGGTGAGGTTCTTTGTGATTGTTCCATTAGTATAACCATATTTCCAAATCGACACCCAATATAGGCATCTGCAGTTGAAAGCCAAGGTCTTCCCAGAATTAAGGGATGACCACCAGCTAGGGATTGTGTGTGTAATACTAGAAGGTTCATGGGATAGTGCCATGAGTCTACCGAAATAGAAATATCTTCCAAAATCCCTACTGGTTTGACTGTAGATCTATATGCCAATTCCAAAATAGTAGGAATTTGTTTAAGGTTTCTAAGACCCAATGCATGCATAGTTTCATAGGTAATGATGTTTATGGAAACACCCAAATATACTAGTACGTTCGGGATCTCAACCCCATTGATATGTACCGTCAGAATTGCATTCCCCAGATCTCCATATTTTATAGGCATGATTTTTCCCAGCACGATGTCAGACAATTTACCCATCACAAGGATGGTCAATGGGTCCCTTGATTTCTTTCCAAGCTTTTCAGAAAAATATTATTTGAGATTTTTCACATAGATTGGTACATCTTGCATAACATGAAGTAGGGTCATTTTAACAAATAGATTTTTTAGTTCCCCTAGAAAACCAAATTTTTCTTGAGGGCTCTGTTTACTCAAGGCCAATATTTCGGGGTATGGTGGGTTGAATGGACATCCTTGGTTAATAGTAGGTTGAGGTGGTGTTTGATTTGCAATATCTTGGTTTTTTTTATCACCAAATGTTTTTGGTTCTGGTTCCATAACCTCACTGTTAACTTGTTCAATGGTAATAGGAAAAGTTGGAGCATTCATTACCCACCCAGATCATAAGTTTATTCCATTAAATTCTACGGTGGAGATGTTGTATGAAGGAAGGTTGAGAGTGTCAACTTGCTGAACTCCCTTATTATTGGGATTTGGATTAGGTTGGATGGGAAGTTGAGGTTGAAGGGGTGGATTACCAGGAGGAATATTGCAAGGAAACTGAAGTTGCTATTGTGGCATAGTTTGGGGGATTCCAGGAGCAGAAGGTCCGTGCCAATTCTGGGTCCATGAAGGGTTCGAATTAGTTTGAGGGAAACATGGTTTTAAGGGTGGATATTGACAATATTCGGGCCATGTTGGTGAAAAAGATACAGACTGGGTACCCACATTCAAATTACTAAAATAATGAGATGGGTCCTGAGGCATACCTTGATTCATATTCGGTGGTCATGGCTGCCATGGATTCTTTGATCCCATGAAATACAATTGATCCACCACGCTCTCTTCACTTTCTCCTTGAAAAAATTCCTTCAATCCTAGCAAGGAAGGGCACGAGCTGGTTGCATGACTCTGTTCGCAAATTGCATAGGCTTCAACTCTATTCAATGGACATTCCTTCAACAGAATTTTATTTTTGCACTGAGGGGAATAATATGGCCATAGTCTTCTCCAACTCCATTTGCTTCTATTTCGCTTGCAACATGTCCATCTAGCCATATAATGTACTTAGGATATCAGTCCTGAGGTTATCCAGCAGATTCCAAATTTCCACCTTTGTGACCCCTCCACCCGACGTTTTTCATGACTGAGTTCCTTGCCTATTTCTTGCAGCCCCTCGTGAACACTGGATGCAAAACCCACAGATAGTATCGAAATATTCCTTCGATATATCCCCTTTTACTACTATTTTTAAAAGCTCCAAAGAGTCTTCGCTTAGTGCCCGGAGAAGATTGATCTTCAGAATATCTTTTTCCAGGTCAATATGGCCCGACCTCTGTAGTGTATATTTAAATCGCTCCACACAATCTTCCATATTCTCATCTTCCTTCTGCATAAAATGGAAAATTTCTTCCTTGATATCATGGGACTTACAGTAATCCTAGTGCTTCTCCAGAAAAATGGTTTTCATGTCATCCCATGAGGAGATAGTTCCCCCCACCAACCCCATGAACCATCGCAGGGTCGTTCGCTTCAACGTAGGACGAAATATCTTTAATTTCTGAGCATCAACAATATAGCCATACCCCTGTCAGACAATATAAAATTCAAAGAGGAATGTATCGGGCTCCTCAAAGGAAAGCCCATGAAAATTAGGTAGAGTTTTTAAAGGGATAGGTTTCATTGGTGCATCACCTCTAATGTCCCCAATTAGGAAATGAATAGAGGAAGTTGCAGGTGCCATAAATATTATCCAATACTCACCGGGGATTTCAACTCATTATGCAACTGATATTTGAGGTGATTCCATCACGGGAGGTTTGAAAACACTTCCTTGGTCTTGCAGTGATGAAAAATCCTTTAGAATTTCTTCTTCTTCCCAACCGGAATTGCTCAATTCCTTAGATCCCGTGATCACAATTTCCTCTCTTTCTACCAACAACAAGTATGTTTCTTCTACTGATACTATGTTTACTTCTTCTTCTTCTTTCATCGAGAGGGTCCTTTATAGTACTGTGGATGGCACCGGCTGCATGACAAACTACCCCCCAGATTTCTTCTGAGTCTTTACCTTAACAGTGTCCTGTGAAGATGCTTTTGATTCAACCTTCATGATAAGTTCCTGGATATAGGTGATCCTTCCCAAATCCTTTCTTCCTTTCTTTACGGGTCCACCTCTACCCCTTCTATTCACATCTATGTTCATACAATTGATGAGGATAAGAACATCTAAATAAAAACTGCTATGCTAGGGACATGGAGCAGGGCAAGCACAATTCCCTCCCCAGGATGAGAGATTGGGTTTTTAACAAAAAACAAATAAAAAAGGGAATCAAATGAAATCTTAAGCTCGGGACCTGGAGCAGGGTAGAATTTCCCTCCCTAAGAAAAGATATTGGGCCCTAAGATATGAACAGAAAGAAAATAAAAGAGAAGAAAACAACTAACGCTTAGGACTACATCAGGGTAGCATTTCCCTCCCTAGGAAAAGGCATTTGTTCCGAGGAAATCAATCAGAAAGAAAGACAAAAAAACTACGTTCAAGACCTAGAGTAGGGTAGAATTCCCCTCCCTAGGATGAGATATTGATCCTTAGATCAATATGAATTATGTTAATGCACCTTTTTTAGCCTCCCCGACAATGGCGCCAAAATGTTGGTGTCCAAGTGTGAATAATTATTTAAACCCTTTCCCACATAAATTGATCAATCTGGGTGGGTTTGTTATTGCAAGGTTAATGCGCAAAGTATATGCAGATAAAATGACAAAATTATTTTATCAATCGTGGATTCGATAATTAGACAAAGAAACAATCATTGTAACAACAAATAAATAAGTGGAAGTAATAAATCATAAAACTTACAATGCATTCACAACAATAAGAGTATCAACAAATATGCCTATTGTCACAACAATTGCAAATTATAAATTTAAACAAGAAACAAAATTAACAACACACAAGAAATACACAACACCTGATCGGAGAGTAGGCCCAACTCTCTAATCAGGGTTGTGATATACTCTAAAACTCACAAAAGTAATAGGAAGATAAATTGCATTAACTTGATAAATAATGTTTTGTTACACAACTCAATTCCTTACATTGCCAACCCCTAACTCACAGCTTCAGAGGCTTTCTTATACAAATTTTTACAATGACTGTTCCTGAAATCTCGGCAACTAGTGCCTATAAGTATACAACAATATAAAGAAAAATAGAATACTAAATAAGTGAGAGAGAGGATCTGGAGTCATTGTGTTGTTGCCAACTCGGAATTGTCCCAAGAATTGCGGATATGGTCATTCAACCACCAAATCTGTGAAAATAGTGAGATTATTAAATCGCATAAGGTAACAATCCTCATGAATTTACTTCATCAACTAAATATTCCAGGAAGACATATATAGGAGTTTACCTCTGCATTTTAAAACATGAATTGAATATTAATGATACAAATGTGTAAAAAAATTGGGTAGAAATGGAAGGAAAATATGTACACATTTGGCTCTCAACAGGATATAACTCTTGGTAAGTATTTTTATTTACATCTAATTCCTATCCATTTTTTATGCAAGGGTTTGCTTAATCTATGAGGGTAGTAGTTGATAGTAAATATGTTTTCCTACAAAGGTTAATAAAAAAAAATCATTACACAAATATCTGAAAAGCATGACGTATATATATATATATATATATATATATATATATATATATATATATATATATATATATATATATAGAGAGATTATGAAAAACAATGTGTAAAGGTGTTATCTACATACATTGTATTGTGCAAAGGGTACAATAAGACCTTCAACCTTCAAGTTATGGTCAAATCAAATGTTTAAAAATTAGATTTTTTAATAATATTGAAATATAAATCTATATACATAGATTATGAAAAACAATGTGTAAAGGTGTTATCTACATACATTGTATTGTGCAAAGGCTACAATAAGACCTTCAACCTTCAAGTTATGGTCAAATCAAATGTTTAAAAATTAGATTTTTTAATAATATTGAAATATAAATTGATATATATAATTTATGACCAAAAATGTGTAAAGAAGTTATCCACATACATTGTATTGTGCAAAGGCTACAATAAGACCTTCAACCTTCAGGTTATGGTCAAATCAAATATTTAAAAAATAGTTTTTTTAATAATATTGAAATATAAATCTATATACATAAATTATGACAAAAAATGTGTAAAGAAGTTACCCACATACATTGTATTGTGCAAAGACTACAATAAGACCTTCAACCTTCAAGTTATGATCAAATCAAATGTTTAAAAAATATATTTTTTAATAATAATGAAATATATATATATATATATATATAGACAAAAAATATGTAAAGTAGTTATACACATACATTGTATTGTGCAAAGGCTAATTTAAGACCTTGAACCTTAAGTTACGGTCAAATCAAATGTTCAAAATATAGATTATATATATATATATATATATATATATATATATATATATATATATATATATATATATATATATATATATATATATATATATATATTATGACAAAAGATGTGTAAAACAGTTATCCACATACATTGTATTGAGCAAAGGCTACAATAAAACCTTCAACCTTCAAGTTATGGTCAAATCAAATATTTAAACAATATATTTTTTAATAATATTGAAATATAAATAAGGCGTGGTTTATATTTTTGACCCCTCTTGCAATACACAGTCCATTAATATCTTGATCTTGCATCTTTTTGTCTAATAGGAAGCTGAGAACAGAGGCTTGGATGACAAAGAGCAGAGGGGAAAGGGGACACCCCTGCCTTAGCCCTCTCGAAGCTTTGAAGAAATCAATGGCTCTTCCATTTACAAGAGGGGAAATCCATGGTTCCGAGATACAAGCCCAGATCCATTTGATGAAATTATCTCCAAAACCAAACTTGCTCATGACTTTTAAAAGAAAGCTATGATTAACTCGATCAAAAGCATTTGCTAAATCTAGTTTAATCACCATACCTTGTTCTTTTCGAAGAAGGCCTGAATGAATTGCCTCTTGAACAAGGGTGAAGTTGTCCACGATCTGCCTTCCTTTGATGAAGCCTCCTTGATTCTCCGGAATAATATTGGGGAGAATGAGCTTCAATCTGTTTGCAATTACTTTGGTGATTAGCTTGTATCCTGTGTTGCACAAGGAAATCGGGCAGAATCTGCTGAAATTGTTGGCGCCTTTTTCCTTGGGAATGAGGGCTTAGAAAGCGGAATTTTTGTTGCCTCCAATTTTCTGAGTATTTTGAGACTTTTGAACCATTTTGAGCAGATCCTTTTCAATAATCGACCAACAAACTTGAAAAAACCTGGCAGAAAAGCCATCCGGCCAAGGGGCCTTATCCGGTTCCATATCAAAAAGGGCCTTTTTGACTTTGTCTTTGGTGACTTTGGCCTCAAGGATCTCGTTCATACGAGGAGAGATTGCATAAGGAATAATGTCAAGCAGATCTGAGAGATGATCCGGATCCTTATCCTCACTATACAAGTTTTGAAAGTGAGAAAAGGCTGCTTTTTTAATGTCTTCAAAATCCTTGTGGGTTCCGTTGTCCTCCTTAATCTCAGAAATAGTGTTGAAGCATTTCCTGGCCTGGGCTTGTTTGTGGAAAAAAGCAGAATTCCTGTCCCCTGCTTTAAGCCAGAGATTTCGAGATTTCAATCTCCAGTATTCCTCTTCAACTAAGCAGGCCTTATGAAAGCGCTGTTGTAGTTGAGCCTCTTGGTCTAACATCTCCTCTATGACTATAGCGTGTTCCAAATGAGATTGGTGAGAGGCAAGAGCTACTTTAATGGCTTTTCTTTCTGAGATAGGGTTGGACAGGGTTTTGACCCAACATTTTAGGACTCCTTTTACTCTTCTAAGTTTCTCCTCCCAGATAAAGAACAAAGATCCATTGACAGGCTGACTCCAACTTTCCTTGACTATTTGCATGAAATCTGGTTCCTTGACCCAGAGGGGACTAAATCTAAAGGGGATGGGTCCCAAATCTAGATGGGCCAGGAGCTCTAACTTTATAGGCTTGTGGTCCGAGATGCTATTAGTAAGAATGTGCATTCTGGGTTCTAATCCAAGAAATAGATAGGAGCTTTGAATGAAATATTCCTCCCTCGTTCCATTTCTGATCTTTTTTCTAATTGGGCAAACAGATATCCCGGCCCTCCTCCCAAAAATCAGATAATCAAAACTTCATGGGCTGTCCTGCCAAAGGTTATTTGTTGGCAGATCTGGCTAGAACGCAACAGAAGAATCTTCAGAAATATTAAACAGAATCACAAAGTCTTAGAAATCAAGATTAAATTCCATTTAAAGGAGTGCTTGACAGATATAAAAGACGACTCCAATCTCAGCCAACAGGACATTGCTTGGGGATCATTCCTTGACTTGCATTTTCAGCCAGCAGTTAGAATCGCTCCTCCTCTTAAAGACTGGCAAATAAGGAAATCTGAAACTGACTTTAAAGATTGGCTCAATTCGCACTCAAGGCACTCTCTCTTTTTTGATGGAGCAGCAAAGGGAAATCCGGGAAAAGCTGGTGCTGGAGGTGTTGTTGTTAGTCCAACTGGGGAAAAAATTCACTCCTTTGCTTGGGGGCTTGGAATCTCATCCAACGTCCAAGCTGAGGCTTTGGCCCTCTATCAAGGCCTCAAGTTCCTCAAAGATTTAAGTATAAGTGAAGCTAACGTTATAGGTGATTCCCAGATTATTATAAACGCAATGGTTTCCAATTCTCAAGCCTTGGATCTCAAACTGGCGAGGCTAATATCCAGAATTAAGGCTTTGGAAAACGCTTTTCAGAACTTGAACTACTTTCATGTGCTGAGAACTCATAACAAAGAGGCAGACACTGAAGCCAACAAAGTTGTCCTCCTTTCAGCTGGGGTCAAGATGAAAGACGAAGAAAAATTCTGGGAACCCATCCCTTAAGCTGATTGTTGACATGTTTTACTGCTTGCTCTTAAATAAATTTGTTTGTATCTTCAAGCTGGGAAAAATCTCTGAAATCGAATTTATAGATATCTTATCAAGGAAGAAGTCTTCAAGTTTCAGCTGCATTCTCATTCGTAGCAGTGAGATGCAGCAGGATTTAGACATCCTCCTTGTAATCAAATTTTCGGCTTTCAGACCAAGATGAATATAAATACAACATAACCATTTCTGTCAAAAAAAATAATAATAATAATATTGAAATATAAATGTTTACTTTATCAAATTAACCATTATAACTTGCAAGTCAACAAACAAATTGAACACTATACTCTACTTTGCTAAGGACTAATAAGATTTCATTTCGTAAATGAAAGCCCTATAAAAATAGAATATAATACTTGTAAACATTATATATTTTTAGTTAAATTGAAAAATAAAAGATTCATAATCATCTTTTAATAAATTTCAACTTTTTATCTCTTTTATTACTTAAAAAAATATTTAGTCAAAGTTAAATCTAAACCATTCACTTAATAATAATGATTAATAAAATTAAAATCCTATTTTAATATAAATAAATGTATCTCTATAAATAATGTAATTGTTGCGTGACATCTAATAATTTATAACTAAATTTTTAAAATTTATTTAAAAATACTAGAATAAACTATCTGAAAATAGCTATTAAGATTATCTAAACTTTCGAGTTACATCAATTAAGACAAACACCTAAAACATGGAATAAACAATCTTACGATACTAATTAAAATTATTAAAATTTTCAATTACTTCAATCATATCAAAATTGAAATAAATGATTAAAGCAAGCATGTATAAAGATTAATTGTTTTCAGACCTGAGTCTTTAGAAATCACAAAAAGTTAATATAAATTTCAAAGTTACGATACTTGGAAAATTTAATAAAAATCTCAACAATAACGCACACCTTTTAAAGTCTAGAAACTTCAAAAAGTTATTTTACTTATACAAAATTTAATAGAAATGTCAACAATAACAACTAACATTATTTACATACAGGCATTGGACAATTATAATATTGTCGTTATTGCTTCGTAATGACTGAATTTTGTATTGTCACCTCAAGGACGTTGATTATATATTTAAACTTTTTGGTAGTTCGAATATTCATATAACCTATTTGAATTATGAACTGCACAAACAACTTTTACTTCTTTAAATTTAGTTGAAGATTTATTATTAAATATTGAAAGATTTCAAATTTATCACAATGTTTTTTATAAAAACTAATAGCCTTAGCGGTTTCATACACAAGAGTTTGTTTAAAAAATATAAAATATTTTTTTTTTATACCTATATATTTTAATAAATATTTAAATATAATAATTTCACATAAAATTATTATGTTTTAGTTTTACATAGTTTTGATTTATATTTCTCAAAATAATTGAATAAGTTAGTCTATATTCATTATAAATTTGGATCTATCAAATGTCAAAAGGGATCAAGTTAAATGCTAAGATAAATCTAAGTTGGTACTCTTACATTCCATACTGAATTTTCTCAAGCTTTTAAATAAGTTTTATCAAAGAAAATACTATGGGCAAAATCACGGATTGTCAAATCTAAATTGGTACTCTTACATTTCATAATGAATTTCCTGGATCCATTAACTAAGCTTCATCATAATAAATACCGTGGACAATTACTGTGAGAAATCCCATGGATTATTAAAACTTGGATCCCAAAAACAACCAAAAGTAAATAATTAATATTTTTAATTTTGTTTAATTTTTATTTGACCTAGTCAAAATGTTTATGTTTACATTACAACATCTCTTCCATAGTGTGCTCGAGAGTACATTTCAAAAGAGTAACAATAAATTATGTGTGTATGTGTGTGTTGGGGGGAGAGACGGGGGAGGGGGGAGGGGGTGTGGGGTTGTGATGATGATGTTGATGATGATGAAAAACCCCTCATATGTTTGTATTATATTAGATGAGAACAATAATCTATTACAATGAAAACTTCAATGCTTGAAGCTCAACCTGCACTGCCATACTGATCTCCTCCTCCTGAGTCTGGTCTAGCCAATAATTAGGAAAAATAGACCTCATACTTCCTTTTATTTCCTTGTGTAATTCCTGCTCCTAAAGAATAGAGAAAGCTCTTATTTCCTTGTGCAAAGCCCAAGAGAAATGGCTCACCTAGTACATGCAAACTCACTAGTATACAAAAACGATTAAAATTATGCCTTTTTCCTCCACTCAACTAGGAAATTCAAATTGCATGCATGGATAGGGCTATTTTTATTAAATTGACTACTTATCCGAGAGATCAGTGAGTCAAAAACAGTCACAATTGCTCAAATGAACTGATATTGGCTCTATTCTAGACTATAACTCAGATGAATGACTTTCACTAAAGATAACGCCTCTATATATCTAGATCTTAGCCACCAAATTGTATAGAAATCTACTTCTACTGCACAAACTCGATTTGATTGACTTAATTGAGTGACTTGGCCATATCACTCCTACTAACCGCAACTCAAGTCATCTTGCTAAATTTGAAATTCGAATTTCTTGATTTGACTAAGGCACAGGTAAAATGAAGCATTTTCTTGCTATAATTTAACATTAACAAGTTAAGAAGGTTGGTAGTCGGACAAGTGTTTTTCAAATGAGAATGAATGTGAGTAAAAATCGGGAAATCGAAGAGAAATCCTTTTTCATCTTCAACCCTCTTAATATCACAAATGTGGTAGATTCTTTTTCCCCGAGGTGTTTTAGGAATAGACCAATGCCTAGTTTCACTTTGAAGCTCAGGAGAATTAATTCTTATCTTTACAATGTTCATTTTTTCTTAGCATTGGTGAAGACAAAAAGATAATTTTGGTTAGCAAGAGTGGGGTTAATCACCTCTAGTATAATACCTTAGGTCCCTTTTTCCCTCTAGCTCCTTATCATCACACAACTTATCCTTAAATTTGGAAGTAATATTATTTTTACAAGAGAAACCTCCCAAAATCCCTTTTTTGAACACCATATTAATATATCTTTCTAATTGAAACAACCCATATTTCTAAAATATTTCCCTTATTTTTTCCAGATAGTACTGCTTTTTGCATTACCCTAATGTATATAATTTCCCCTATATCAAATCCCCACATCTACCCAATACATAAAATATATTGACTCAAGATTTCACAATTAAATATCCCCCTTTATGATTGAATGTCGTAAGATATCAGTCAACAAGATGAAGCCCTCATGTCCAAAACCAAGTGTGCTTTCTAGCCATGAACTAGGAAAACCCAAACTAGGTAAATATGTATGTACAGTAATACACCATTAAAGAATAACTATGGTGTGTAGAATAAGTGGATCCTCGTAATATGTATCCATTTTCAATGCCCATGTATAAAACAATGAAAAAAATAAAAGGTGAGGTGAAGATAGAAAACTTGGTGAGAATAAAACTCTCCTTCAAAAGATAATGCTAACTATGTTAGCTACTATGTGATTATTACATCCATCCAAGCTAAGCGATCTTATAAAGATGTAAAGTTTTACTCACTGAAGGTGTTTGTGAATATTTCTACAACCGATTTTCTAAAATCTATGTATTGCAAATTGATAAACCCATCATGGATATATCCTCAGTTGAAGTGGATGTGTACCTCTCTATGTTTGGTTTTTTAACACTATGTGGATCTCTACAAAATTTAATTGTCCTATATTTATCACACAAAATAATAGTTATTTGATGAAGCCATACACCCGACCTTTTGAGGAAATGTTGTAACTAGATAAGCTAATTTGTAGCATTGATTGCACCACTATATCCGATATTTATTGATGATAAAGAAGCTGTCAATTTCCTTTTTATAGAAAAACATTTAGGACCAAATCCTAATTTGAGAAGAAACAATACATTCCAAAAATATAAAAGGATAGAAAAGAGAACATGCAAGAAAATATGGAAACATCCATTATCTAGATCAACTCTACCTTGTCCACATACTTTCATAGGAGTGTCGTCTCCTATTAAAATAGGAAAATATTTTCAAGGTTCCAAAGACGAGAAAATATCATGTGAAGTATCCATATGATCCGAGGCTCCAAATTATGAACTATATGTGTCATTTGAGGAGAAAATAGCAACCAAAGCATGTCCTTTACCTTGATTTTTGATGGCTTATCTCTATCCTTCTTCCTAATGTTTTCTATTATGAAATCTTGATGATTTTTTTCCTAAAGATAATGCACCATTAGATAGATAGTATTCTTCATACATGAAATATTTAGATGATAACCTCCATTTCAATAGCTACATTTCAATCTCCCATTATTTGATTTTTGTACTTTTGAGTTAGAAGACTCTTAATGGATTTGGGTTTTTCTCACTTCTTGTGATCAAGTACCTTGTTTCCTTTTGTATTTTTTTTTTTTTGCTTCTTTCTGTCATGTATTGCAAGCACATGGGCCTAAAAATTATTTATATAAATCATTTTTATGAGCTTATCAAATAACATGCGAGTAGATATTTGAATAATTGGAGTGGCATTCTCAAGTTAAACATCCCATTCCCACTTAGGAATTGAATGAGTTGGCAAAGGAAATTATACCACTCATAATTTTTGAGTTAGAAGAGGAGAGTCAGGCAAAGATATATACATGATCGATAGTTAATATCCATGATATAATGATTGGGTTACCATTAAAAAATGAAACGAGGAGAAAAAGGAAGGAAAATATTGTGGAAAAACCTTGAGATGTTTGGGAGAAACTTAGTGCAATCCTCCAACAATTCCAAGAAGTCGACTTACATGTCTCTTCTACAATAATAAGTGTAATAAATAAGAGATATGTTGCGTAAAATGGTAAAATAATAGGAGAATATCCTCAATGGGAGTTAGCATGGAAAAAAAGGAATTTTAGGGGAATATTTTGGACTCACCTATGTAGAGGCCATGTAAAAAGCTAAGGAAAAAGTAATTCAATCCATGGAGATGAAGGAATAACTATAAAGAAAAGTAAAGGAGAATTCAAAATAGTAGAAGGGAATTTATACACCTTGAGAGGGACAAAGGCCAAATACTAAACCCGCACCAAAGATACCAAGGAAAATATTGGTCCATATCGAGTTAATTGAGAGTCACGAACGATATTTCCAAAATTTATCACAGGGTAGGTATTGTCCAAGAAATATCTCCAAACATAAAAGTAGATAGATTTGGATCCACCACCACCACTACCCAAACAAAAGAGAAAGGAAAAAAAAAATAGAGCAAATCATCATATTCATAAAAAATAAAATTTACTAAGGAATAATGAACCCAATGATGATGGAGAATAGAAAGTCTACCATTAGGAGAAACGCAAATTTTGGGGGAACACAAAACATCAGAGAGAGAGAGAGAGAGAGAGAGAGAGAACACACGAGAGAGAAAGAGAGAGAGAGAGAGAGAGAGAGAGAGAGAAAACACATGAGAGAGAGAGAGAGAGAGGGAGAGAGGGAGAGAGAGAGAACACACGAGAGAGAGAGAGAGAGAAAACACACGAGAGAGAGAGAGAGAGAGAGAGAGAGAGAGAGAGAGAGATTAATTTTCATAAGGTTCCTTGTTTATGGAGTCAAAATTAATTAGGTTTTAATCCTTTAGCTACATATCTATCATGTTCCATTTTATATAAAAATACGAACTTATGACTAATGCATCAAAACATAGATTGTAAGTTCCCATAAAATTCAAATCAGTCCCCCCCTATAGATATTAATTGTCTCATTCATTTACCCATGTTATAAAACGAGGCACCGCATTATGTTTAATGTACCATCATGATTGCAATATGTTATGAGACAATGAATAGATGGGTTTTATGTGGTTAACCCATAATTGTGGGTTTGTGCATTACCCATAACCATGATGATTACAATGTGCCAAGTTCCAACGAAGAAAATGGCTTTTTGTGGTTAACACATAATCGTGGGATTGTGGATGACTCATAATTGAGCTGGAAATTTAAAGCTTGGAGAAGGGATATTGTGGCTTACTCATAACTATGGGTTTGTTTTATTTTTTATTTTTTTTGGAAATAGACCTCTCACTACAACTTTGTTGATAATTGTTGTTATAAGTTATATAAAACATTCCTTCAGAGCCCCATTTCAGATATTGAAGATACCTTTCCATTGACATAATATAGTTTCTATATAACAATCTATGGAGTGAGAAAAATAATTCTTGAAACCCAAGGTACATGAATTCACACAACTTTATAGATATGTGTGAGTTCAATCGATTATATCTCTTAAACTAAGAAATGAAATCAAATTAAAAAAAAATACCATTTGATCTAATGGAAACTATTTTAAAAGGAGCTATATTGCACCCTCTAAAATTCTTCATAGAGGTCACAAAGCTTTCTTGAAGTTTTCGAAAGATTGTTTCCTTGCATTTCTTAAATTATTATGCTTCTATAGTGGCCATAACACTTTAGAAAAATGTGAAATGGATGAAATGTGGTCAACCAAGATTATATATGCTTCATACATATTTTTTTAAGATATGGCATAGTTATACAAATCTGTAGTAATAGTGAATGTAAGAATGCGAAGTGAAGAGGGCCACAAAGGATGCGAAGGGTTTGTAGGGAAACATGGGCTTTTGTAGAGGTAATGGAACCTCCATGTTGTAGAGAAATGTATGTAGTAAATCCATGTAAATATGATCCTATAGTGGTGAATGAAGGCTTAAGGGTAGAAATCCCTATAATGTTTATGGATTACATGTAATACTTATAATGTATGACCCAACAAATAAACTCCAAAGGTGTCAAAAAGTGGTTGTATATTGTTGCAAATATTTGAAAATGAAATTTGATTCAAACGATAGTTCCCATGGAGTGGTAACCCGCTCTAAAACCAATGAAAAATATCTTGAGGGCTAAGATATAGAAGCCTTGAATGCCAAAAGGGAGAGAGATAAAAAATACATATGTGCCATGAAACTAATGAAAATAGTATGAATATAAAAGAAAGAATTGAATACATCCGAAAAATATGAAAAAGAGAAAGAGATAATTAGTGGAGGAAAAATATATGAAGCAAAAACCATTACATGAAATGAGACCAATATTGGGACCTTCACTTTCTTCATATTTTATTATTATAATGTGTCTTGTTGATAGAGTGAAATTTAAATAGGTTTTAATCCATTAGTGACATATCTATCAAGGTATATTTTATATAAAAATATTCCTTTGTGACTTACACATCTGAACTTATAGTATAACCCCACCAAAGATTTGGATCAAGGAGGGAATTTGAATATGGTCAATATTGAATAAGTCAAGGATACTGTATAAAGAATCAACTAGAACCAATGAAACTAAAATCAACTCAACCAATAGAGTTGACTCAACCAACAGAGTCGACTCAACTAGATTTGGCCTAGCTATAGGAATGAACCTATCGAGAGTAAAATCAACTCAAACAAGCACAATTTATTCCAATTACAAGTGTGAAGCTAAAACCTAAGTACATGAAAATAGAGAAAATTAATTAGTAGCTAGTATAAGAATAAAATTGAAAAAAATACATGTCACATTGTCCATTGCATTTATTCAAGAGTCGACCCAATAACTAACTCCTTGAAAACAAAATGAATATCTAGTTGCACCTACAAAAAAAATCCATAAGCATCAAGAGTATCTAATGAGATAAATAGGCTATTAACGAAAGAGGAATAAGAATAAGAAGACATAGAAGACACCCATAATATATACACAATTTCAACCTACTAGAGTACAAACAAAGGTTGGTGAGGTCACATCTAACACTAGAATAGTGTTTGGAAAAACAAAATTCACCTATATAATGAAATACATAAATAATAAGAATTGAGATGGAGAAATGAAATAAATAAGGTTGGTTCAACATAATTGATAAAAAATAAGGAGAATCATATTTGTAAAGAGTGTGTAGGTTAGGCCTAGGTAAAGGTACATACTGGACAACCTAGGATAGAAATACATCAACTAGACTCCATTCAATTTCTAGTCCATTAATTTGTAAAAATGAGATTAAATTTCAAATAATAATAATAAAATGTTTAAAAATAGAGTCAAGAGGAATAGTTCTAAAACATATCCCATTTTGAGGGAAGAATTTAACAACTTCAAGAAAATAAGCAATATGTTGGAGGCAACAAAAAACTAGGACACAATAAATTCAAAATTTGAATAATTTTTTGAGTTATTGTTCCTTGATGTGTAGTCAAATAAAATTGCAAAAAATATTAGTTAAATTTTTAATTGATAAGGAAAATATAACATTCGAGTTGAGAGAAAGACAAGCCTTATCATCCCATATAGTTGTAGAGAGGGAAGCCAAGGTGGTGTTTATCTGAAAGGAAAGGAAATGGTTTCGAGAAGGAAAAAAACATGTTGAGAGTGATAGAAATTTATCAACTAAGGCGGTCTCCCCAATGTGAAGTCCTAATTATACATCACACCATTTGGAATAGGGGCCCCATCTGAAGTATGAGCCTGAATGCCATGTATCTTTGTAGATTTTACTTGGCTACAAAGTTCAGCACAAGAGAGTAATACACAGGTATTTTCGAATAAGAAAGTGAGTATGTGTTGTGAAATGTTTCGTTTCAGAAAGTATCAAGGTCCTTATACCGAAAGGAAAGAGAAAAGTAGGCCATTTAAAGACAAGTAATAATACTAATCTATAATAGGAACACTCTAGTATACATATGAATGAATCGTTGATCAACCAGCTAAATAGTACACAAGGAATCAATGATTATTAAAGCAAATGCAACATACGTCCAACCAGATAAGTACCAAATCCACTGAAATGGTTCAATTTCCTTAGTACAGATGAAAACAACATACATTGCAAACACTCAAAGAATAATCTTACAATATTCTTGACACATGCATGAAAGTGTTCTGGCTCAATGAGCTTGTGAATTAAGTAGATGTCCCAAGGTACATCAATACAATGAACACCACTAGCCCCAATAGTGGAGCATTATATCAGTCACTCGCTCCTCCAAAAAAACTATCTCCCTCTCCAATGCCTAGTAGGAGTAGCCAAGGTGAAAAGTCCTTTACATGAGAAATGAGGGAGTATACTTAACAAATGGGGTGACCATTCACCTTACTTATCAATGACCTTTTAACTTCCTACATGAATTTTCGCATCTTGGATGACTCTTGGAATTCCACTTTACATTACATTTCTTTGATATTAAATTTACATAATCCACAAATGATATGACACATAATGACTCGTGACAGGACATAACATGACATTAATGAAATGGACTGCATGATGATGTAGCAGTGTTAATATGTCCTTCGTGTTGCTTTTTTTTCAATAAAATATATATCAAATACCTTTTCTTCATGAAATATATGTTTTTGTCTTCATATATTCCCTCAAAAGGGTTATGAATCATATGGATTCTTCATGAAATCCTAATATTTGGTATTCTATTGTAATCCAGTGTTGCTTCGTCTTCTTGCCTGATGATCACCTTATCTCCTCAGCTCCTTAGGTGTCTTATAGCATGGTCTCCTTCTTCAAAACATTCATCATTATCCTTTCATGACAATAAAATACCTTCGACTACAATCCACCAATGACAAGATGATATCAGTCCGATAAACCCCTAGCCTAAGATGATTCATGAAATCACATGTTAGGAATGGAACTGGTCACTAGTTTAGTGACTGACTCAGGGATTGTGTAGTTCCAGAGGCCAAGGTCCAAGAATGAGGCTTGATACTATGCAATGCATAGTTCAGGATGGCTAGGGTCAAAGGATTACGTAGTTGAGGTACTTAAGGAATGAGGCTAGAGGATTGAACCTTGAGACTATGCAATGCAAATTTATAGAGGGCTAGGAAGAGGGACTATGCAGTTAAGGGAATCAGGAAGTAAAGGTCCTAGACTAATCCTTGAGACTCCACTATTCACGATTCAGGCTGGGCTAGGCTCATCAATTACACAGTTGGGAAACTCAAGGAGGTAGGATTAGGTCTTGAGCACTAATTTTTCCCACTGCAAAGTTCTGGAAGGAAAGGAATCCAAGGTGATTACACAATTGTGTAGATTAGGAGATCAAGGCTAGGCCTTAAGGAATGATATTTCACAATGTGAAATTCAGGCTAAGTTAGAGATAATGATTCTGTTCTAGACCTCAGGCGCTAGGCTTGAGTACTAATATTGCGTAATGCCCAGTTTTAGGAGGAAGAGACTAAACATTGCATAGTGTAAAGAGACAAGGTTAATTATTCAAGATTGGGACTACACAATGTGCATCTTAGGAGGACTAGATGAGGCTGAATGGCCCGGATGGGGAGTTTTCCCAGTTTTGACTAAGCGTTGGATCAGTGAGGTGAAGTTGAACAAAAAAAAAATACTATGAGCATGATCACACACTTAGACCATTTTAAAATGCAACATGGAACACTCAGAACATATAAACAACATAAGCTCCTCAATGTGACAACTTTGCGATGACCAACACCAGGTGTGACACCAAAGATACATTTTGCAATGATCATGAAGACATGTGTGCAGCAGTGCTTGAAACTTTGGAAATAAGTGCAATACATGTTTACATGGTAAGTACAACTCATTAACGTAAATATTACTCATTAAAACACTCTATAACCCCACTTTACATGATAAGCGATACTCCCCATGCCAAAAGAAGACATTTTCTATATGAGAAGAACAGTGAAAATGACACTTTTGTTATGCGAACTATGGTAAAAGTAACACATGCCAGAGCAAAGAGAACATCAAAATGACACTAATTAAAGTGAAATAAAGTGAAATAGACGATGAAAAAAATGAAAGCGAAACTCACGAAACTGAAGGAGCATAAAAGTGACAATTTGAAAGGCTCACCGATATAGAAGTACATTGACAACAAAAAGTGAGATACTCTCAATGAAAGTGTGCACTGGCTATCAACATATATTGATTATTGCACAGAAAATGTCTTGATAGACCATGATATACTTGTTCAATCTTGCATAAAATAATGCACTCGTGACCTTGTTGCGGATTGAGCATGTGTGGGAAGGTGAATTTGACACTTATAATTCAAAAGGCAGCTTGAGGACTTAACAAAGAATCAACCAACCAAGAAGTGACTATGAAAAAATCAATCATAAGATCCAAAGTAAGCTCCAAAATTCAAGTGTAGGAAAAATTTTGGAGAGTTCTTGTCGGAGCGACAAAAAAATAAAAAGTATAATATAACAATGTCATTGAACACTTGAATAAAACATTGGACCATTAACAATAGGGATTAAATGATTATAAAATTGAGAATTCAATAACTACAAGAGGTTGCATTGTCACAAAAACTTGATTATTTGGAAATTATGACTTCCACGGGGGTGTAGGCATAGTTCATTGATGAGTGTTCAACATTCAATAATCATATGTAAAGAATTCCATTGCGCATTGAAAATATAACTTTTAGCCAACCTCAAGAAATAACTCCATAACAACTTTAAACTCCCACCTCCCTAGTCTAACCACATTTTCAATTATTTATTCCTGATATGTAATAATACAACTTCCCATCTCCAAATTATCAATCACAATTAGTAGAGATAGAGGTAGAAGAATATCAAATGGGAAATCCAATAGGAAAGGGTCAATCCATTCAGAAAAAAATGTACCTCTATACATTTGGATAGAAACAATTTTTGAAGGAGTACATACACTATCTCCATTTACATCAACAATTATAATTTCAAGTCTAACAACAACAACAATGATAATATCCAAGTATCCATGTACTAAAGAACCACACTAGCCAAATGAATAAACTAGTTAAAGTCCTTTTTTGTACTAAAATATCTCTAAATTTTCTTTTTGTAACCCACATTTACAACTTTCTCAATATGAGCAAGGAGTTGAGGTCGGTGGATATGTTGGAAGGTTATTCAAATAGATTTCAGAATTGAACCCATTAGAGAATTTTTTAGGTCTAAAATGGGCCTCAAAATAAAAATATGAAACCAAAGTCAAATTTGTAAGAACTAATAGGTTTCAAGATGATGATGTCAACCATGGCGGATGATTCACTATTTTTTGAGTAAAAATGTAAAAAGATAAAAAATAAAAGAAATACTTTTTAAAATCGTCTTTTAAACTTATCTCCCTATAGTCTTACTCAAATTTATATTAGGAGAACTCATTGGATGCAGAATTTAATTCCTCATCCAAGGAGTACCCATGTTACATACTTTTGATGGACCCTGCTACACAAAAAATGATAAACACGTGAAAAAACATGATTGTAATAAAATGTTTTCATGTATTTATCATTTTTCGTGTATGAGGATCCATAGAAAGTATTTAAAATGGGTACTCCTTGGATGATAAATTAAATTATACATCCAACGATTGCTTCCACTCAAAATTCGAGTAAAATCGTAGGGAGATAAGTTGAAAATACAACTTGAAAAAGTAGGTTATTATTTTTTTCCTCTAAACATTTATGATGTTATCTAATATCATTTTATTATTTCCACCATTATTTTATAATATTCCTTAGGAGGCCCATTTTAGACCTCAGAATTTCTATAATGTTATTCAAATTTCCAAGTTACATTAAATGTGTTGAATGATAAATCAATGGATATCATCTACTTCAACATCTTAAAAGTGTTTGATAGTTAATATGGGGGGTTAAAAAATTATACCATTTTTTTTGGTGGAGGTGACATGGAATTTTCTTATTGGGTCCACCCCTTAGTGGTTTTTCAAAAGATATTGAGGAACCCCTACACCCTTGCCTATAAAATTCCAATATGAGGTGGGATGATATAAGTAGTGGTCATTCTAAATGAGGTTCTCAGCTTTATCATTAATAGATGATAGGGTGTTTCATATCAAAATTGAAATTATAAAAGCATAAAAGGCCAAAGTGTTCTTAAATATGCCAAAGGTAGAGGATAAAGTCAAGAAGAGGGCTACAATGAAAACAAAGCATAAGGAATATTGTTGCCACTTATACAACCTAACAAAAGGAAGGGTTTCTTCAACCATAAAGGAAACTTTTATCTAACTTCACAACTAATTTTATATTCTTTTACATTATTTATTTTTCTAAGGCTATTTAGTGTGACACCCCTTTCATTACCCAAAATTATGTAATTAAATAAAGAACACATAATGTTGTCGTGCCAAAATTGATCTTATGATGTCAAACTCTATCATATGATGTAATGTTTATTTTTATTAATAAAAGTGCTATAGTTGAAGAAAGGGGACAACCAATATTTATAATTCCTTGGGTAGAGTGGAAACTTGACTTAAGAGGGAAAATATACCTTGGGTGAATATTTCCCTTTGATGTGATGGCTAGTCTTCCCGAGAAATTGAAAGGTTGGGAAATTGAAGTGTCAAGGTGTGATTATGAAAATAAGAGGGAAGGGTAACCAAGGGAGATCTTATTATAAGTTTTTAAGCTTCTTATTTTTCTCTCTTCTATTACTCTCTCATACATATCTCTCTCTCTCACTTATATAAATTAAAATTAGAATGAGAAATGGTGAGAACTTGTGAGGAAATGAATGTGTTGTAACACTTTTCTTTCGACTAGATGCTTATAAGAACTAGGAATGGTCTTGTTTGTGTGTTCAACATAGAGAATTGAAGAGGGGAGGGTCAAGGGATTTCAGATTTCAGAGAAGGAAACCCTTGTGTTGTGAAAAACTTTATGGTGTTTTTGTCAATGTGATCCTAGTTAAAGATGCAAACGTTAATCACTGATTTTTTAGTGCATATGTGAAGTAGAATGACCTTCAATTATAGTGTTAAAATATATTATGAATATTAGTGTGTACAATAATCGAGTTAAGTTTTCCTCAATGAATCAATATCGGGCGTAGGGGTGGCTAGCTATGAGAAAAATTGTAGCATAATTGAGCCAATGGTGGGGTGGCACATGGCTCACCCTACTTTGATTTCCGATATTTTTCTAGTTGTAATAGATAAATATTCATTTCTATTTTAATGATATCTTTGGTATATATCATTTAGTGACATGAATGATTATTTAATTTCTTTTTTCAAAAACTCTATATGTACATGCATTTACCCTTAAAATTTATCATGGTTGTACTGTTATACTATTTTGATGTAGCTTTTTATATGTATTAAATATAGTAACAACATTGGGTGATGAAGATAGGCTTCCTAAATTCTTCTTTAAACAAGTAATGTTGGTAGTTATGCTATAACTTTTCTTTTGTGAGTTTCCAAAATCTTAAACTTGGACCATAGTGAGGGGAAATATATTTGATCTTGTCATCCAATTTCTAAATCTTAGCTTGCAAAACTTTAGGAAATATGATTAGAGGAATCTAGGATTCCAAATTATATATTTAAACTATTCATTTTGGAATTTTAGCTATAAATGTTTTTCTAGGAGGTTTCACAAACTGACATTTGGATCATAGTGAGGAAAAATTCCATTAATCATCCAGTACAAATTTGGGGTCTCGTGTCACAATATCTTAGGAGATATGATCAGAGGAAGTTAAGGTTTCTGTGTAATGTCCATTTTTGAGAGAAAAAGAAATAAGATAATTAATTTAATAATTTAGTATCATCTTAAAGGTGATAATGAGTAATTAAATTAGAAATAGGATTATTGGCGACTTTGATTCAATTAAAAAAAAAAATTATAAATTCACTTTATTATTAAAAGGGTGACCCGTGGTATTTTAGTGACCCATAGTATTTGGAGGAAAAAAAATATAAAAAGGAGGATGGGAACTAATTTGAGGGTATGGATGAGCATTTATATTTAGCTAGCTATCCTGAGATTTCTAGTGGCTTATGGTGGGACGCAGAAACCATCATTGTATTTCCTAGTTTTGATGTTAAAATACACACCCTAGCTCGTGGAAATTGATTTTAGTGGTTGTGAAGCCACCGTAGCTAGTATTTGATCAAAAAAGGAGTTCAAATTGGTCCAGCAAGGAGTAATATTACCCATCTAGTAAGTGGGTCAAATTATCATGCATAAGGAGGGTCAAACTAGTACCTCTCGAGAGCCCAAAATGTTTAGGATCGAGTTGTCAATGAGTTCAATGAAAAATATTTTCAGGAGTCTAACCAATGTTTTCTTCAAATATTTTTGTAAATTTACTCTTGAAAATCCATTAATAAATTACTGGTGGAGTTGCAAAAGTTCATTTAATTTATTCGTATTACATTATAAATTTAATTTAATTTGTTAGCAATTAATATTGTGGAACATTTTGTGCAACTTCTTATGCTTTTTTTTTTTAAGAATTAATGGGGTAGTTTTCTAAAGTAAATTACAGAAATATTTAGACAGATATAATAAAGGAACATTATAGTGGCATCAGAGATGGTTATCCTCCTAGCCTGAATTGCTTATTTGAAAAAAAAAATCCTTTGGACTCAACCAGAGAAATTGTTCGCACAAGTTGCTAGAATATTTTATGATCTTAGCAAAAAATAGAAGACTGTAACATACAATTTCTTGAAGATTATTTTCTTTTTGTAAGCTTGGTAGGTCCTTTCATTCTCATTGATTTTCAAAAAGGAAAGATACATCCACATGCAAATAGTTAGTTTCCCTCTAATTTCCTAAAGGGAAACCAAGTCTGTTGGCCACGTAACGATGTGATAAGCAGTCCAGAAACAAAAAATAATAAGTCTATCCATCCATGAAAAATATGTATGATTGTATTTAAACTTCCTACAATATAGATACCTGAAAACATAACTAAAAACATACAAAAATTTAAATTTTTCCTACATACAGAAAAGGAAAATATAAGGAAACATCCAACAAACTAGTCATCAACATCAGCAGACTCCACCAGAGTGAGGTCCTTAGCACTGGAATCTGAAAGCTTGGTCTGTGGAATGCATGGAATATGCTCCTAAATACGTCACATCCTGACATTCTTCTTTTGAAATTGGAATTGGATTTTTTGAAAATCCTTACTGTAATCTGGAAACCCATGAGCTGTCACATCCACTCATGTGAAAATCCGCTCTAAGGCTTTCGCCAAATTGATTTGAATCGACCAATAGAAGAACACATTTTTCTTAAACTGATGGTTCAAACTTAGGTGTTGATATAAAATGACTATATTAGTTTGTTTTTCTAAGTGTCTTTTCAGTTATAAAACATGTGCATACTTGTCTCCATAGTTTGATTAAGGATTGAGAATTTTAACCATGAAATATAGATGATTTTGTGAATTAGAAGCATGAAAATAAGCCTAAATAACACTAAAAATAAATATATAACAGAGAAATAAAACCACACATAACATCTACACAACAGGCATGATGAAGCAGTTCAACCCTCCTAGGCTACATATGTTGGTCAATCTCCCAATGGCATGTCCATCTTTCATTATGCTCAAAATTTTGTAGATACATGTGGTTACAAACCTCTAATGGTTGTTTTCTCTGCACCAATGGCTCCAGAAAGCTCCAATTACTCTAGATTGACTCTTCATTTACTCAGATGAGGCGAAAATTGACCCTCCAAGTAATTTTCCTAATAAATCCTAGAAAAACTCCACTAATTTTGGTGAACTCCACTTAACTGGTGTAATTTTTGGCCAAAACCCACAAATTTAGGGGAAAGCTATAATTCTACAAGCGCTAACCGTAATGGTAAATGCTAAGGGTAGGGGTGGCCACATGCCAACCCCCGAAACCCATGGTTACATTCAATGTAAGCAAAACTGCAGGCCAGAACTGTGGTTACAGTTGTGTGAACCCGAATTAAAAGTGGAGTTATGAACTGTCAACGGATAATATTGTAACCGCACGGATATATTTAATGTGACAGTCGCATGTGATAGTGTTGGAGGTGATGGATTCTGCATAAGGTTAGTCATCAGTTAAGTTATATGTTGTGGTTGGCTACAAATACATGTGACCATAAACCTTGGACTGTCGGCGGTCCCAACCCCCATTTGCAAAGGTTTCAAACATCAAATAGAACCTTTGACCCTTACATGTTAAGAATTGAAGCGCAACATAGATGGTTGTGGCAGGTGGTTTCTCTATTGGAGGTCGTAGGGTCGAGCCCTATGGACCTCCATAAAATTTTACAACACCTTGTCGGGGACACGTGGTGGCCTAAGGGTTGGCCACGTGTCATCCTTCCATTGGCTCTTCAAATATAACATACAACGCATCACCCAATCACATAGCGCCACTTGTGAGCCTCTAACTGGCTCTAAGAAAATGAATATCCTTCTAAATATTCCTTTTTATTGATTATGCACCCTGCATGCTGACTGGGCACCCCAGTCAACCTTCTCACAAAATTTAGCTGTTTGGGAAATCGATCAAAATGTGGTATCTCCATCATACAACATCAGTTTTTTGAACCGTTTGTGGCACCGGAATCAGGAATATGGGATATATGCAACCATCATGGTTTCAACCCAATCCTGTAACTTTCAATTTTGAGAAAAATTTATGAACTCCTCCCCATTGGGAAGCTTTTGGACCCCAAAAGACTTGATTATCTGTGAAGAAGATTAGGGTACAACTCCCTCACCTTTCAAACTCCCATCTAATTTTCATTTCTTGGCTTACTACCTTTGAGCCCAACTCTAAGGTAGTCAACACTTCCCCTCTTGGATGCTCTTGTCGTCCAATCAAGAATTGTATCTTCTTTGAGCTCATCCAAAAATTATGGCCAAAAATATTCAATAGAAGGCAGATGAACATCACTTCCTTGATCATTGATCAAAGGTGGCTCATACAAACGTAAATTTTCAACATTAACAACTGAATACATTTGCATATATGAAGGCAAGTCAAGCTGAAATGCATTTTTACCAACTTTCTTTATGATCTTGAATGGACCATAGCAAATGGGTTTGAGATTTTTACCTTCCCTTGCATCCTTTCTTTGCTTATGTGCAACCATACCTCATCTCCTTATTGAAACTTGTGATCAACTCTATGTTTATCATGCCTCTCCTTGTATTTTCTTTGACTTTTCTCAAGCTGTTCTTGAACTTGTTGATGTATAATTTGAATTTTCTCAATGAACTTTTGAGCCTTGTCAATATCACTATGGCCATCAATTGTGACATCCTTCTCAAATATGAAGTCTAATGGCGATTTTGGAAAATACCCAAAGCATACTTCAAAAGGTGATGTATTTGTAGATGAGTGCTTTGCCCAATTGTAAGCGTGATGAATGTAACGTAGTTGCTTATCCCACAACTTAGGATGTTTGCTACAATATCCTCTCAATAGATGCACAATGGTTCTATTCACCACCTCGATCTGGCTATCAATTTGTGGATGAAAGGCAATACTCTTTTTCAACTTTGTGTCCATCATACTCCAAAGATTGGACCAAAAATTCCCAATGAACCTAGAATCCCTGTCACTAACAATAGAAGTTCGAAATCCATAATGAACCCATACATGTTGAAAATAATGTTCAGCAGTTTGTTCAGCAGTAATGGTTTTCTTACATGGCATAAGTATACACATTTTACTGAATATATCCACAACTGCATAAAGATGATCATGTTGTTTTCTTGACATAGGTAGACCTCAAAAAAAGTCCATGCAGACATCTCCCATGGCCTTGATGTGACCGGTAGTGGCGTGTACAACCCAAGTTTCCTATTGCTAGGCTTGCTTGTTGCAGACATAGAACAACCTCTTATAAAATGCAACACACTATCTATCATGCAAGGCCAATAGCAATACCTTTGTAGATGCGCAAATGTTTTGCTTACCCCAAAGTTTCCAACTATAAGAGATGAATGAGCTTCTCTCATGACACTTAGCCTCTCTCCTTGTGGTATATAGAGCTTGCCCAAATGAAACAACAAATTGTTATGCATGTGATAATCATTTTCTTCAACTTGATTCCCTTCACTCAAACTAGCATACACATATTGAAAATCAGCATCATGTGCATATTGTTGTATGTAACTCTCATGTACAATAGGATCATTTTTGAGTAAAGTAGAAGCACTTATAATATGTCGTGAAAGCATATCAGAAATTTTATTGAAAATACCTTTCTTGTACCTTATAACCAAGTGCAACTATTGAAGAAACCCCATCCACCTGAAATGTCGTGATTACTGCAATTTTTTTCGCGACTGCAAATACTATAATAGTTGGTGATTGGTATGTACAATCATCTCTTTACCCATCAAGTAGTGTTTCCACTTCTTGACGTTTTGTACCAACACATATAGTTATTTTTGATATATAGGATAATTAGTTACAACACCATTAAATGTTTTAGAATGAAAAGCGATAGGCTTACCATGCTACAAAAGAACTGCACCCATGGCATAATCACTAGCATCAGTTTGTATCTCGAATGGCTGTCTCAAATTTGGTAATACAAGGACTGGAGCTGAACTGATCTTGTCTTTTAAAGCTTCGAAAGCTTGTTGTTTTTTGCCTCCCCATTGGAAGCCTTTCTTCACACTTGTCACTGCATGCATGGGAGCTATGATGGCAGAAAAGTCAGCAATAAACTTTCTCCAATACTGAGCTGCACCTAAGAAAATTCTTACCTCGGTTATTGTTTTGGGTGTGGGCCAATTGACAATGGCTTCCACTTTGGAGGGATCATTTCTCAATTTTCCTCCTCCTACAATGTGTCCCAAATAAACCAAAGAAGTATTTCCAAACTCACACTTTGACATCTCAAGAAACAATTTCTCTTTCTTCAATACATCAAGCACTCTATTCACATGCAAGACATGTTCTTCTCTTGTTTTGTTGAAAATAAATATGTCATCTAAGTACACAATCACAAAATCATCAAGAAATGGATGCAAAACACTATCCATAACATACATGAAAGTCATTGGTGCATTACACAAACCAAATGGAATAACCAACCACTCAAAGAGTCCTTGTTTGGTTTTGAATGAAGTTTTCCATATATCACTTTTTGCAATTCTTACTTGATGATATCCACTTTGTAAATCTAACTCAGTGAAAAAAATTTCTTCTTTTAACTGATCAAACAAATTATCTATGCTTGGGAGTGGGTATTGATTCATTACCATTATCTTGTTCAAATATCTGAATTCTACACACATGCGCCAAGTCCCATCTTTCTTCGGAATCAAGACTATGGGTGAACCGCATGGCAAAGTGATTGGCCTTATGATTCCTTTTTCTAGAATCTCCTTGAATTGCCTCTTTATTTTAGCATTATCCATTATCGACATGAGATACATGCCGATGTTAGGAAGAGGACAATCTTGCTGCAACTGAATCTCATGTTGAATATCCCTTTTTGGAGGCAATCCGATTGGCTCCTGAAACATCTCATGATGTGAATCAACTACATCATATAAATATGAATTCAACTTAGGATCACAACCCTCAAATTATTCATGATTAGCATCAACTTTAGGCTTAATCATTAGAAGAAAAAAATCCTTACTTGAGTTTACCAGCCATTTTACCTGTTCAGCATTTACCATAACAATGTTTGTCATCTTGCGATGTGTTCTAACAATGTACTCCTTGCCATATTTGAATAAATGGTATTTGTTATCATGGAAATGGAAGATCATTTTCTTATCATATAAGTAAGGTCTCCCCAACACTATACCTGTAATGTGAAGCGGAACCACATCTAATTCAACTGTGTCAACAAAATGTGCAGTTATTGCAAATTGCAATATACAATTCTTTGAAACCTGTAAATTTGCATGCTTACAAATCCAGCCAAGTGGATATGGTTTTGGATGTGGTATGGGTCTCAAGATTAATTTTCCTGACCAAGTCTTGAGAAATTAAGTTTTCTTGTGACCCACTGTCAAACAATATGTCAATCTTAGTATGTTTCGATATGACCCTCACATGAAACAGTTCAATTCTCTCTTCCTCATTTGGAGCATGTATGTGACAGTTTGATGTACCAGTACTGGGTTTAGTTTCAATTTATTTCCCCTTCATGTTCTTCAATCTCATGGCTATAGTTTCAGATTCATCACCTGAATCTACTCCTAAATCATGTTGAGTTGTAGCTGCAGTTTTATGTTTCCCTTTGTTGTTGTAGTACTTGGGCTTCTTTTTAGGATGTAATTTCCAACAATGATTTTCATCGTGGCATTCTTTTGAACAATGTTTGCAAACCAATTTTTCTCCCTCTTTCTTAACATATGCATTTTTCTTTCTTTTACCTTTTGAGGTATTCTCTTTGTTTTTATCCTTAAAAGGTTTCTTCCTACCCTCTTTAGAAATGTTTTTCCCTCTAGCTTCTAGATGTGTGGCTTGAACACATACTTCATCTAGACTTGTAGGGTTAAACATGAGGATATTATGTTTAAGGTAGCTTTGTAAGCCTCCTATGTACTTTAGAAAAGTATCTTGGCTCTCAAAATCTACCCCTAATAAGATAGCTCTTCTCCTAAATTCTTGGGTGTATTCTTGCACATTATGTCCTTTCAATTGTCTAAAGTTTTGCAAGTTCATTATGGATTTCTACATATGAGATAATGGATAAAATTGTTGTTTTATTGCGGTAATGAAATCATTCCATGATAGAATAATCTTACCATGCTTTTTGATCTCTTCCTTTATCTTGGCTTCCCACCAAAAAAAGTGCTACACCTTCCATTCTCAATGTAGCTAATTGGATTTTGGTATCATCATATTGAAGGTTATGGATTCTCAAATAGACCTCTAATTTCCTAATCTAATTATCAAGCTTTTCTGCATTTACTTCACCATTAAACATTGTCAATTCAAACTTAAGATCAAGTTTTAAAAAAGGACTTTTACCAATGTTCTTTGACTTGTGTGACTGATGTATTGAAAATGAAGTAGAGGATGATGATTATGAGGGCGAGGATGGTGAATTTCCACTGCCTTCATTTACTCCATTGCCCTTCTTTGACTTATCTTCATCATTGTGACCTCCTAATGATCCCTATCCTTCCTTGTGAATTTTGGATCCTTCTCCTTCCAATTTATCATTCGTTTCTTGATAAAGGATTCCAACCATCTCAGTCATGTCAAGGAATGCTTTCCTGAACACTCTTTCCTCATCTTTGGGATCAATTTCTTCATGGATTTCTTCTTCCTCTTGAGGCATGCTTAATGTTGCTTCTTCTTCCTTAGGAGGTAAAGTAGGTGGTGGAGATTGTGGAAATATTTCCTTCCTTTGTTGTGGCTCATTTTGAGACCCTCTTTCTTCCAGCAATTTTCCTTCTCCTCTCTTGAGCTTGAGCCTATTAAGCATCTAACACTTGCAAATAGTTAA
Source organism: Pinus albicaulis (assembly GCA_034641835.2). NCBI lineage: Eukaryota > Viridiplantae > Streptophyta > Pinopsida > Pinales > Pinaceae > Pinus > Pinus albicaulis. The sequence goes on along the minus strand of CM076575.1, from coordinate 1,943,524,601 downwards.
AAAAATCTTTGCACAAAACAAAACCAGAGAATAAAATATAGCTCTGATACCAACCTGATATGAAATTACTGTATTATTTCATTGTGCTAACTGTCTTTTCAGTTATAAAACATGTGCATACTTGTTTCCATAGTTTTCTTAAGTATTGAGAATTTTAACCATGAAATATAGATGATTTTGTGAATTAGAAGCATGAAAATAAGCCTAAATAACACTTAACAACAGTGTATAATAGAGAAATAAAACCAGACATAACATTTAAATAGCAAGCATGATGAAGCAATTCACCCCTCCTAGGCTACATCTGCTGGTCCAGTTCCCAATGGCATGTCCATCTTTCATTATCCTAAATATTTTGCAAATACATGTGGTTACAAGCCTCTAATTGTTGTTTCTCTACACCAATGGCTCCATAATGCTCCAATTATTCTAGATTGACTCTTCATTCACTCATATTGGGTGAATATTCACCCTCCAAGTCATTTTCCCAGTAACTCCTAGAAAAACTCCACTAATTTTGGTGAAATCCACTTAAATGGAGTTATTTTTTGCCAAAACCCATAAATGTAGGGGTGCGCTATAATTCCACCAATGGTAACTGTAATGGTAAATGATAAGGGTAGGAGGTGGCCACATGCCAACCCTCGAAACCCACAGTGACATTTAATGTAAGTGGAACTGCAGTCTATAACTGTGGTTACAGTTGTGTGAACCCGCATTAAAAGTGGAGTTATGAACTGTCGACAGATAAGATTGTAGCCACGTGGAGATCTTTAATCTGACAGTCGCATGTGATAGCGTTGGAGGTGAAAGAGGCTACAGACTATTAGTCGTCAGTTAAGTTATATGTTTTGGTTGGTTGCAAATACATGTGACCATAAACCTTGGACCGCCAGGGGTTGGGGATCGTCGGTGGTCCCAACCCCTATATGCAAAGGCTTTAAAATTCAAATAGAGCCTTTGACCCTTACATGTTAAGACTTTATGCGCAACACAGATGGTTGTGGTGGGTGGTTTCTCTACCAAAGGTCATGGGTTCGAGCCCTGCAGACCTTTATAAAATTTTACAACACCTTCTCGGGGACACGTGGTAGCCTCAGGGCTGGCCACATGTCACCCTTCCATTGGTTCTTCAAATATAACGTACAACTCATCACCCAATCACATAGTGCCACTTTTCAGCCTCTGTGTGGCTCTGAGAAAAGGAATATTCTTTGAAATATTCCTTTTTTCTGGTTGTGCACCCTGCATGCTGATTGTGCATCTCATTCAACCCTATCGCAAAATTTAGTTTTTTGGGAAATCGACCAGAATGCGATATTTCCCTCATACGAGATTGGTTTTTTGAACCATTCACGGTGCTAGAATCAGGAATACAAGATCTACGCAACCATCCTAGTTTCAAACCAATCTTGTAACTTCCAATTTTGAGAAAAAATTATGAACTCCTGATGAGGTGTGCCCTACATTTGGCACCTGTTTAGTCAATTTAGTGTCCTAAATTGTTAACATTAATTATCAATCGGGGCTTGTAACTTTGACGAAGTGTAGTGCACTAGATGTGCCTAAGTATCCTTTTCCTTACTTCGTTGTTTTGATGTTTTTCTTATTGTTTTGGAGGTTTTGTTTTTTAGTCCCTAGTGTGTTATCCTAGTTTGAAAGGTGAGAATAAATATAATTAAAAATGAAGAAAAGGAAACGTTATAAAACTAGTTAACTTCCTATAAAGAAATTAGAGTTTTATGGACAAGTTCTAAGGTCTAGCTCTAAGTAAAAAGACAAAACAAGTGTTTTAATTAGTGAATAAACCTAATCCATGGATCTATGACTCAATTGAGATTTAAGAAATGAAAATAGGAAATGCAATTGATAACTCAAACATTGCATTGAAATTAATCATTTAGCCATTCTTGCAAATCATATTCAGATTCAGTTTCAATCAGAATGTCTTTTAAAGAGATTATTAGTTACAATGGAATGAATATCTTCTAACTACAACTAATTAAGTGAATGATAGAAAGAATGAAAATGCTAAACAATTACTGTTTCTATAAGTGACTAACCATTTTAATATAAGATTTGAAAATAGGAAAAATGGCTTTTACTTGGTTAAACACAACAATTGTCAACTATAAAAGACATCAAATGAAATCTAAATAATCATTGTACTTGTAATTCACTAACCATTCAGTTGTAAATATTTGGTAATATAGACAAATAGTTTTTACTTAGTTGGACACGATAATTGTCAATTCTGAAAGCAGTAAATGGAATCTAAACAATCACTATACCTATAAGTCACTAACCATTCAGTGATAAAGATTTGGTAATGTAGACAAATGGTTTTTACTCAGTTGGACATAGTAATTGTCAACTATGAAAGCAGTAAATGAAATCTAAACAATCACTGTACCTATCATTCACTAACCATTCAGTGATAAAGATTTGGTAATGTAGACAAATGGTTTTTACTTAGTTGGACACAGTAATTATCAACTATGAAAGCAGTAAATGAAATATAAACAATCACTGTACCTATAAGTCACTAACCATTCAATGGTAAAGATTTGGTAATGTAGACAAATGGTTTTTACTCAGTTGGACACAACAATTATCAATTATGAAAACAGTAAAATTGAGCATAAGAATAAAGAAATACTAAACAAAGAAACTGAAATAAACCTAGCTAGAAAGCATTAAAACCTCCTTAGGAGGAGGGCCCCTCTGCTACCAATTTGGTGAATTCCTTAGCTCCTTGAAGATGTGATCAAAACAACATCAAAGAACTGATCTCCTTTATTCAAAAACATAGTTTGATAAAACAGAGTATCACACTGTAATTTCGAACTTATGCTATTAACAGTTTTCTTGTCCTTCGTTCTAAAGAACCTCTATTTATAAGTAAATTGCACAACTAACTTCGAATAGGAATAGCAACAAGTGTAACATCAAATTATAATCAAACTGGGATTCTTAGGACTCATGATTTTCTACGGAGCAAATCAAGAGTCCTAATTTCTGTGTAAAACAGTCTCTTTGACTTCAGCTTTGACTATCAGATTAGACACCTTCAATCATCGATTTGGTCCTCGTGGATAGGAAGAAATCATGTAGGATGGATTCTGGAACGACCCATATAATCCATTTCTTTAACTGACACTTGTATCATATTCAAACACAAAAATAGCTGCGGAATTCCTGACCAGCTACGGAATGTCTGTATTCTATAGCTATACTGCACAAAATTATTAAAACAGTAAAAACCATGAGAATACAGCATGTTAATCAATTTCATGTATCCTTAAGACAATCCTAATCATTCTTCAATGATTTTAGGCTTTTGAGTTGATGAAAGATGAGTGAAATGAGATGATGGTTTTGTAAAAGAAAAGGAATTTCTAGAGCTCAACACCACCAAGATACATAAATATTCCACATCGATTTCCATCATGCTTGCCTGTTTGTTCGGATACTCTTCCCACTATTCAATTAGATGGTGAACATCCTCCTAGGTTCCTTCATGATATGCCATGGCCACATCATTTATGATTCTTGAGACAGGTTTACGACCGAGAGAGGAGCCAGGTTGGTTGGGCTCCAGAAACCCCATAGACCTTTTTTCATGGCCCCTTGATCTTGGGCCATGTTTACATTTCGTTGTGGCTAAGCGTTCCATCCTCCCATACCCACAATTTCATAGATAAGCTAAAAACAAAACTTTAACCGGCTTTGGTGGTAGCCAAAACCCAGAAGCGCCCAAATTCTAAGGGACACTGTCATGCTGTGAACCTTCCAAAGGACATAACTAAGCCAAAGACTGCTGGAATGAAACCTAATGCCTCATCCAATTTTGACTTCCATTACAAAAAGAAAAACACAAATAAATTGACCCCATTAAACCATTAGGATACCTCATCCTCTCAAGGATCTGGTGGGAATTATTACAGAGTAACACAACCTCTCGAAAAATCCCTACGGGCATTGTAACTAAACCATAGATCCATAGACACAGTAACATGCTCCAAAAGGTGGGGTGGAATAGAAATACAAAGACATAACCAAGGTAAAGACCACCAAGAGCATAACCCTAGTGGATATAGTAAGATGCCTAAGATTAAAGACACAAAGAGACTAGGAGGGCATAAGACTAGCTTCAAATTATATGCAGATACATACATTTGTGCATAACCCATCCTCCTTTCTGACCCGTATGAATAAAAACCATACAAACCAAAGACCAACTTATAATAAGATTGATACATGGGGGCACTGTAATAAGAGCTGACCAGATGCACAATTACTAGTCCGAGGAGAAGCCAATACTAGAGCGACATCCATAGAGCCCTTGTGAGCTATGTCTACACCAAAAATTGGAGCCAAGCAACCAAATACCATGAGAAACAACTCTCGCCTACCAGAAAAAATGCCAAAATCACACACAAAAAATATGAAAATCGTCAGAGCACTAAAGCCTTTTCCACCTTCCATGATGGTAATAAGTCTCCACATGCATAGAGCCACTGCGCCATATTCCTCGCACATGTGGAGGGTGGTAGGGAAACTCTTCGAAAAGACCCCCATCAATCACCCGATGTGATATTTCTTGCCAGCTCACACCCAGATCAAGGGTAATTTCTTTAATATTATAATAGAATATATCTTAAAGATGATAATATAAAAATTTAGGATTCTAATAAGAACTTTACAATATTGGTTGATTGGATCAAATCATGGAAATCAATGGTGGAAAAATATAAAAGAAGAAATATATTTATAAACAGAAAAGCAAGAACTCAAGACCATAAAATAGAAGTAAAAGTGAGCCCAAAGGTAAATAATGATTCAGATCTTTTTTTTTTAAGAAACCCTTCCAAGTGTTTGGAGGTTTGTGACTACACTAGGAAACATAATAGTAATGAAAAAACCATTTTAGAATTTTCAAAAGAACCTAGTGAGGAGACACATGGGTCAGTAAGAAATAAAGGTGGTCCCCCATTTTTAGGCAAAGATAATTTAACAATTTTTTTGATTACTAGTTGTATTCAAGGGTCTTATGGTGAATTATATAGAGACACTTGCAAGGACTAGGACAATGCCCAAGGATTATTTTCTATAGAGAAAGTTCAACATAAAAATAGAGATCACTTTATTGGTGCTTGCACAAGGACACCAAATATATGCACGGTAACAAGGTTCAATTGTGTTGAGTTAGTAAAATAGCTATATGAAGGAGCATTCTATAGGAACATTTGGGATCATAGTATTGATGTGTAGGTTTTGGATTTCTTGAGGAAGAGCCATATCAGAAGGGAGGACAACAATGTCCCTTTTCAAGAACAAAAGAAAAGGGATAATTAATTTAATTATTTAATATCCTCTTAAAGGTGATACTATGTACTTAAATTAAAAAGGGGATTATAAATGACTTGATTTAATTTTAAAAATGTAACTTATAAAGTCACTTTACTATTAAATTGGTGACCCATGATAGTTCAGATACCCATGGTATTCGCCCATGGTATTTGTATGATAAAAATTATAAAAGGTAGGATGAGAGTTCATTTGAGGATATGAATGAGTATTGAGAATTGGATAGTTGTCCCAAGAGCTCTAGTGGCTTATGGTCGAAGGGATAAATCATCATTATATTTCCTAGTTTTGGTGTTGAAATACACACCCTAGCTGGTGGTGGTTGGATTCAATGGATATAAAGCCACCCTAGCTAATATTTCATCCTACAAGGAGTTCGAAGTATTTTATAAAGGTGCAAGATTATCTATCTAGCCAGTGGAATGAATTATCGTGCTTAAGGGGGGCCATACTAGTATCTCTAGAGTGGCCGAAATATTTGGGACCGAGTTGTTAAGGATTTTAGGGAAAATACTTCTAGTAGTCTAACTAGGTTTTTCTTGAGATATTTATGTAAATTTCCTCTTCAATTTTCGTTAGTAAAATATTGGTAGAGTTGCAATAGTACATTTATTTTTTGGATTTTATGTTGCACATCTAGTTTAGTTTTTCGGAAATTAACATTGTGAAATAATATTTCAACTTCTTATGTTCTTTGGAAAAACAATTAATGAGATTTTTTTTTAATTAAATCCCTAAAATTTTTAGTCAAATAAAATGAAGGAATATTGCATTCTTGATGCTCCTAAAATCATGTACCAAAAATTCCACGTTGGAATTTATTCTACAAAATTTCTTTTGGGAGGTTCCAAAAATTGAAACTTAGACCATAGTAAGAGGAAATCCTATTGATATCTTGGTCTAACTTTCAAATCTCGGGCCATGATATTTTAGGAGATATGATCATAAGGACTTGAGATTCCTATATACTCCTAAAATCATGAATCAAATAGGCCATGTTGGCATTCCTATTCTAAATGTTCAATTGGGAGGTTCCAATGGCTAAAATTTGGACCATATAGGGGAAAACCCACCGATCATCTGGTTTAATTTCAAAAAATTGGTTTTTTATAATTTAGGATACATTCCTTAAGGATGTTTCTATATTAGTTTTAATGAAAATTTTTGATCAATGGTTGTCATCAATGTCAACCCAAGCAGCACTAGGGGCTACCCCGATGTTGCATGGGAATTTTTACCTACCAAATTAATATATTCCGAGTCAAGGATATTTTTGTGGTTTCTACTTTTCAATATGTTTCCGTTGATATATGGCTTTCCACGTAATTCTTCACGGTTTGAGAGATATTGATGTTTGAATTTAGTAACCCAAATTAGTGGGCTAAAACCCCATGGGGTTGTGGAATGACACTAATCATTGGTTGTGGTCATTGAATAGTAAATAATTAATAATTTTTAAGCTCCTAAAATCCCTCCCACGTTCACTTGTTGAAGACCCTCTCAACCTAAGCATTTATATAAATTGTGATCCTCATATCCTCCTCATGTACAGATTTCGCTAATTGAAACAGGTAATCGTGGAATTTTCACTATAAATTTTTTTCTACTAAGGTTAAGAAGTTGAATTTTTTATCACGCGAAGCCTAAATCTTGAGGAAGATTGTGTAAAAATTTTAGATCATGGTTCGCAATATTTTCGGAGATATGATCTGTGGAAGTTAAGATTTGTGCAGACTCTTGAACTTCATCTCAAAGAGGTGACCTTTCGAAAATCGTTGTAACTCTCTCTCTGAGCATCGGATTGGAATTTTATAAAATGTGAAAGATATTGCACAGATTTTAGTTTTATTTGTATCAATTTCAAAGCTGAAGGAGGAAACAATGACACATGGCACATCGTACAATTTCGCTCTACCCAACTATTCCATAATTAGGTCATTGTGAGAGATTGGCCATAATTTTTCGTTGAAGAATCCAAAATGGGCCAGACCTGTGGCATTGGAAAGAAGAATCAGAGGGCTACTAACGGACTGAAAATCACATATTAGGGATTTGAAATAACAGAGATACATGATATTCAATATCGAGCTCCTAGAAGGTAAGAAAAAGCTAGATCATGTGTTGTCAAGGGCTGCAAAGGACTAGACTTTCTAGCGAAGAAAAGAAAATAAAGGTGCATCAAAATGATGCAGCAGAGGTAAGCTCCAGGGAATTATTTTCTATACATGCATTTTCATCTCCTAATTGCATTAGGTTCTTTGTATTCTAATTTGCTTTTTTTTTTTAGCACTGACATATGCTCTGCAGGATGAGGTAAGTTTTGCTATTATCATGTCATGGTTATTTCCTTGAATATTTTTTTATAGGTATTATATATTCATCAAGATAAGACTCAATACATGATATAATGTTCTTAAGAGTGAGAAATGGTAGCATGAAAAGAGAAGCAATCAAGGTGTAAAACAACAACAAGAAGTTCACCACATGAAGTCTTCAAGTGGGAAGCACTGCATACAGTCATTGTAAAGGTATCATTGTAAAAAATTTACAAGTGTCTATCTACCAAGAATTCAAGAGGAAGTGTCGGGAGGTCTAAGATCATCATTAGGTGGTTGTGTCATAGTTGGGGTTATGGTTTACTGTGTCTTCTTCTTCTACATCATTTTATATAATTGTAAAGTGGACCATTTTCCTTGGTATGGGACTCCATTATACTTTTATTATTCTATAGGGTGCTAGTGTGGTGCTAGGCTAGTGCATGAAGTCACCAAGAGGTTCAAGCCTGTGAAAACTTTAGGGTGGTAAGTTGGTGCTAGGGTGAGTTGTAGCTCATTGGGTGTTGGGGCATCCGTTCAGTTAACTATTTAAGAATCTTAGGCATTGGAGCATCCATCCAGTGGGAGCTAGAGAAGAATGATTTTCTAGATTATAGGAATTTGGAGCTTCCTTTTCAATTTGAGTTTAATATTAAAGAAGTATTAAATAATCATTCAGGTGGTTTTTGTCTCAGAGGGGGTTTCCACCTTAAAAACTGTGTGCATTTGTGTTCCTTTTACTTACTGCTATCATTGTACAAACAATGATAATAATTGAAGATTAACTAATGCTCTAAAAGATTAATAATAATACTAATTGAAAAGAACACTGATTCACCCCCCCTCTTATTATTTCCAACAATTGGTATCAGAGCTTGGTTCCTTAAATATCAGTTTAACAGCTGGAAGGAGGTCATGGAGCATACCAAGAATGGTGTACCTATGTTCAATGAAAATAATTATTCACTATGAAAAGGAAGAATGAAGGTCTATCTCTTGGTGCAAGGTTACGAAGTATGGGACACTGTTAAAAATGGCTTTACACCAACTGTGGATGAACAAGGTAAGAAGAATTTGGTAAATGATGCAAAAGAAGAGAATTTTATTATCAATGGACTTATTGAATCTACTTATCATAAGGTGTTGGGTTGTAAAACCACCAAAAATTTATGGGAAAAGCTTGAGAATATATATGTAGGTGACTCAAATGTCAAAGAAGAAAAGCTTCAAATATAAAAAGAAAAATTTGAGCAACTCCAACACGTTGTTGCAAAGAAGATAAAAACATTGTTGCATACTTCCAACACGCTGATGAAATAACCAACACTCTGGAAGGATTGGGAGAGCTTGTTGATGACAAGAATATTATATGAAATATTCTTAGCACTTTACCAGCGATATTAAACCCAAAGGTATCGGTCTTAAAATACAGTTCAAATTTGGACAAACTCAACAAAGAGGAATTACATGGAGTTCTTATAGCATATGAAATCAGACTTGATGAAGAAGAGGGTGCTTCACAACTAGAAACTATGTTCGCCGCATCTAAGAAAACTAATAAGGACAAACAAGCTTCAAAGGCAAAGACCTGCACGTACAAGTGTGAAGAAAAGGAAGATGATGAATAAGGTCTTTCAGATGGAGAATATGCTTACTTTATGAGAAAACTAAAATTTCGTAAGGGAAAATTCAAGGGTAAACTTCCATTGATATGTTCGGCTATTGTGAGGTTGCACATTTTGTAGAAAAATGTCTGAATATAACTGATGGCAACTCAAAAGGAAAGAAATGATTTAAGAAATTCAACAAGAAAGGAAAAAAGAAAGGATTCAAAAGGAAATTTCTCTCTAAAGAAAATATCTCATCATCCGATGACGTAAGTGACAACGAAGAAGAAGCCAATGAGAGAGTATTGTTTATGGCCAAGCACAATAAACAAGAGGTATCAAAAAATAAAGAAAAAGGGTTAACCATAGAAGAATTTTCTGACGAAATCGGGCTTATAAAAGAGCTCAAGGCTGAGAAGATCTATTCCAATACTCTTGATGAAAGAGTTCAAGGTATCAAAATTGAAGTTTAAGGACACAATTGTATTGAAGAGTCACTACAAAATAAGTTGGAATAAAGAAACCAAGAAAGGGAAGAATTAGAAGCAAAAGTAGTCTCGCTACATAAGGAAGTGAAGAAGGGAAAAATTGTCCAAAACTATGCCAAAAGATCAAGGGCATTGGAAGAACTCATCAAAAAACAACGATCTTACAACGAGAAAATTGGACTTGGTTACAAAGAAGAAGAAGCAGGACCTTCTACAACAAAATACAATGAGCCTATGAGATCTGACATGCATGTAGATTTCATTAGACAAGATTCAGAAGAACAACCTTGGAAGACAATTCCCCGACTAAGATTTCCCTCTAGGTACCAACATATTTTTCATGGCTATTGTTATTCACGTGGACAATTTGGTCATAAAGCTGTAGAATTTCATATGTATCCTTGGAACCAATACAATTCTAGGAGATCTGTGAAATATGAACCTCCCAGGGCTCAACGAAACATCAATAGATTTGAACATTTAAGAAATAATATGGAATGTTACAAACGTCGAAACTTTGGACACATATCCAGATACTGTAGACTTGAAAATCCTCTAGAAGAATCTTCGAAGCCACAAAACAAACGAACATGGAAGAAGAAGAAGATTGATCATTGTGCTCTCCCTCTCAAGGCTCAAAACAAAAAATATGTGTGGTATGTTGATAGCGGTTGCTCAACACATATGTCTAGAGATAGAAAGAAATTTGTATCTTTGAAAGAGAAGAAGGATGGAACCGTATCCTTTGGTAATGATGGATCTTCAAATGTTATAGGATCAAGTACCATCACTCTCGGAAGAAAATCTGTTCTAGACAAGAATGTTCGATTGGTAAAAACATGAATCACAATCTATTCAATGTTGGACAAATGTGTGATGAAGGACACACAATGCTATTCAACTCCACAAAATGTGAAATCAGGAATGGCACGTATGGTAAAATTGTGGCTACAACAAGTCAAGCTCCAAATGACATATATGTTATGGATGAAGCAACTAAAGCATGTCTACTATCTAAGGAAGATGAAAGTTGGTTATGGAACAAACGAATGGGTCACAAAAACTTTGACAATCTTGTGACGATAAGAAAAAAGGAAGCAGTACGAGAAATGCCAAAAATCTCAAAACCTTCCAACACACTATGTGAGGCTAGTCGACACGGAAAGTAGAAAAAATTCAAATTTAAAACAAAATAACACCTTGCATTACAACCATTGGAATTGATACATAGTGATCTATGTGGTCTCGTGACAACAAAAGGCTTAGATGGAGAATTATATTTAATGTTAATGATAGATGATTATACCAGGATGACAGCCATTAGTTTCCTAAAGAAAAAATATGAAGCATTTTAGTGCTTTAATATTTTCAAGGAGTTGGTCGAAAATGAAACTAATTTGAAAATAAAGTGTCTAGGATCATATAATGGTGGAGAATTCAATTCCAAATTATTTCAGCAATATTGTTGGCCCTCATTTTTTATCCAATTTTGTTTAAGTAAATACACTTGATTACCATCCTATCCATCCATATACCATCATATGCACTCTATTTTTTTTAATTAATGCATATCCAGGTATATAAATTAAGTTTTGCAACTTTTAGAAGTTTTTATAGAAATTGAATTTTAAGTGTATTTTTGGACTAGACCGAAAATTCCCATAATGGCTTCATTGATGGCATACTTGTAGGACACTTGGGCTCAAGCTAGATACATTTATAGAAATATTGGTAACTAATACTAGATGTACACCTATTGGTTCATTCAAACCGAGCTTAAATATGTCTGGTCAAGGGCGGTCAAACAAGACGTGTTTTTATGGAAATCCCTAGGAAATAGGTCAAATTTAGCATTTTATTGGATTTTCTAGATTTTGAGAGATTAGATGGATGAGCTTGACCTAAATATATAGGATAAGGATAGCCATGGTTGTAGGAGAAATTTTATGAGTTTGTTTCATATTTTATCTATTTAAGCCTAAGACATTGAAGGCATTCATATGTAGAATTTGTATAACTTAACTTTGATATTCTAAAAATTTGGGAGTTAATTGAAAGAAATGTTTTATTTCCTTTGTTTCTGTTTGATATGGTGAATGGTTGACTGAGTGTCAGTAGCTGAAAGTACTCACAACGTGCGAGGAAAGGTTGGAGGCCGCCCTCACCGAGCTAAGTGCACTTTCTGGTTATTTTAGTTGCAATTTCTTGAACTACTTTTGTTTTATCCTTAATCTATTAATTAGATGTATGATGATGTGTTATGATTGCTGAGGAATATTATTCTAATTTATATTCTACATATGAAGGTTAAATCCAATGTTTAAGTTAAACATTCCTTCTATCTAATCAAGAGCTAGAGTTAGAATTCATATTTCCTCCTTTTAAATGATTTTATGAAGTTCATGTTTTCTAACAATGAAATTAATGATCAATGAATCTATAATGAAGGAAAACTAGGATCTCGTTAGTTAGGAGCCTGTTCATTTATTTTTTCATGCATATTGATCTATTGTTCATTAGTGGTTTTTGGTTTCTGATTTATGAAGTAGTTTTGTAGATAAGGACAAACAAGTTCTCCTAAGGTAGGAGTTTCTTCTGCTCCTTATTACATAATTGAATTAGAAACTATTTAGTTAATATTTATATTTGTAATATGCATTTCCTTTATTATTAATAATTCATCTTCTAAACTTTACTATAACTGAAACCCATATATCTTGGAGATGCTTCTAAGTTCTACAAGCTCGGATTGATAATAAAATACTTGTATTAGTTTACCCAGTAAACAAAGAAATTTTTTTGGTGTCGTTGCTGGGGAAACATATCTCGAAGTGGTCAATTAGGAAGATATAATAAATAAATAAATATATCAAAAACAAAAAAAACATAGTTTTTCTTTTAAGTTATATTTCTTTATACCTAGAGATAGAGATCCGAAGGGTCGATTCGTTAAACAAAACCCCCCAAAAATTCATCCATCCATAGGACTAACAACACCAGTTGCTATAAGACCTACTCTAGAGGAGTTAAAGTAAAAACAGAGATCAAGACAAAGATCAAGTCTCATTGAAAGACAGATCTTGTTAGCCTTGGAGGTAAAAAGAAAGAAATCCCCAAAAGAAACTTCTTCCTTAGGAAAACAAAAGGAAACAAGAAAACTAGTTGTTGAACAATTAGAGAAGCATGTCCTTGAAAAAATTAAGATAGTTGAGGAAAAACCAAATCAACCTCATATCAAAACATTACATATCTTTGAACAGGAAATGACTGAATAAGAAGAAGTATCCAATATACCTTTTATGACTCCTGAACAGAAAATTGAATATGACAGACAAAAAAGGGAATGGAAAAGGAAAATAAAGGAAGAAAGGAGATTGGAAGCAGAAAGAAAGAGAGAGGAAGAGAAAAGAATAGAAGCACTCATAAGGATAGAAGAAGAAGCGAGAAGAGAAGATCAAAACAAAAGACAACGTGATAATGAACAAGAAAATAACAATGATCAGGAAGCTACTTTTGGCTTTCCAATATTAGATACATGAGAAATATTAGCAGAATAAGTGAAAATAAAAAAACATTCCACCTTCTATATTGCCGAACTTTTATAGAATGTCAACATAATATCTTGATTCATTTATGTTTGAGTTTGATATTTTATGTAGAACTTATGGATAGATGAATGATACACAGAGGCTTTGAATCTTTCCCGCTACTTTGAAAGAAGCAGCACTAAAATGGTATATGGGTTTAGGAGAACATACAATAGCTTCTTGGGATGATATGAAGATTTTTTTTCTTAAACATTATCAATGTTACTGCAGGGCTAGAGACTCAAAAGAAGACATTTTCAGAATGACACAACAAGAATATGAAATTTTGGAGGAGTATTTATAAATATTTCTTTACAATTTTCAAAAATCCAAACAACATTCTCTAAATCTCGATACCATCTGTACAATATTTCTTAAGGGTATCAGAGATGAATATTTAGATATTCTTAATGTGATGGGAAAAGGACATATCTCCAATATACCATTTGAATAAATTTCTTAACTTTGTCAAAAATAATCTATGGGAAGAGAAAAAGGTGGAAAGAGAGATATTACATCAAGAGCTTCCAAATCTGTAGAAAGTGGAGTAAAAGGAGCAGAAATAGGAAGTTTAATAGAAAATTTCAAAAAATATCGCTTAATCACTTTGGGAACACAAGTAGATCTCCTAAAAACTAAGAAGAAGAAAGAAGAACAATATGAAATCTTAGCAATCTTCTGTCCAAAGTGGAGGAAAAAACATCCACTTAGGGAATTTCCTTTGCAAGGTATACAAGTGTGTGGGCTTTGCACAAAGAATCATGCAACTGAAAACTGTCCTAAATTAAAAGAGTTGCAAATGGAAGAAGTGCAAGGGGTAGACTCTATCTACTATATGGCACCAAGGAGACCTTGGCAACCAAGGACACCTCAACAATTCCCTCAGCAAAACCCCCAGAATTTTCAATATCCTCAAAATTCATGGAACACTCCAATTCCATGACAGGCTTGGCCTCCACAACAATATCAAAACCAACCTACACCAGGTTGGAGGGGATATGGTTATGGAAACTAGCCACCTCGGCATATGTATCCTCAACAATATCAATATCAACAACCATACCATCAATACCAACAATTCTAGCAACATCAACCAATGCCATTTCCACCCCAAAATCAATCAATGTTAACTCAATCTCATTAGCTTTAGCTACCTACTAACCAACCACCTCCTAGACCAACACAATTTCCAGCTCAGCTAGTAGCTAATCCAAGTAACAAAGTGGATAAAGCAACATACAATGTGGAAGAAGTAACATACTTAGTTATTCCCATAGAAGATGTCCACTTAAGATCTGGGAAGGTGTTACATAAATATTTTCCTCCGATAATAGAAGAAAAAATTGAACAAGGAGAACAAATTCAAGAATCTCAACCAAAACAAAAAATTCAGAAGGGTAAATCTATTATGACTCAGACTCCATCATATCCAGAGAGGTTAGTACAATATAAAATCCCAATATCTCTGTCTGAATTTGATATTATAGATTAATTGAATAATACATATGTCAAAATTCCTTTGTTGTAGGCAATTAAAGATATTCCAATATATGAAAAAAGAATAAAGGATTTATGCAACAAGAAATCTGGAAGAAGGAAAAGAGATCCACCCACAATCTAGGTCGTTGTAAGTTTAGCTAGTCTCATGTCCACAAATACAACCATTGAAAAATATGTTGATCTAGGGATCCCTATGGTTACCATTTCAATCAACAAATTTTCAGTTCCAAACACTTTAATAGAATTGGGAGCAACTATAAATGTTATGACTACAAATACTATGAAACATTTGAACTACTACATTTTTAGAACTTGCAGATAGATCTAAAGTTGTACCAGAAGGAATATTGGAAGATATCATTGTCTCATTCGATTCATGGGAGTATCTCGTAGAGTTCCTCATTTTGCAGCCAAAAACAAATTTAGGAGGCCATCCATTAATTTTAGGCAGACCATGGTTAGCCACTACAGATGCCTACAATGGATGCAGGTCAGGAAGTATGATTATTACACATGGAGATGAAAGAAAACATGTTACATTGTATCCTCCAACACGATCTCCTTCTTCATTATCATGGCTTGATAGAGAATAACAACAAGAACTTCAATCAGTTCTTAGTATTAATCAAGTCTATAATTTTAGAGAAGAGGAAGAAAATGAGGATTTATAAGATCTTTTCATCTCAGAACCAAATATTTTGGAGAAACTTAGAATAACACAATATGAAGCTGCAAGTCACCTTTTAAATAAGTGTTTTCAGGAAAAATGTACTATACAATCACTGCAAAATTCAATTTGAAATTAGTTTCATGTTAAATCAATTACCAATTCAAAGGGTAAAATCATCGAAATCAATCTTGGGAGAAATTTGAATATCGGTAATAACTTACAATCATCACAAGAACAAGAGGTAATAGCACTATTATAGAAATACTCAAAAGCTTTTGCTTGGGATTACACAGACATGCAGGGGATTCATCCAAAGACATGTATTCACCACATTTACAATGATGATCAAATCAAACCTGTAAGGAAAACAAAAAGAAGGATGAATCCTATGATGAAGGAAATAGTGAAACAAGAATTGCAGAAACTATTACAAATCAGAATTTTCTGTCCTATTTCTGATAGTCAATGGGTTTCACCCTTAGTTGTGGTGCCTAAGAAAAATGGATAGTGGATAATTCTTGTAAATTACAGAAAGCTCAATTGTAATATTCCCCAAATGGAAAAACTCAGCAATACCAGATGGAATAACACACTTTTCAGAAGTATGTGCATTGAAATGAGTTTTTAGCCCTTGGATCCCTTAGATCTGGAGATCTAGCATTTAAATCCAAAAGGGGAGCAAAAACAGATCAAACTAGGTGAGGTAAATAGACCTCCCACACCTAGTATGGCTGAAAAACACCCAAGAATGAGGCTGCAGCAATACGCAACAATACTGCAGGAAAATAACGCAGTCTTAGAGAGAATCAGTAGGAGATCAATAAGAAGGCTCAATATTCACTTATACAACAATAAATCAGATCCATATGGAGGCCCATACATTATAGAACAGAATCTAGAAGACAAGAATAGAATAAATTCCTCAAGAAAGAGGGCTGCAACACATGTATTGACTGAAAAATGGCTTGACAACATTATTTTTTATTAGCTACAGTAGTTTTATATTAAACTTTAGATCTAGACCAAATATATGTACAAAAGATCAGATCTATTTCAGATTTGTACACTAGAAAGGCTCCTTTACAAGATCCCCTTGGGGTTTTGATCAAAACATGCAACATAGTGAGTAGATTTGAGATCTAAAGTAGCAGATTTGCAATAGTATTCAGAAAATTCTGAAGATGAAAAAAATAGAAACAGATCAGATCTGTACAGAACATGGATCAGAAATCTAATCCATGGATCACCATAGTGAAGGGAAATACCCCAACACCAGAGATCTCTCCTCAAAAAGTGTGTCAAAACACCCTGTAACTTCCTTCTTGCAAATAACACAGTCCTAGAAGGAAAAATATGTTGTAGGTTGAAGCACTGGATTGTCCTGATGCCAAGATCTGAAATATCAGCTCCAAAGGTTTAGAACTCTCTTGCCAATTGGATAGAAGACTTTCCTAATGAAAAGAGGCCCTAGAATGGCCTAGATCTGAGCAGATCTAGCCTCCACTTGCTGCAGCTTACACGGACAACCAAACCCTCAACAAGATCTGCGTTGTAGTTGGAAGATGAGATTGGCCAAATGTCTGATAGTGGATGAGATTAGAAAGACTCTTCTAAGAGCTTCTCAATGGAAGAGATGGGATTCCCGAACAGGAACACCCTAGTGCTAAACAACACTATCCTCAGCTAAAAAACAAAGAATGATATATGTCTAAACAGACAATATATTCAAAAATATTCACCATCAACAACCTTCTTCTGTTGTCCTCCTCTTTCTTTTATAGGATGAAAGTCTTGTCAAACCCTAAACCATCTCAATGATTTAGTTGCATTCACATGAGAAGCCTCCAACTAAAACTGCGTTGTGCCTCTATGAGATTCACTGTATCTAGACAGTGTTGTTGATTTAGTCCTGGTTGACTTGGTCAAGCCCTCCAGTCTCTTTTACGCCTAAGTGTGCTTATGTAAATATCCCAGATCTTTCCATGTTCACATGTGGCATTGATTTATTTTGCTGATTAGGAGTTTTATTGATCCTCCTTTAAACTTTTATTCATGAAATAGAAAATTGAAACAAAATTGTATATTCCCATTAGCTTGGGCTAATTGGGAATATTACAGATGTCCCCTCCAAAATGTTGCTTGTCCTCAAGTAACTGATAGGGTGAGTGCTGCAACACTTCTCCTTCTCCATTGGTGAGACCATCAAAGATCAAACTCTCCTCACAAGCTAGGTGTTCACCAATCCAAGCCTCCATGAATTGTTCCTCCAAAGTCATCGTGATATGTACAAAATCCATCCCACAAGGAGTCAAGAACTCAACAGAAACAAACATCGTTGGTCAAATACTCTCTCTAAAGCATGTAGCATAAGGTACATAGAGAGTTTCCATCCCATGTGGTACATACAAACTACCCATCCTCCGTCCATAAAATCCCAGGAAAATTACAACTATATCATCCAAGTATGGAAGCATAATTACATATACACAAACATAAATTTGAGCATGAGGAGGTGGGTCATAGTCCCACATATGGTGTTAGCTTAGTGCATCTCCTGCTTGCATCAGATCAAGGTATGGTAAGTGATTTCCCCACCACTTACTTGCTGCACAACTTATCTCACCATGGATGAAAATGTGAGATATGTTTGGTGCCTTAGGGAAGCACCCATCATGAAAATGAATCTCCCTTTGCACAACATTGGTGTCTGGTATGCCAACTACAAAGAAGTGAACCACCAAAGTGTAGCATCCCATGGTGACTAAAAGTGATGGAACATAATGCATGCATTGCATTGTTCTATCTCCTGGGACCAAAACAGGGAATCCCTCAAAAGTATTAGTGGGTATTTCCCTCCTTTGCACAAGATGGGCATCAATGAAATTGTGGGTAGCCCCACTGTCGATCAATACATAAACCCTCTGATTCATGATTGACCCTTGAACTCTTAAGGTCAAGTACTTAGGTACTCCCCTCAAGGATGCAAGAGTTCCTCCAATATGATCAAATGCTCCATTCTCATCTCCTGAAGGTGCTGGATCTCCTCCAACATTGTCAGTGCTGTGAGCCCTCCTTGGATCATCATCTTCATCTTCTTCAAGATCTGAGAAGACCTCTATATAATGTGCTTTAACAGTAGCACATCTATGTCCAGGTACCCATGGTTCTTTGCAAGTGAAGCATAGCTTCCTCCTTCTTAGATCTTTCTGAACCATGGAAAATTTTAGGGGCTAATATTCGCAGGTGGGCTGATTGTCCATGGTTTTTCCAAAAAAAAGATTTGTCAATTTCCATTTTTTTATAAAAGTGATTCGCCGAAATTTTACAATATAAAATTATTTTACCTTAAAAATCGCCAACATTATATAGACAATATATATAATATCATTATAAATTTGAATAATTTTACAAATACATCAATAAAATTTTTAAATTTTTCACATTAGGGACTAGTGATATTCACCAATTTTTTAAACTTCAAAATAATTTTCCATTCTTAAAATTTTCCCTGTTCTGAACTTCATCATCAAGGGGCTTCTTGAATGATCTCTCCTTTGAAGGAGCAACTTTCTCTTCCTCCCCTTTAGAAGGAAAAGAGGGCTTATCCTGAAAGTTTTCCTTCACTTTTGGCAAGGCATCTTGTAGGTCTCTAGCCCTCTCAATGGCATCATGCAAGGTAATGGACTTGGTAGATTTAACCGACCCATGCAGAGGTTCATCCAAGCCATCGATGAACATGTACACCCTCCTTGCTGCAGACAGATTAGGAACCATAACAGATCATCTCAGAAATTGAGAGATATAAGAATCTGCATTACCTGACTGCTTCAACTTTGCAAGGTCATGAAAGGTGCTTCTATATCCTTTCTGTCAAACCTTTCCACCAGCCTTCTAGTGAACTCAGAATAGGTAGTCACATTGGCAAGGCCCAATGTAGACAACCCATCGAACCACCAATTGTGTGCTTCACCTTCAAAGTGCAACGTTGCAATTTTGATATCTTCCATCTCAGGGACTTTGTTCAACTGAAAGTAGATATCCAGTTTTTCTACCCATTCTTTGGAAGAACAAGTGGATGACCCATCAAAGTTGGGTAAAAAGAATCTGCCCATAGAGTGATGTCGATCATGATTATGAGTGAATCCACCATCTCTATACTAATGTCTTGGTATTCTTTTGTCCTTGATGTGACAAAACTCTTGAAAACTCAAGTGATCCTTGAATCTCTGATTGTGAGACTCATACTCTTCAAATTATTCTTCAAGGGATGCTTTCTCATGAGGCCCTTCATTCTCCACAACCAAGAAAGTAGGCATGGTATAGCATTGTAGAGCTTGTGGTTGGTTCACTGGTTGATCATTTCAGTGGTGAGACATGCCAGAGATTTCTCCTGGATGAAATATCCTAGGATATTCCTTGATCCTGTCTAATCTCATCTCTTTGATATCTCTAGCAAGATATTGCATGGCTTTCAGAAGGGTTTTTGCAAACTCCTTCCCATCTTCATCACTTCCAGATTTAGGAGCTTTTCCCTTGTCTTTATGATCATTGGTGTAATCAAATTATTCTTTCTTCTTATCAGGTACCTCTTCTCTCTATCAATCAGAGGCTCGTCTTCTTCTGAAGACATATTGGCTCTTCAAGAAAGAAAATCACAGGCCGTGCCAAGATGAACGCTCTGATACCACTGTAATATCCCCCAAATGGGAACACTTAGCAATACCTACTAGAATAACGCACTTTTTAGAAGTATGTGCACTGAAATGAGTTTGCAACCCTTAGATCCCTTAGATCTGGAGATCTAGCATCTAAATCCAAAAGGGGAGAAAAGCAAAATGAAACTAGGTGAGGTAAATAGACCTCCCACACCTAGTATGGCTGAAAAACACCCAAGAATGGGGTTGCAGCAATATGCAACAATACTGCAGGAAAATAACGCAGTATTAGAGAGAAGAAGAAGGAGACCAAAAAGAAGGATGAATATTCACTTATACAGCAATAAATCAGATCCATATGGAGGCCCATACATTGTAGAACAGAATATAGAAGACAAGAATAGAAGAAATTCCTCAAGAAAGAGGGCTGCAACACATGTATTGACTGAAAAATGGCTTGACAAGGTTATTTGTTATTAGCTGTAGTAGATATATATTACACTCTAGATCTAGAGTAGATCTGTGTACAAAATAACAGATTTATTTTAGATCTGTACACTAGAAAGACTCCTTTACAAGATCCCCTTGGGGTTTTGATCAAAACATGCAACACAGTGAGTAGATCTGAGATCTAAAGTAGCAGATCTGCAGTAGTATTCAGAAATTTCTGAAGATGAATACAATAGAAGTAGATTATATCTGTACATAACATGAATCAGAAATCTAATCCATGGATCACCATATTGAAGGGCATAACCCGAACACCAGAGATCTCTCCTCAAAAAGTGTGTCAAAACACCCTGCAACTTCCTTCTTCCAAATAAATCAATCATGGAAGGAAAAATGCGCTATAGGTTGAAGCAATGGATTGGCCTGATGCCAAGATTTTAAATATCAACTCCAAAGGTTGATAACTCTCTTTCCAATGGGATAGAATAATTTCCCAATGAAAATAGGCCCTAGAATGGCCTAGATCTTAGCAGATCCAGCCTCCACTTGTTGCAGCATACAAGGAAAACCAAACCCTCAACAAGTTCTACGTTGTAGTTGGAAGATGAGCTGGGCCAAATGCCTGATAGTGGATGAGATCAGAAAGATACTTCCAAGATCTCCTCAATAGTGGAAGAGATGGGATTCCTGAACAAGAACACCCTAGTGCTAAACAACACTATCCTCAGCTAAACAATAGATAATGATATATGTCTAAACAGAAAATATATTCAGAAATATACACCATCAACAACCTTATTCTGTTGTCCTCCTCTTCCTTTTATAGGATGAAAGTCTTTTCAAACGCTAAACCATCTCAATGATTTAGCTGCATTCACATGAGAAGCCTCCAACTAAAACTACGCTGTGCCTCTAGGAGATTCATTGTATCTAGACAACGCTATTGATTTGGTCCTGGTTGACTTGGTCAAGTGCTCCAGCCTCTTTCACACCTAAGTGTGCTTATGTAAATAGCCCATATTTGTCCATGTTCACATGTGGCATTGATTTATTTTTCTGATTAGGAGTTTTATTGATCCTCCTTTACACTTTTATTCGTGAAACAGAAAATTGAAACAAAATTGTGTATTCCCATTAACTTGGGCTATTTTGGAATATTACAGTCCTCCCCTCCAAAATTTTTTTTTTCCTCAAGCAACTGATAGGGTGAGTGTTGAAACACTTCTCCTTCTCCATTGGTGAGACCATCAAAGATCAAGCTCTCCTCACAAGCTAGGTGTTCACCAATCCAAGCCTCCATGAGTTGTTCTCCAAAATCATCATGAGATGTACAAAATCCATCCAACAAGGGGTCAAGAACTCAACAGAAACAAGCATGGTTGGTCCAATACTCTCTCTAAAGCATGTAGCATAAGTTACATAGAGAGTTTCCATCCCATTTGGTAGATACAAACCGCCCATCCTCCCTCCATACAATCCATGAAAAGTACAACTATATCATCCAAGTATGGAAGCATAATTACATATACACAAATAGAAATTTGAACATGAGGAGGTGGGTCATAGTCCCACATATGGTGCTAGCACAGTGCATCTCCTGCCTGCATCAGATCAAGGTATGGTAAGTGATTTCCCCACCACTTACTTGTTGCACAAGTTATCTCACCATGGCTGAAAATCTGAGATATTTTTGGTGCCTTAGGGAAGCACCCATCATGAAAAAGAATATCCCTTTGCACAACAAGGGAGTGGCCAAATTCAGCAATTGCAGTGGTGCAATGTTTGCCATGAGATTTACATGATACAACTCTCCTCTTGGGAGTCATGGCCTACAAAAGCATGGTGAAAGAATGTGTCAAATCAGAAAATGAAGCTTGCATTACATGATCAGATTTTTAACCATCAATGTTTCTTCTATACATGGAACTGTGCACAAATTTGTCTCCCTTTTCAAGAGAAGGAAGAAATGACTAAAATGACTCTTGCATAGAGTCCTTTGGCTGCCCCAACTCCGCATAGCTCTTTCATTCTAGAAAATGCTGATGTAGCTCTCCTCCAAAGCCTTCCCATTCAAAGTATCTCATGATAGTGTTGTAGATCTTCATAGAATAGGTAGGGCTGAAACAAAACTCTTTGAAGGCCCTTCTGTAGCATCCTCTCCTTGAGCTTGGAGGCTCTAGGTAAGAATATCCTATCATGATGATAGATGACTCCCTCATGGAATAGATAGCCCTCTTCATGCAACTGGTCATCAAGAATCATACAAGTGTGGAGATCTTTGGAATAATCCACGAACAGCTAGGATTTCCAATATAGATCTACAATCCCCAACAAAGACAGCGTTGATGATGCATCAAGAGGAATGCCTGCCATATTTCTGATCTCTTCTTTAACATTTCTTATGCCAAAGGTACAATTAGGAAGTACATACCTTCCCTTCTTCTCCTCCAACAACGCAAAATCAAAAATGAAGGAGGTTGAGGATGATGAGAGAGGAGAATCTCCCTCCTTCTTGTGTTTACCCAAGCCTTCCAGTTCTGTAGCTATGTCTTCTAATGCTCCCATCCCTCCTGGATCTGATTTTGGAGCATCAAGTAGTGAGATATCTCTCACCAAAACTGAATCAGGTGGCCTCCCAGGTGGTTTGCCACTAGATAAGAGTGTCCCTTGCAAAAATATCATGAACATGAGAGAAGGGATAGTGAGGTCCTTGCTTCCATTGCACAAATCCATCTCTGTTTTTTGTGTGGAAGTGTTGTGTGAGGGGTAATTATGCATGCCTTTGATTATTTGAAGTGAACCACTCTTCTTGTCCACCCATTCCATTTGTAAAGCCTCCCAATCAGTGGTGACTTTCCCCAATGTAATCAACCACTGAACACCTAATATAACATTGGTGTCTGGTATGTCAACTACAAAGAAATGATCCACCAAATTGTAGGATCCCATGCAGAATGAAAGTGATGGAACATAATGCATGCATTGCATTGTTCTATCTCCTAGGAACAAAACAGAGAATCCCTCAAAATTATCAGTGGGTATTTCCCTCCTTTGCACAAGATGGGCATCAATGAAATTGTGGGTAGCCCCACTATCGATCAATATAGAAACCCTCTGATTCATGATTGACCCTTGAAATATTAAGGTTAAGTACTTAGGTACTCCCATCAAGGATGCAAGAGTTCCTCCAATAGGAGAAAATGCTCCATTCTCATCTCCTGAAGGTGTTGGATCTCCTCCAACATTATCAGCGCTATGAGCCCTCCTTGAATCATCAAATTAATCTTCTTCAAGATTTAAGAAGACCTATATATAATGTGCTTTACCAACAACACATCTATGTCGAGGTACTTATGATTCTTGGTACCGTGTATGGTGAAACATTTGATGATTGTTTAAAAAATCTTTAAAAGTTTTGAAAATATGCATAGAGACAAATCTATCACTTAGTAATGAAAAATTCTTTATGATGTAAAGCAAGGAATAGTGTTGGAACACCATATTTCTTCTTCACAAATTAAGGTGGACCCAACAAAAATTCAAGTCATTTTGAATTTATTGCCACCCACTAAACAAAAAGAAGTAAGAAGTTTCTTAGGTTATGCAGGCTACTATAGGAGATTTATTGAAAATTTCACTAAAATAGCTTTGCCTTTATTCAAGTTACTTGCAAAATATGTGGAATTCCAATGGAAAATTAATTTTCAAAATGAATTTGAGATATTAAAAGAAAAATTTTCAGTTACACCCATTCTTTGAGGAACCAATTGTTCATTTCCATTTCATATATCAACTGACGCATCTGACACTGATATAGGAGCATCACTTAGACAAAAATAAGATCAGTTTAATTATGCCATATACTTCATAAGAAAAAAATTAACATCGACAGAATTGAACTACATGTAGTTAATAAATTTAGACATTACATAATAGGTTATCAAGTATTCATCCACACAGATCATTCAGCCATAAGATATTTAATGAATAAAGCAATTACAAATGGTAGAATAACTAGATGGCTATTATTGATGCGAGAATTTGACATCACTGTACAAGATCGACCAGGTAAGGATAATCAAGTAGCAGACTTTCTATTAAGACTTCATTCACTTGGTGATCCAAATCCATTTTCAGATAATTTTCCAGATGAACATCTATTTTCTATAACTGTCAAAACTCCATGGTTTGCAAATATAGACAACTATTTATCATCAAGCATCCTACCATCCCATTACAAAAATAAACAGAAAAGAAAGATAACTAGAGAAAGTGATAGATATAGTTGGGTCAATGGTGACCTATTTTATACTATTTCTGATCTAATAATAAGAAAATGTGTTAGAGAAGATGAGATTATAGATATTTTGAAAGCATGTCATGACGACCCATGTGGTGGTCATTTCACAGATAAGCAGATGACATAAAAAGTGTTGAAACTTGACTACTACTAGCCGAGAACCTTCAAAGACTCCAAGGCCTATATAAAGAGATGTGACATCTTCTAAAGAATTGGAAGACCAGTGGCATTAAATGAAATGCCATTAAAACCAAAAGTACTAATAGAACCATTTGAGCAAAGGAATCTAGACTTTGTGGGACCAATAAACGCACCATCAAACGAGAAGAAGTACATCCTGGTATGTACATATTATTATACTAAGTGGGTGGAGGAAAAGGAAGTGGCATGAGCAACAGAAGATACAGTTTCTTCTTTTCTATTTGAAGAAATATTTGTAAGATATGGAGTTCTACGACAGATTGTAACTGACCAAGGCACACATTTCACATCAAAGCTTGTTCAAGATCTTACAAAGAAGTAAAATATCAAACATACAAAATCAACTCTGTACCATCCTCAAGGAAATAGAGAAGTGGAGTTAACAAACAAAGTCCTGGAGAATATCATGATGAATACTATAAAAATGAATGGAGAGGATTTGTCAGAAAAATTGAGAGATGCACTATGGGAATATATGATAACATGGAAAAACAAAACTGGGTTCAGTCCATATCAATTGGTGTATGGAAAAGAAGTTTTGTTACCCATCAAATTTCAAATAAATACAATCAAGTTAGCAGCAAAGTTGGGAATGGAATTATCTGAGGCACAACAAGAAAGAGTCATGGAATTAAATCAACTAGATGAGATATTATAGCAAGCAGTAGAGCACACATCTCTTGTGAAAGAACAAAGAATAAAATGGCATGATCGATTTATCAAGGATAAAGTGTTTCAAAAGGGAGACTAGGAACTATTGTTTGACTCCAAGTTTAAAGATTTCAAGGCAAAGTTTACAACTTATTAGCTTGGGTCATATGAGATCAAAGAAATATTTGACAATGGAGTTGAAAAAATAAAAACAATTGACGAAGCATCTATTTCATTTGTGGTTAATGGACATAGGCTTAGAGTTTACAATAGGCTTATAAATAAAGAGGATTTTATGAAAACAATTTAAACGGATACTAATCTGGAACTAATGGAACAACATAGCAATATGCCTTCCATAAATCCAGAAGAATTAAAAAAAAAAAAGCCAAACAAACAACTAAAAAATATATATAAAAATAATAAAAGAGTTTGGTTGACAAAATCCAGGACACTGTCACAATACAAACTCGAATTAATATTGGAAAACCAACTTGTTTGGACAATATGAATTCTATTTTTGTTTTTTTCTTACTTTAGTATGATTTTTGTAGATTTATCCTCCAAGACATGCAAGACTCGAGGACAAGTCTTAACATCAGCAAGGGGAAAGCTTGTAATAAAACTATGAAAATGGTTAAATTCAAGAAGGAACTTGAATTATAAGTACATGGGGACTTGATACATCATTGAACATACTATGCAGAATGGACCTGATACATCACTGAAAATATTTTGTAGAAGGGACTTGAGATATCATTGAGAATATTATCTAGAAGGGACTTGTATCATATGACAAAAGAATCTTGAAGCATTGTTGAAAATTATATTTTAGAAGGAACCTTTAATAACAAAATGTCATAAGGGACCTTAACTATATCAATATTCAAGCTTGATGAACATGATATAAGGGACCTAAAACATCAAATACAAACTGTAGAAGGGACCTGAACAATATCATCCTAAATCAATAATCTGATGCAAAAGCAGAAATAAGTCTCTACATTTCTACATATTCTGAAGAGCCATCATTATGATAACAAAGACAATGTCGACCAGCATTGGACTGAAGGACATCATTGACATCAAACAATTTATGGGAGTACAAGTACAATAATTGAAAGTTTTGCTCTTAAAATTTCAATTTAAAAAAAATAAATTATTCTAGAGATTGTTAAGACTAATTTAGTACTTGATATCCATGTTTTACCTACATTTCATTACCTATATTTCACTACCTTCATTATTCTACTCATTACATTCCTATTCCTATTCATTATTTTTACCCATTATATCCTTATCCATATCCATTATCCCACCCATTTAATTATCATTCCATAAACCATATATCATTTAATATTCCATATACTATATCACATTAACCCTAATTTTCTTAAACATAAGGATCATAAATGAAAGGCTCAATTATCAAACTCTTGTTGGACCTACAAAATGAAAACAACAGGTTAGTTTCATGGTAAAATTTAATTTTAAAACATGACCATTATTTGGTAATTTTTAAAATGAAATTAAACAAAGTTCAAAACCTAAGATAATAACATTTGAGGGTGCAATATACAAATATAAGAACAATATAGAAATATCATTTGAGGGCGCAATCATATATATGATTAAAGCTAAGGTATATGGGCAGAAAATACAATTATGATAAAAACCAAAGTGCAAATGCAATGAGATAACCTAAGTTAAAATGATGCGATGGAATGAATGGAAATATGATGCTTGGATATGGAAATTAATGATGCATTTTCGATGGGTATGATGCATTTTGATGGGAGAGATGAATGAGAATGTGGGTGGTCAGCATATGTCATGAATACAATATGGGAGATGGGCCGTGTAATAAGTAAATCCGAGAACGTGGATGATGGAGGAATACATCGTGGAGCAAGTACACAAAGAAGGTCAGAAAGGTTAAGCCACGAAGGCATCACAGTCAGAGGTTGGCGAATAAAGAATGGTCAAAAAAATTTAAAAACACAGTGATTCAAACCCTGTGTAATTGGTAACAACCTCCACCATTTTCAAACCACAGACCTCTGAAAAAACGAATTTTCTTCACCATCATAGCCATTGCAGACTCAGTGAGGGAGTTGAATTCTGTGCAAACCATTGGCACACATTTGAAATACCTTGTGAAAAATGAATTGACAGAGGGAAATGTAGGAAGGATGTGAAAAAAATAGAGGAAATAAAGCACAAAGAAACGAGAAAAAGATATAGCAATAGAATAACAAAGAGATATGAAGAGGCGCAAAGTTGACTGGGATTTTAGCCACGAGATCAGGTAGCCATGTCATTCAAACACACTGTCAAAGTGCAAAGGTCCCGTGGAGCACGAAGGTAAGAGAAAAAACTCGGATTTTTCTCATTAAATGAAACAGATATTGATATAAACAAATCTCGAGATTTTTTGTGAACACAAGTTGAACTATGGGTTATAAATGAGTGTTTCCACCACTGTTTAAACTTGTCATTTCCGCACAACTTATCACTACTAGCGTTCACATAAACTCTGCCACCAATAAACACATATTTCTCATTGATTTAATGAATGAATCATTGGAAATATTACGGGATATTTATGATTGAAATGGAACTCTCTAAACACATGAACGCAAGTTATCTGAGAGATATCACGAAAATCACTCCCAGATCAAGAAAATTCACATTTTCTTCATGTGAGGTTGTATGTGAAAACACAGTCTTTGATTTTGATTTTGATACATCTAGAGAATAGAGTGTTGTTTTTAACACATAGTGGCATGATTTGTTTTATTTATGAATGGTTTGTATGAGAAAATTCATTTCATTTATATACATAGTGAGAAATTTCAAAACAGAGAAGAGATTTTTGATGAGTTTTGGCAAAGACAGAGATTAAATTATGGGTTAAGAAACAATAGAAACATGGTCACAATGTTTTTTCATACAAAGAACAATGTTTTCTGAAAACACAACGAACCCATTTTTCATGAGATTTTTTATGAATGTTGACATAGATATAGTGAGCCATTATTTGAAATTTTCTTGCACACGGTGAGCTTAGGACATTTCCGGTTGAATGCATGATGATTTTGTCTTAAGAGAGGAGGAATTTTGTGTGAATTTGAAGAACAAAAGGACTCTGTGGTATAAAATTTTTAAATTTTCTTACACAGTCAACAAAAGACAGAGAATTCTACATCAGAGATAGAGGAGTTTTTTTTTTGTTTAAATTGATGAAAAAGAGGATAATATCAAAAGAATATATTAATAAAAACATATCTGTTATGTTTTTGTAATCTTTTCTACATCAAAATTTTGTCTTTGTAGAAGCAGTGAGTTCATTTTTTTCAACAGAACAAAGGTTGAAGAGGATTGGTTTCACTTCTTTTTCAAGGGCATCAAAAATAGGTAACCCTTACCATCATAATGCATATGTCAACAAAGATCTAGTGCATGAATTTTTATTTTTCGAAATGAGAATGATGACAGTGGAAGGATATATTAATTGGTTTTTAGAAAACATGGCAACAAGGATAGAACCAAAAGACTTCCAAATCGAGCATTGGGAAAAAGACACAATAGAAAAACTCTACCAAGTTGGTCTAATAGGTTTCCTTCAGAATTTTCATGGGCATAATGAGAACATTACAAGAGAGTTCATAAATAATTACGAATAGGAGCAAACTATGGTGGGAAACTTAGTCATCCCATTAAATCCATAGTCAATTTCTCAAGCCTTATATTTCCAATTACCAGGAGAACAATATCATGAGGGTTTTCATTTTAAAGATAAGGGATGGAACATATTTCTAGATAAAAACAGAATGCGATCATTTGACATAACTAAGGGAATACCAAGAGAATGGTTTAATGAGACTTGGGAAGAGTTAGTTTTGATCACTCATAAATTCTTCACATGTGACAGTAGGCATAGTATAGTGCACCTCTATCATATTAGATTTCTTTAGCACATCAAGGGAGATATGAAAATCAATTTTCCATACTTTTTCTCTAAGAATTTGATCAGGATGATAGAAAATGTGGAGTAAAAGAAAACCTAAAGAAGCACAAATCCACCATGAAGGACTCATTAAAATTATTGGTGAGTATAAGCTGAGAACTAAGGGTGTGATATGGATAGAGCTCCTAACTCAACATTAATTTGTAGAGCAAACCATAGAAGAAAAATTCAAACCAGTTAAGGAAACAAAGAGTATAATGAATTCACCCCTTTATCCAAGAAAAAGGTCCAAAAAGCAACAAGATACAATCATGATTGAAAGAGAAAAATCCTTCCTGTCCATTCCCAAGAGTCAAAGAAGAAAGAGTCCAAAAACCATAAGCAGTGAGGAAAAAGAACTCGAGGTGCAAATTGTTGAGACATCTCCCTTAACAAAAGAAGCTGATGAAATTATTGAAATATTGCAGAACGAGGTCTATGAAAACACATTTTAAAGAGACTCATATTTTTATAATGATGAAGTTTAAGCCACTTAATTTTCTAAATACACAAGATAAGAAGAAAATGAGAAAAACCTTAGCAAAATAGAATAATTGACTGATAATTTGGAGGTAAGAAGGATATTGGAGAGGCATTTGAAGAGAGAAAATGAAACATACAAGAAAACCAATGAAAATTTGATCAAGGAGAATGAGAAACTGAATGAGGAAGTGGGAAAATTGAAAACAAAGAACAATCTTCTTTCCATGCAAGCATTCAGATGGAGCAAAGAGAAAAACTCATGGAAGATCAAGTATGAAAAACAGAAAGTCAAGGCTTTGATATACAAAGAGGAACAGTATAAAGGTATAGATTCTATTTTGGAAGAAGCACAACAGGAAGCATCTGGATCAAGTAAAGTGTCAACATCAGAACTCAGAAGGTCTAGAAGGAAGAAGCAAGCATGAGGACATGCTTTTACATCAGCACGGGGGAGATGTTGGCCCTCGTTTTTTATCCAATTTAGTTTAAGTAAATACACTTTATTACAATGCTATCCATCCATATACCATCATATTCACCATATTGTTTCCAATTAATGCATATCTAGGTATACAAATTAAGTTTTTCATTTTTTAAAAGTTTTTATAAAAATTGAATTTTAAGTGCATTTTTGGACCAGGCCAACAATTCCCGTAATGGCTTCGTTGATGTCATACTTGCAGGACACTTGGGTTCAAGATGGATAAATTTCTAGAAATATTGGGAACTAATATTTTATTTACACCTATTGGTTCAGTCAAACCGATCGTAAACATGCCCGCTCAAAGGTAGTCATCAGGACCTGTTTTTATGGAAATCCCTAGGAAATAGGTCAGATTTAGCATTTTATGGGATTTTCCAGATTTTGAGGGATTAGATGGATGATATTGACCTAAATATATAGGATAAGGATAGACATGGCTGTAGGAGACATTTTAGATGAATTTATTTCATATTTTATCTATTTTAACCTAAGCCATTGAAGACATTCATATGTAGATTTTGGATAACTTAACTTTGATATTTCTGAAACTTGGGGAGTTAATTGAAAGACCTGTTATATTTCCTTTGCTACTATTATATATGGTTAATTCTTGACTTTGTTTCAATAGCTGAAAGTACTCACAGTGTACAAGCAAGGGTGGAAGGCCCCACACCGAGTTAAGTGCACTTTCTGGTTATTTTAGTTGCAATTTCCTGAACTAGTTTGTTTTATGCTTAATATGTTAATTAGATATATGATGATGTGTTAACTCTGCTACTAAATATAATTCTAATTTCTATTCTGGATATGAAAGGGAAATCAAATGTTTATGTTAAACATT
This sequence comes from Pinus albicaulis, assembly GCA_034641835.2. NCBI lineage: Eukaryota > Viridiplantae > Streptophyta > Pinopsida > Pinales > Pinaceae > Pinus > Pinus albicaulis. The sequence continues at coordinate 1,943,492,990 of CM076575.1, read as the reverse complement.
CTCTATTATTCCCAAATGGGAAAACCAAGAATATAGTGCAAAATGCTGGAAAAATAATGCAAATCATCATATAAAATCAAGAGGCCAATATGGAGACGTTTCATATGTTATAAAAGCAGAAAAATATACATAAATAATGGGCCATAAGATATACAACAAGAAAGAATAAGCCTCCAATGGTCAAAATCCCTCAAAAAGAGGTGCGGCTACTATATATAAAGACTATAAGACTATTACAATGTTGTTTTTAATCCACTGCTATAGCAAATGAATATACATCAGATCAAAGGATGATATGTGCCTCCAAAGGTAGATCTACTATAGATATGAGCACTATAAAACCTCCTTTGAGGAACCCGTTAAGGGTTTTCAGCAAAACACCATGTACAAGATGGGGATCCACTGCAAAAGACAGATCTGGAAAGTGTGGCTGATATCATATGATCAATAGAATAGCCTCCTCCGATAGATCCTCTAAATGAAAGGCATATCCCTTTCAATAGAAAACCAACTCTCAAAATCGTGTGCCAATCCACCCTGCAACTCCTCCTATATAAATAATGCAGATCTGGAAGTAAACTGCATTATAGGGATAAATAAACAGTTGGCCTGATGCCAATATCTAAAAATATGCTCAAGGTCCTTCCTTACTATCCTCCCAATGGAAATTAAGCCTCCTCCACCGAAAATGAGCAATGAAATGACCCAGATCTAGTCTCGACTATTGCAACCTGCAATAAAGCTCAACCTTCAATAGGATCTACACTGTAAATGAAAGTTGAAGCTTGGCCTTAAGCGTGATGGTGGAAAATGTAGTACAATACTCCTCAAATATCTTCTTAATGGAAGATGTGGGATTCCCGATCAGGAACACCCAGTGCTAAACATCACTCAATCTCAACTAAAAAACAAGAGAAAGATATATGTCTAAACAGACCATATGTTCAGAAATATCATATCAAAATACATACATAATATGGCTGCCATCCTCTTCCTTAAATAAGATATGAGCCTGCAAAACCTAAGACCCGTCCAATAATATCACTACTTCCATGCAAAGCTTCTCCATCTAAAACTGCATTGTCTTTCATTAATGACCACTCCTCCATGACAACGATGTTGATTTGGTCAAGGTTGACCCAGTCAAGGTGTTCAAACATCTTTTCACACCTAAGGGTGCTCAATTAAGCTACCAAGATCTATCTCTTTCACATTGGCATTGATTTATTCATTATTAAGGAGAATTATGGACCTCCATTGTCCTCTTATTCATAAAACAAATTAGCAAAACAAAAATTAATATTCCAACTAGCTCATGGCTAATTGGGAATATTACAGTCCTCCCTTCCCAAATGTTGCGTGTCCTCAAGAAACTGACAAGGTGAGTGCTGCAACCCTCCATCATTGGTGACACCAAAATGTGATAAGATTCCCTCATAAGCTAAGTGTCTACCTGTTAGGAATCTGTAATTTTAGCAGATTGGTAACACTAAAACTGCAGAAGCAACATTTTTTCAACCAACTTTGGGATTCTAGGATCTAGCCCTCCTGAATCCAGAGAGGGATCTCTCTATGAATGAGTTTAAAGATGTGATCTTTAATAGCTGAAATTGAGATATTAGGCTAGTTATGAAGAGCGTGGGTTTTTTTTTGTTTTGGTTGGGCAAGGACCTGATGAAGGCGAAGGAAGTTTCAAAATGAAGGGTGAAGGTGTTTGCAGGTGAAGGAATGATTTGGCTGACAGGAAAGGCAAAGACAGTTTTAACCCATTGGGCTATGGAGTCACAGGAGGATTTTAATTGGACAGCAAGGTTCAAGTAGGATCCATGGGGCAAGTCACTTATGTCAAAGGATATCTTAAGGTGAAATTATGGAATGAAACAGATAGGAAATGAAGAACAAACAAATGAAGGTATAGTGAAACAGCCTAAGATCAAATAAGTTCTTTTAAACTATATTGCTTCAGAATGTACTTTAAAGAAAAACATGAGTGTATTCTGAGATCAAGTTAATACCTTTAAACTAGCCTGCTTTGAAGTACTTTCAATTAGAAAACATTAAAAAACAGTTGAAAAGCTTAAGATCAGGTAAGTGCCTTTAAACTACCCTGATTTCAGCATATTCAATAAGGAAAACATAGATAATAGTGACAAAGAGCAATTTGGATCAGGAAAGTGCCTTTAAACCAACCCGCATTGATGTACTCTTCAAAGAGAACGTTCAAATGAAGAAAACATAGACAATAAATCTTTCAGTAACAGTAGGGTACTGTTGAAAGTAAATCCTTGCTCTATGTTTGCTGCTCTTTATCAGAGAAAGTGAAAAAAGTGGAAACATTAAGAAAAATAACAATTGACAGTGAGGAACACATCACCATTGACACAAATCAGGATCCCATAAATCAGCAGCTTGTATTAGATGTTCAAACTAGTTACAATCAGTAAGCTCGGTGGGTCTCTACAACTTCAAACTTCCCATATCAGCTTATATATCTTTGAATTGCAAACAGGGCATTAGTAGCTTCAGAATAATTATTACATACATTCATATGTCTAGAGACCAATGTTTTTCTCATCTTCTACAGAAGTATTTATAGAAGAATGAAGAGGTGGGAGGATTTCCCAGGGGTCAAGTATCATTAATTATGTAATCAATGCAATTCCTGGCCTTTGGGAACCAGGCAAGGCATAAGGCGGGAATGTAATCATTTCTAACTCTGATTCATAAATCTATTTGTGCCATTCGAGGCCTAATGATTGAAAAGATCTACTTCTGGACTATTCTTTAATCTTTAAAATAGATTTGCCGACAATTTAGAGATAAGATCCTTGATTAGTATTAATTGTTCGGCGGCCTTTGATCTTTTGTGAGGCTGCAGGTGTTCTAAGGAATTGGAAAGGGTTCAATTGGCCTCTGCTTAAGACGGTGGAAGCTTTATTAGCTCGATAGTTGTCTTTGTCTTTCCTTAAACACCTTTAATTTACTCGAGAACCGCGTTTTAGGTGTTGAATCTCCTGTTTTGATATATTGTGCCTTCGACACTGATACTCTTTGACTATGCTTGATTCACTGTATTTTTGCTGGTATACAAGGTTGCACATGGATCGAATGGCATCAATGACTGATGAATCACTGAATAAACATAAATTTGAAACCTATGACCGATTCTCCTTGATGGATCAGAGGCTGGAGGATCGTCACCCTCAGCCTCTGAATTTACTTCAGAAATGGTGAGAAAACCATTTAACCCTGCAAAATACGAAAAACTGTTATAAAATCCTATGTGCATGGGCTAATTGCTTCAGAAGGCATGTGGAGGGAGCGTGGCCACTGGATGGCATCATCCAATGGTTAGGATTAATTGGGAGAAGGTAGAAAAATTGTTAAATCAGGGTCGTCGATCGCGCAGAGATCGACGGTCGGGAGTGGATAATGGAAAGTCAAAGTGGATAACGTTGACTGGGTGATCGAATCTGGGCGATGGAATGTGGGCCGTCGATCTGAAGATTAGATCGATGGTGGAGATCAATTGAATGCCACGCCATAACCCGGGTAACTATCGAGCATCTTTGGTGAGTGATAGTTGTTGGATGGCCCACCCCAGATTCGGATGGTGTACAGCGATATTGCTTGGCGTCCACGTCCGAATTTTAACGCACGATGGATGGTGGTTTTGAAATAGTGCACGGGACGTGTGTCATGCGGTGAATGGCATCGCTGGCCAAACGAAAATTATCACCTTTGCCCCGAAGGCAGTGCGATGAATACCGTGCGGTCTTGGGCAACGGAGCACGGTTGGCGGGGACCACCGGGTAGACGGACTCTGCACCGTCTGATCTATGGATTAGATCGATGGTGTAGATTTATTGAGAAATCACTCCGATGGAGAATTTCATAAAATAAAATAAAACCCCAAGTTTACAAATAACAAAGGTTTTTTATGTTTGGACGGGATATATAATAGGGTCAGGTGCCTGATTGTGGGGCCATTGGGTGCACGAAGAATGATATGTCTGGGGCTTTGTATAACAAGGGCCTATCACATATCGCAAGTTCGGACATGGGCTTTTCAATCTACCCATTGTATTTTCTGCGTTTTGTGATCTGCGATCTGCAATCGCTCTTTTCAATCAACCCATTGATATTAATTCATGACTTTGGTTTTTAGACCAAAACATTGGAAAAGTGGGTTTTTGAGCTTTACAAAGGAAAAAGGTAATCGGGATGTGTTATTTGTAAGGTTTTGAGTACGGAATGCGGGCCCACAAGATATCTATATATATAAAATAGCGATGCGATCGAGGTTTTTCAATATGAGGCTGATCGCATCGCAAGTTTTGAACGCATCATAAAACCTTTCGCACTTGAGTTTGTGCGATACGATAAGCGCCTCCAGAGTTAGCGCTTGGTCCCAGGGTGTGGGCATATGATCGGAAATAGTTAGAAACTTTTAGCCCGAGGGGGCTCAAGCCCAATACATAAAAAACATGATTTTCACGTATTTTTTCAAGGTTTTCAATGGATTTGGGGGATTTTGGTAAGGTTAAAGAGTGAGTCTTTAACTTTTTAAGGTGATTTTCAAGAAGGGAAGAAGAGGAATCATGAAAACAAAGGAGTTTTATGGAAGAAAAAGGGGAGAAAATGAAGGTTAGTTTTGGAATAGGGGGGACGGGAAAAAGGGTCCTTGCAGCAGTATTTTGGCTTGGAAACCAACAGGATTTCTGAACGGGGAAGAAAACAAGAGGCCTTCAAACAAGAGGCATAGTAGTGAAGATTTGGACAGAAACAAGAGGCCTTTAAGAGTCTTCAAGAGCCAAAATTTTTTAGCAATGAAATTTGTTTCTTGAAGGCTCCCAAAGTTTTAGCCACCTTTTTCTATAACAATTTTTTATAGGTGGCTAACAGTGGCTCCACTTGGGGATGATGTCTTCTTGAAGGTATCAAGAACTTCAGACTTGCATTCTATGGGAGGCTGATCAGTTGCCTCATCCATTGTACTTTATCTGGGAGGCTTACTTGTGCCTAATCCATTGGGTTGCTCTTCCTTTGCTGGGATGATCTTCTGAAAACATATTAGCAACCATGAAAACCAAAGGATTTTCATCAATACAACTTTCTACCTACCCAATCCTACAGATCTAACATTTTTTCTTCACTAGAGTGCACTTGGACTGGAAAAATCTATTCACAACATTTTATTCTTTTGAAAGAAAGAAAACTAATCTATTTATACTCCTTATTTCTCCGTGGATTTAGATTAAACAGTTGAATCCATATAATTCTCTACCTAATCTACCATCTGTTGGGATTAAACTGTCTAACAGATTTTATTCTCTAAATTATACAACAGAAATTTAAAAGCATTCAAGTCAGGATTAAGTTGTTTGAGTTGATGTGATCTATGGCATAAAACAAGCTGCATATAGACATTTGTTTTGCAGAAAATTTAAAACAAAAATGATGAAGGCTTAAAAATTGAAAGCACTTCCTCCATCTTTTACAGCTCTGTTTTTTCCTTTTTTGAGTTGTCTTTCTTTTGCCAACTATTTCAGATTTTGAGCTGATTAGAAATAGATTTACCTTTGTTTATTGACTCAGAATTTAAACATAGATTGGATTCAATTTCCTTTTGAAACCTTAGCTTCAGATTTTGATCTTGTTTGAACCTTTAATTTCTATCCTAATCTATCTACTGATAAGCCAAGGTTTAAACAGTTTGGAAAATCAAATTCACTATCCTATCAGCAGTAAATTTAAAGCTAATTAGTTGAGATTAGGCTGTTTGACTAACTAGAAGTGTGTTTTTCAGGAGTGGCATTTAAGCTTGCACACTTTCAGAATTTATTTCTCTTTTTTGGTATGGGGTTGTACCTTTCTTGTTTTCACAATTTGCCCTCTTTTCTTTTCTTTTTTTATTGTTTTTGTACTTTTTCTTTCATGAGACTGAACAAAGCAAATGGTATTTACAATGGAAATGAAATCTTTAAAATGGAACTCAGCAGTAGTAATGCTTAAGGACCCTACCATTGACAGGACCCCCAAACAGATCTATGCCATCTAACTCTTGTAGAAAAAAGGCATTTGGACCAATGCTGGACTAGATGATGTAAGGACCTTGCCACAGACTATCAAATTTTCCATGTTTACCCTTATCCTCTCTTTTGGAATCCCATTTGAGTACCTTATCTCCAATGTTGAAAACACAAGCCTTTGTTCTTTTGTCAAACAACTTCTTTATGTTTTCTTGCACCTTCTGAGCCCTATTTTAAACCTCTTCCCTTGTCTGTTGGAGATGTATTGTCTGACTGATCCTTCTAATAATGTTGTCCTCTTCTAACTGTATTTCTTGGATTAATTTTGTTATTGGTACACCTAGGCTGGTAGGAAACACTGCATCTGCTCCATAAACAAGCTGGTAAGGGGACATTCCAATGGACTTTTTTATGGTCAATCTATCTGCCCACAGAGCATGCACCAACTTGTTATGCCATGATTTTTTGTTCTCTTCAAGCAGCTTCTTGATGATGGCCACCAAAATTTTATTTGATGATTCTACTAGCCCATTACCTTGAGGGTAGTAAGCATTAGAATGACCAAGTGTAATCTGATACCTGTGAAAAAAATCAATCATCTTTTTGGAACAAAAAGCAGCAGCATTATCGATGACAGCGTCTACCTGGGGCATCAAATTAGACAGATATTAGCCTTACAAAAATTTTATAATGGTAGAATCTGTTTGGCATTCCTAGAGGATGGCTTGATCCATTCGTGAGTAGTCGGTGGCTGTGAGAATCTGTTTCGTGGGGGTGGCGGGTGATAGGGATGGATTTCCCCTATGAAATCTAGGCCCCACTGCTGAAAAGGAGCTTCAACAGTGATAGGTTGTAATGGTAAAGGAAGAAGTTTTCTTTTGCCTTCAAAAATTTGGCATTTGTGACAGGCAACTATCATTTTATGGACATCCTAGAAGAGTGTGGGCCAGTAATAGCCAACTCTAAGGATTTGATTGGCTGTGGTTTTCCAGTAAAGATGGCCTCCACACTCTCGTTCATGGAATTCATGCTTGATCCTTTCTGCATCAGCCTTCAGGCAAACATTTAAGCAATAAACCATCATAATTTTTCCAATATAAACATTCATTTAAAATACAATAGTTCCTAGCTTTCAACTTTAAAAACCTCTCCTTTGTTTTTGATAAATCAGGAGGAGCATTAAGATTTGCAAGCACATACAAGATATCAGTGTACCAAGGTGAGTTTTGAAACTGCTCTTCAACAGTGGGAGCAGGTAATTCTTCCTGTTCATCCAAGGCATCCACCATGTTAATGTCAAGGGCTTGTAGATTAGATTCAGCCGTGGTCTGTTCATGCTGACCCACTGTCAGATTTGGTTGTTGGTTTCTGATCCTCTCCATCTCATAGGCAATCCTTTCCTCTCTTGCAATAGGTCTTGCCGTAGTCACACTACCCTGTCTTTCCAGGTAGGCAATGATGGGGAATGTATAATATACACCCTGAAGTCCTTTAAGGCCTTTACTAACTTTGTTATGTTACCAACTATCTTCTCTTCCAAAGGGTGCATCCCTTAAAGCCTTGCTGAAAAACGATGGGTTGTTCATCCTACGGGTTTTAACGGGGCTGAAGCCAGTGATGTGTTCAGGCAAAGCAAGGCTCTTTGGCTACTGGGCTGATTAGGACTAGTGCCCGAGTGAGTGCATGTTTTACCAATTCGAAGGATTTTTTGGTTTCTACAGTCCACTTCACTCCTACTTATTTCTTGAGCATATTAGTCATGTTTCTAAGGAGCTCTGCTAAGTTGGGAATAAACCTCCTCAAGAAGTTAATATTTCCAATAAAGGACTGCAATTCTTTTATGTTCCTTTTTTGGCTAATCTATAGTATTCCCTCAACTCTATTTGGATCTATTTTAATCCCTTCTTCTGATATGATATGGCTAAGGAGTTTACCTTCCTGAAGGCCAAACATTGTCTTTTTCGGATTTAAAGATAACCCAAATCTTTTGCACTTTTCAAGGACCTTTCTCAAATGTTTCAGGTGCTCATCATCAGATATGGAATAAACCATTATGTGATCAAGGTAAATTACAATGAAGTGCCCTATCTCCTCTAAAAATGCAATGTCCATGGCCCTTTGGAAAGTGGCCCCAACATTCATTAATCCAAAAGGCATTTTCACATACATGAAAGTGCCCCAAGGAGTGGTGAAAGTTGTCTTAAGTTGGTCTTCTGGGAGTACTAAAACCTGGTTATACCCTGAAAAACCATCTAACAGAGAAATCCTCTTCGAACCAACTACCCTTTGTAGAATGTGTTCCATTTTGGGTAAAGGGTAATTTTCTTTTAGGGAGGCTCTGTTAAGGTTTCTGAAATCAATGCACAATCTGATTTCTCTTGAATTTTTCCTCACGACTACAAGGTTAGAAAACCATTCTGAAAACCTCACAGGAACAATGATTCCTGCCTCATACATTTTCTTGATTTCCTTTTCTACTAGAGGCAGTTGTAATGGATTAATTCTACGCAGCTTTTGCTTAAAGGGTTTTTGGTTTTATTTCAAAGGAATCTTGTGTTGGATGACTTCTATATCGTAGGCTTTCAAGTCTTCATAGCTCCAAGAAAACACATCGACAAACTCTTTAAACAGGTCAACGTATTTCCTTTTAATGTCTGGTGGCAAGGACCTAGCTAATTTAATCATTTTAGGCTGACCTTCGGTGCCTATGTTGCATTCCTCGACCTCAGACTCTGTGTATTCTACAGTGGGCTTCTTTGCTACATCGTTAAAATCAAAGAGGTCTTCTAACGGTGCTAGCCCCCTGGGTATGTTCTTGTCCTTTGACGACAATACCTCAATGTCTTCGTTTTCTGTGTCCTTGTATTCTTCAGTATGACTTTCAAGTTTTTTATTCAACATGTTGATTTCTATGGGACCAGATGGTTTTTATTTTTTAGGGGACTTTTTGTTTAGGAAATTTTCATCGGATTTAGAATCCGAATCAGATAACTCAAATTCGTTCCTGCCCAATAGAAAATCCTCTATCTGTTTGTCACCCTCAAAGACCTACCAATATTTTTCATTATCTGGCACAGCTGGTCTAAACTTAATTTGAGTGGTATAGTATTTGGTTTCAAATGGCGTTAAGCATGTTCTAGCCGCGAAAGCTAAATTGTGTGCGGAAATATTTCTTTTTCTTGGAACAAAAATCAATTTGGACTCCTAAAAAGTTTTTAAAAGGTCCATGACATCGTTTCGGTAAGCTCTAAGTCTGGGATGATTTGCGTTATATTCCCCATTGACTTGCTTCATGACTAGTTCTGAATCCCCATACACGTTAAGTCTTGTGGCTCCTAAATTTTTTAATAGATGTAAGCCTAAGAGAAGGGATTCATATTCTGCTATGTTATTGGAACACTGAAAGTTTAACTTGCAGGAAATGCTTTCTGTGTGGTTGTTTTCAGTCTTGGTAATCCAGACACCTGCACCAGCATTGTTCTTAGTGTATGACCCATCAAAATACATAATCCATAGAGGACTATTTTCGGTTTCATGTCGGTTATTGTCTTCTTCAACCAACATGCTCACGGTTTGTTGTGAAATCTCAACACTTAGTTGTATTTGTTTTACCTTCTCAGGTTTTTCAAGGGGCTGAGCATGAGGGGCAGTCTGTTGTTTGTCATCTTGGCTTTGTTCACTCTAGTCCATTGTTTCAATGTGTTGTTCCAAAATTTCTCTCTCGTTTTCTTCCATATCTAGAACTGCATTTATTTCTAGATTAGGGGTCTCTAACTGTTTATCTGAGTCACTGTGTGTTGGCTCTGACTGTTTTGTGGATTCATTATTGTAAAAGATAAAAGAATCTAGGTCAGTATGGACATAATACATGGGAGAATTTTCAGGCTTTCCTGGGCTAATGACCATGAATCTCATGTGTGACTCTCTGTACAGTCTTCTGAGCTGGTTAAAAACAGGGATAGTGGCATATGTCCCATCCATATGTATGGTACCTTGCAGTTTGGCACCCCACGATCTTGACAACAACATGCCATACTTAGGTGGCACATTAGCCACCACAACATCCATCACCATGCACTTGGCTGGGATTTGGGTCAAATTCACACAAAGGTCTTTGATCAGGCCACGGCACTTCACTCTGTTAGAATCAAAAGAATATAAATCCTTGTAAGGTCTGGTTATCTCTAATCCTAGCCTTTCCATTATCACCTTTGGCATAAGGTTGTGCGAGGCTCCAGAGTCATGCATAGAATTATGCAGGATCTTGTCATGAACATTTAAACTCACATAAAAGGGAGGTACAGGTCCCTCTTGATATATACCTTCAATCTTAGGAACAAAAATGAGCTCTGGCTAGTCATCATTAAGATTGACCGTGTCATTATTATCCTCAATATTTAAAGCCTTCAAAATCTGGGTCCTATATACATTCTGGGCGGCTAACTCAGTCAGGGGAACAGACATTCTGATCTTTGAAATTTCCTTCTCTAGGCTGAAAAGAATCTGGTTCTTCGATGAACTTGTCTCAGCCTTACTAGTTGCCAGTTTATCAGCAACATCAGCTTGCTGATTTGTTCTACTCTTTTTTGAGAAAATGGTCTTAACAGGAGTACTAGCTGAAGTGGTAGTACTACTAATGTCTGCACTCTGTTTTTCATTGTTTTGAGTGCATTTCTCTCTACCTCTATCAGAATTCATAGCTACTGTTTTATCCTTTTGTTTGACAATTTTAGGCTTGGTTGTAGTGCTGTTTTGTGAAGATTCGTCAGAGGTTTTGGTGTTGGGAGTTTTTTGACTAGTTTTTTTCTAAGGTCATATTATTTTTGAGGCTCTATGATGACATTTTCCATGTCCTTAAAATAACTTGCATTATCATATTTGTTGTCATCATAAGGGGTTTGAAAACCTTGTTCCCTACCAAATGAATCTCAAAGTCATCATTATCTACTCCCAACATGTTAATATCATCTTCCTCTATTATCTCATATGTTTCCTCAACCTCACATATATAGTTTTGATGAAAGGGAGGAGTGATCTGTTGATCATCTTCCCTAGGTCTGTTTGGAGGTTGGTTCCTTCTAAAATTTTGATTCTGGTTCTGGTTTTTGTTTTGAGGAGCAGTTTGGTTTTGACTTGCTTGTGCTTTCTCATGGATGCTCATTTTCTTCATCATCTCCTCCATCATTATTTCCATCTTTGAGTTGGAAGAAGAAGGGGCATTTTCCTCTCTAAAGGACACTCTCTTTTCAATTTTCATTCTTGCTCTCTTCTCCATGAAGTTGACTTCCACAGAAAGAGCACCCTTTTGCATATCTTCAAGAGTTGCAAAATCTCTCTCTCTTAGCTAATAGGCCATCTCAGGGTCAAACCCTTCAGGAAACTTGTTTAGAGCTGAGCCTTGTGGAGGTTTTAGTTCTGGGGAAAGTGAATTATACACACTATTGAATCTAGTGCAATAAGCTTGCACACTTTCCCCAATGTCTCTATGGAGATTCTTATAGTCAGAAAGGACTTGGAGAGGGTTTTTCCTTACTTCCCATTTGTTTAAGAATGTTTGATGGAAGGCTTGTATATCACGAATACTATGGGGGGTTAAACCTTTGAACCATTTCCTCACTTCTCCCCTTAAGATCTGAGAAAATAACCTAATCTTGACCGAATCATTGTCAATTTCATTTCTGTCAAAGTAGTCATTCATCTTATCCACATGTTGTGATGTAGTTGTAGCATTGCTAGCATCATATAATGGAATTTTGGACTGATAGTCCTGTGGAAGATTGACTAATGGTGCAGGAAGGACTAAGGGAGCATACTGCTATGCAGTACGGTAGGTGGATTTACACCGGAAGCTATATTAACAAAATGAAAGTGGGCTGAGAGTGGTATTTTGAAACAGAGTGGATGGGGTGAACGGAGAGAAAGTGAATGGACCGAGGAATAGTATGGGTTCGATCTTGGTTAAAAACACTAGTTTGTGAAGAAAATGCCAATTTGGGAAATTACGTTTTCTTACTACCCAAAGAAGGTTCTTGTTTAAAGAGGATAGTAATGAAACTCACTTAATCTGTCATCTAAATCACCCAAAGTACCTGGTTCTAATGAATTTACTAGTCACTTGGGGTGCTATACAGCTGAAAAATTTTCGGTGGGTAACTCAGGGTGATCGAGGACGATTGATAAATTAATCTTAGGAGACTTCCTAAGGATACTTTCTGGGTTATCAACTATCTCAGGTGGCTCAGGGTCAGGATAGGCTCTAGTGTGAATCTTTCTAGAAGCCACTATGCTGTGTTTTTTAGATCCAAATAAACAAGATAAGTTCAACCAAGTATGCCAATCTTTTAGAGGTTAACTAGTCTGTTTTGGAAAAATTTTAATCCTACAATATTGTGACTGAGTTTGAAAGATATTAAAATGATAAGGGTTCTTCCCAGTGGAGTCTTAAGGTCTGTTCAGGATTGTGGAGTCACCAAGTGGATGTTTTTAGCTCTTTTCAGAGGTAAAAGGTCTTATGGTCCACCACCATGTTTATTGAATACCAATCTAAAATATTTTTAGGTTTTTTCTGAGTTGAGTGGTTGTATGGAAAACTAGAGAGTCTATAAAAGTTGGCCAAGCAAATATGAACTCAAAAATGTCCCTAGTGGAGTCGCCAGAAATGTTAGGAATCTGTCATTTTAGTAGATTGGTAAGACTAAAACTACAGAAGCAACATTGTTTCAACCAACTTTAGGATTCTAAGATCTAGCCCTCCTGAATCCAGAGAGGGATCTCTCTATGAATAAGTTTAAAGATGTGATATTTAATAGTTCAAATTGAGATATTAGGCTAGTTATGAAGAGCTTGGGTTTTTTTTGTTTTGGTTGGGCAAGGACCTGATGAAGGTGAAGGCAGTTTCAAAATGAAGGGTGAAGGTGTCTGCAGGTGAAGGAATGATTTGGCTAACAGGAAAGGAAAAGACAGTTTTAACCCATTGGGCTATGGAGTCATAGGAGGATTTTAATTGGATAGAAAGGTTCAAGCAGGATCCATGGGGCAAGTCACTTATGTCAAAGGATCTCTTAAGGTGAAATTATGGAATGAAACAGATAGGAAATGAAGAACAAACAAATGAAGGTATAGTGAAACAGCCTAAGATCAAATAAGTTCTTTTAAACTATATTTCTTCAGCATGTACTTTAAAGAAAAACATGAGAGTATTCTGAGATCAGGTTAATACCTTTAAACTAGCCTGCTTTGAGGTACTTTCAGTTAGAAAACATTAAAAACAGTTGAAAAGCTTAAGATCAGGTAAGTGCCTTTAAACTACCCTGCTTTCAGCATATTCAATAAGGAAAACATAGATAATAGTGACAAAGAGAAATTTACATTAGGCAAGTGCCTTTAAACCAACCTGCATTGATGTACTCTTCAAAGAGAACGTTCAAATGAAGAAAACAAAGACAATAAAGCTTTCAGTAAGAGTAGGGTACTGTTGAAAGTAAATCCTAGCTCTATGTTTGCTGCTCTTTATCAGAGAAAGTGAACAAAGTGGAAACATTAAGCAAAATAACAATTGATAGTGAGGAACACATCACCATTGACACAAATCAGGATCCCATAAATCAGCAGCTTGTATTAGATGTTCAAACCAGTTACAATCAGCAAGCCCGGTGGGTCTCTACAACTTCAAACTTCCCATATCAGCTTATATATCTTTGAATTGCAAATAGGGAATCAGTAGCTTCAGAATAACTATTACATACATTCATATGTCTAGAGACCAATGTTTTGTTCATATTCTATAGAAGTATTTATAGAAGAATGAAAAGGTGGGAGGATTTCTTCGGGGTCAAGTATCATTAATTATGTAATCAATGCAATTCCTAGCCTTTGGGAACCAGGCAAGGCATAAGGCCGGAATGTAATCATTTATAACTCTACTTCATAACTTTTTTTGTGCCTTTCGAGCCATAATGATTGAAAATATCTGCTTCTATATTTTTCTTTAATCTTTAAAATAGCTTTGTCGACAATTTAGAGATAAGATCCTTGATTAGTATTAATTGTTCGACGGCCTTTGATCTTCTGTGAGGCTGCAGGTGTTCTAAGGAATTGGAAACGGTTCAATTGGCCTATGCTTAAGGCGGTGGAAGCTTTCTCAGCTCGATAGTTGTCTTTGTCTTTCCTTAAACACCTTTAATTTACTCGAGAACTGCGTTTTAGGTCTTGAATCTCCTGTTCTGATATATTGTGCCTTCGGCACTTATACTCTTTGACTGTGCTTGATTCACTGTATTTTTGCTGGTATACAGGGTTGCAAATGGATCAAATGGCATCAATGACTGATTTCATCACTGAAGAAATGTAAATTTGAAACCTGTGACCGATTCTCCTTGATGGATCAGAGGCTAGACGATCGTCACCCTCTACCTCTGAATTTACTTCAGAAATGGTGAGAAAACCATTTAACCCTGCAAAATACGAAAAAATGTTATAAAATCCTGCATGCATGGGCTAACTGCTTCAGAAGGCATGTGGAGGGAGCGTGGCCACTGGATGGCATCATCCAACGGTCAGGATTGATCGGGAGAAGGCGGAAAAATTGTTAAATCAGGGCCGTCGATCCCGTAGAGATTGACAGTCAGGAGTGGATAATGGAAACTCAAAGTGGATAAAATTGACTGGGTGATCGAATCTGGGCGATGGAATGTGGGCTGTCGATCTGAAGATCAGATCGATGGTGGAGATCAATTGAATGCCACACCATAACCCGGTTAACTATTCGGCATCTTCGGTGAGTGATAGCTGTTGGATGGCCCGCCCCAGATTCGGACAGTGTACAACGATATCGCTTGGTGTCCACGTCCAAATTTGAACGCATGATGGATGGTGGTTTTGAAATAGTGCACGGGACGTGTGTCATGTGGTGAATGGCATCGCTGGCCAAACGAAAATTACCACCTTTGCCCTGAAGGCGGTGCGATGAATACTGCGTGGTCTTAGGCAATGGAGCATGGCTGGCGGGGACCACCAGGTAGATGGACTCCGTACCATCCGATCTATGGATTAGATCGATGGTGTAGATTTATTGAGAAATCACTCCGGTGGAGAATTTCATAAAATAAAATAAAACCCCAAGTTTACAAATAACAAAGGTTTGTTATGTTTGGATGGGATATATAATAGGGTCAGGTGCCCGATTGCGGGGCCATTGGGAGCACAGAGAATGATATGACTGGGGCTTTTTATAACAAGGGCCTATCGCATATCGCAAGTTCGGACATGGGATTTTCAATCTACCCATCGTATATTCTGCATTTTACGATCTTCAATCTGCGATTGCTCTTTTCAATCAACCCAATGATATTAATTTGTGACTTTGGTTTTTAGACCAAAACATTGGAAAAGTGGGTTTTTGAGATTTACAAAGGAAAAAGGTAATCGAGATGGATTATTTATAAGGTTTCGAGTACGGAATGCGGGCCCACAGGATATATATATATATATAATAGCAATGCGATCGTGGTTTTTCAATATGAGGCTGATCGCATCGCAAGTTTTGAACGCAGCGTAAAAAATTCTGCACTTGAGTTTGTGTGATGCGATAAGCACCTCCAGAGTTAGCGCTTGGTCCCAGGGTGTGGGAATATGATCGGAAATATTTAGAAACTTTTAGCCTGAGGGGGCTCAAGCCCAATACATAAAAAACATGATTTTCACGTAATTTTTCAAGGTTTTCAATGGATTTGGGGGATTTTGGTAAGGTTAAAGAGTGAGTCTTTAACTTTGTAAGGTGATTTTCATGAAGGGAAGAAGAGGAATCATGAAAAAAAAGGAGTTTTATGGAAGAAAAAGGGGAGCAAATGAAGGTTAGTTTTGGAAGAGGGGGGAGGGGAAAAAGGGTCCTTGCAGCAGTATTTTGGCTTGGAAACCAGCAGGATTTCTGAATGGGGAATGGGCATAGTAGTGAATATTTGGACAGAAACAAGAGGCCTTCAAGAGTCTTCAAGAACCAACAATTTTTAGCAATGAAATTTGTTCCTTGAAGGCTCCCAAATTTTTAGCCACCTTTTGCTATAACAAATTTTTATAGGTGGCTAACGCTACCAATCCATCCCTCCATGAATTTCTCCTCCAAAGTTCTCATGAGATTCAAATAATTCATCCCACAAGGAGACAATAGTTCTGATGAGACAAACATGGTTTTTCCAATGTTCTCCTTGAAACATGTAGCATATTCATCATGGAGAATCTCTCTTCCATATGGCACATACATTCCTCCCATACTCCCTCCAAACATTCCCATAAAATGTATAAGTACATCATCATTGTATGTGATCAAAATTAAGTACATACAAAAATAAATTTGTAAAAATGGAGGTGGGTCATAGTCCCACATGTGGAACCAATGCAGTATATCTCCTGACTGCATCAGATAATGATGTGGTAAGTGGTTTCCCCACCACTTTCTTGCTACCCAATTCTTCTCACAATGGCTGAAAGCATGAGATATGTTTGGTGCTTTTGGAGAGCACCCACAATGATACAAAATCTCCCTATGTCCTCCAAGGGAGTGGCAATGTTCAAAAATGTTTGTGGCCCAAATTGGGACATGAAGTTTATATGGAATAATGATTCTTCTTGGAGCTATGGCCTGGATATACATGGTAAAGGAATACATATGTTCATCAAACAAGAAATTATGTACACAAGCATATTCTTCATCAAAATTTCTCCTTATACAAATGGTGTGGTGCATAGATATATCCCCTCTCATTCCAAAAGAGAAAAAAGGTGGCTGAAATAAATCCTTCATTGATTCATGTCTCTCTTCCAAATCCACATGGTTCATGCATCTTTGAAAATGCTGATATAGTTCCTCTTCAAAGCCTTCCCAAGTGTAGCTTTCCATGATAGTGTTGTAGGACCCCATGGAATAAGTATGGCTGAAAAAGAACCCTTCATAAGCCCTTTGTAGAAACTTCTCCTTGAGCTTGGAGGCTCTAGATAAGAAAATCCTAGCACAATAGTAGATGACTCCTTATTGGACTGAATAGCCCTCTTCATGTAGCTGGTCATCAAGTATCATGCATGTGAAAAGATCCTTGGAATAATCCACCAACAATATGGATCAATATTCCATAGTGAAAACGCCGATGATATATCAAAAATAACATCTGTCATATGGTTGTTATCCTCCTTGACATCTCCTATGCCAAAGGTATATGTTGGAAGGTTGCTATTCCTCCCATGCTTCTCCTTCCACAGCGCAGAATCTGAAATGAGAGTGGGTACTGATGATGTTGGGAGAATGTCTCCCTCCTCCTTGAGTCTGCCCAAGAAACTCAGCGTTGTATCATGGCCTTCTAATGCTCGCATCCCTTCGGGATCTATGCTTGGAGCATCATATAGTGAGACATATCTCACCAACTCTGAATCAGGTGGCCTCCTAGGTGGTTTGCCACTGAATAATAATGTCCCATGAAGCAATCTCATAAGCATAATAGATGGAACTATTAGGTCCTTTCTTCCACTACGGAAATCCATCTCTATTTTCTATGTGGAAGTTGTATGTGATGGATATGTGTGCATGCCTTTAATACTTTGAGTTTTTCCACTCTTTCTATCCACCCATTCCATCTGCAAAGTCTCCCAATCAATGGTGACTTTCCCCAAAGTAATCAACCATTGCACACCCAATATCACATTGGTGTCAGGTATGTCAACCGCAAAGAAGTGATCATTCAATGTATATGTTCCCTTGGTGACTAATAAGGATGGAACATAATGCATGCATTCCATAGTTATATCTCCTGGGACCAAAACAAAAAATCCCTCAAAAGCATCATTGGGTATTTCCCTCCTTTGCACTAGTTGGGCATCAATAAAATTGTGGGTAGCCCCACTATCAACCAAAACAAAAACCCTCTGATTTAAGATGGAACCTTGGACCCTTAAGGTCAAGTACTTAGGTACTCCTATCAACGATGCAAGAGCCCCTCCAATTGGAGAAAATGCCCCATTCCCATCTCCCAGTGGTGTTGGTTCATATCCTACTGTGTTAGCGCTGTGACCTCTCCTTGATTCATCTTCTTCTTCCTCCTCATCATCTGGGAAGACCTCTATGTAGTGTGCCTTTCCTATTGAACATCTATGTCTGGGTGCCCAATATTCTTGGCATGCGAAGCAAATCTTCCTCCTCCTAAAATATCTTCAGACATCATCATCAAGAGGTTTTTTACTTTGGCTCTCCTTTGAAAGAGGAGCCTTCTCATATTTTCTCTTTGATGGAAAAGAGGGCTTGTGATAAAATGTTGCCTTTGCTTTTTCCAAGGCATCTTGAAGATCTCTAGCCCTTTCAATGGCATCTTGAAGGGTAGTGGGCTTGGTAGACTTAACTTGTAGGAATTTACAGGGTAAGTTCCGTAGATCAAGAACCAAAGGTCACTTCTCACAAACAGATCATAAATTAGTACAACAGTATAATCACATGGTTAAAACCCTCAAAGAGGGAAACAATCCATGCCCTAGGCCAACGTGGCCACTACAGGGAATTTATTAATATAAAAGAAAAGTTACATATGTTTCTCTCATAAATGGTTACTGGAAAAATGACGCTCCATGCTCTTTAAATAGAGATCATGGACCAATCAGGTGTTAAGCCACAAATCAAGTGCCATTAATACCGAGGTGAGAGATAACCATCAGATAACTAAAAATCATGATCGTCGAATTATAAGTTACAAATGTACATGGTAAAGAAACACACTTTACCTAACTCTACACTAGACCAAGTTATTCTTAACTATTTCCTATGTGTCAGAATATCCTAACATCCCCCCTTAAGAACACCTTGGGATAGGATTTAAGGATTTACAAAGGTGACACAAAAGGAGCCTATTTCCTATGTGTCAAAATATCCTAACATCCTCTCTTAAGAACAAATTGGAATAGGATTGAAGGATTTACAAAAGTGACACAATAGGAGAAGGAAGGATGAATTAGAGCCTATCCCCCCTTAATGACGAATTTCCTAAAATCCAAGCATGGATCGAAGTTTGGTAAACTTCGCTTCTGTGAGAGCCTTTGTAAAGATATCAGCTACTTGATCATTGGTCGGACAATACTGCACTTCAAGAACATGATCATGAATGATATTTTTGATGAAGTGTATGTGGAGTTCAATTTGTTTCATACGCTGATGCTGAACTGGATCTTTACATAGCTGAATGGCACTCTGATTATCACACCAAAGTGTACTTGAATGTTGCTGATGAAGACCAAATTCAGACAGGATCTGACGAAGCCACATGGCTTCCTTGCTGGCTTCAACTGCACCATGATACTCTACTTCTGCTAAAGAAAGGGAGATGGAACTTTGTTTCTTACAAGACCAAGTAATAGGTCTTGAACCAAGAGTGAATACATATCCTACAGTGGACTTCCGATCATCAGGGTCACCAGCCCAATCAGAATTAGTGAAACCAATAAACAAGGGAGATGCTCCTGCACTGTAATGAATCCCAAACTGAATTGTACCTCGAATATATCGAAGTATACTTTTAGATGCTTTCGAGTGACTTTCATGAGGTTAGTGCATAAACTGAGCGACAAGACCAATGACAAAAGAAAGGTCAGGATGTGTATGGGTTAGATAAAAAAGTTTACCAAAAAGTTGATGGTATAAGGTAGCATCAACTTCAGGGGTAGTACAGTTGACTGAAATCTTGACTCCAGACTGAAAGTGAGAAGGGGTAGGATTACAGTCTTCCATGTGAAAGGGCTATAGAAGATCATAGGCATGCTTGGACTGATAGAGGGTAATGCCTTCCTTGGATTGCAAGACTTGAAGACCAAGGAAATAATGCAAGTGTCCTAAGTCTGTCATTTCAAACTTCTTTTTGAGGCTAGAATTCACATGGTTTATATCATTTGGATCACTACTAGTAAGGATAAGATCATCAACATAAAGAACAAGGATGGTGAAGGAATTACCCGCCTTCTTGGTGTAGCTAGTGTTGTCAGAATGACACCTAGAAAAGCCATTATCTAAGAGAAATCTATCCATTGTGGCATACCAAGCATGAAGAGCTTGTTTGAGACCATAGAGAGACTTCCTAAGGTGACAAACAAGGCTGGAGTCTTTTTGGATAAATCCAGGGGGTTCTTCCATGCAGATTTCTTCGTGCAAATATCCATGTAAGAAGGTGGATTTAACATCGATATGATGAACTTCCCATTTAAATGAGGTAGCAAGGGAAAGAACAAGGCGTATAGAATTCATTCTGGCAACATGGGAGAAGGTTATAGTATATTCAATGCCTTCAACTTGTAAAAAACCTTTAGCAACAATACGAGCTTTATGTCTATCCACTTTTCCATCTGGTCCAAACTTTGTTTTGTAAACCCATCTGCATCTGACAAGTTCTCTTCTTTTGGAAGAGGAACAAGATCCCATGTATTGTTTGCCAATAAGGAATGATACTCTTCATTCATAGCTTCATCCCAATCTGGATGACCGGAGGCTTCTTCAAAGGTTTCTGGATCAATTTTTTCTGGAACTTGAGCCAATAAGGAAGAGGCTCTTTTGAACTGAGAACGTGTACGTCGTCAATCGGTAGGGTCACATGCAAGAGAACCTGCTGCATCCCAAGTAGAGCGGACCCATCTTGGAAGCGGTGGAGTATAAGGAACAATTTCACGAGCTGGAGGAGGATTTTCATCCTCGTTGTCATCATCTAAACTAGAAGGAATGCTATTAAAAATGGAACATAGAGAGAGGTGGTACATATGCTGGATCAGGCTCGCAGGCCAAAGGTGGCACACCCGCCAAACTAGGCTCACAGGCTGATATATTTTCATCAAAATTTACATCTCTTCTAATGATTATATTTTTGGATTTGGGTTGAAGAATTCTATATCATTTTACATCTTCAGAATATCCAACAAAAATACATTTTTCACTCTTAGGTTCTAAGGCTTTATGCTTCGCATCTGGAATATGGGCCCAAGCATCACTTCCAAAAACACGAAAGTGACTTACATCTGGTTTGATTGAGCTCCAAGCTTCTTCTGGAGTTATATTCTTTAAAACCTTAGTAGGAATGCAATTTGCTATGTAATTTTCACAATTAATGGCTTCTGCCCAAAAATTGAGACCAAGTCCTTTATATTGAAGCATACAAATAGCCATTTCTTTTAAGGTACGATTCTTCCTTTCCGCTACACCATTTTGTTGTGGAGTATATGGAACAGTATGTTGCAATTAAATGCCATGCTCAGTGAAGAAGTTGATAAATTTATTGTTAACATATTCTTCGCCATTGTCTGATCTTAAATTAAGAATTTGATGTCCAGATTGTTTCTCAACAAAGGCCTTGAAGGCCAAGAACATGTTAAAAACTTCACTTTTGAGTTTTAAGAAATATACCCAAGTGCGTCTGGAAAAATCACTAATGAAATTTAAGAAGTACTTGCAACTAGAGAAAGAAACAATCGGAAGAGGACCACATAAATCACTGTGCACAAGCTGCAAAGGGGCTGGAGCATGCCAAGAGGCACGTTTGTCAAAACTGTCCCGATGATGTTTTCCGAGTACACATCCGAAGCAAACACCATCTCGGCAATATACCATAGGAAGGCTCGTCACCATATTTTCCTTACATAGAGTTTGAAGAGAGCGATAGTTTGAGTGACCAAATTTCTCATGCCAAAGTTTACTCACATCATCATTATGAGCAACAAAAACCGAGGGAAGAGATGATGACCCAAAGTTTTCAAACTTATACAACCTTATGGAATCATCAGTAATGCTAGTAGCTAAAATATGTTGAGGTCCTTTATTACAACATCATGAGGTGAGAATTCTACTATTTTCCCTTCACCTGAATGAGTTATCTGATAAACAGATATAAGGTTGCATGACAAGGTAGGAACACATAGTACATCATTAAACTGACCATTATCTAGATGAATGGTTGCAGATCCTACAACACTAAGAGATATATCATCACCAACATAAATATGTTTGGTGTTACAATCATTTAAAGAAGAAATCATGGATTTATTTTTAGCCATGTGGTAAGAAGCTCTAGAATCAATGAGCCACTCATGAGAAGGAGAAGAAGAAGATACATTTAATGCATAACCAGATCTTGATGCTTGAAAACCACAAGCAAAAGGTTCCATGCCTGAAGATGAAGGTGAAGAGTGGTCCAAATTGATGTTGTGCTTCTTCATTGCTGCTTCTAAGGCTTCCATCTTCTTAAAACATTTGGACTCTATATGGCCATCCCGATTGCAAAAGTTGCAATGTCTATCTACCTTCTTCCCTTTGTTTTGATTTGCCTTATTATTTTGGTGATTTGATTTTTTAGTTTGTGGCTAAAATTTCTTAGGGACCTTGTTTGGTTTAGGACCATATTTTTTAGGATATTGCTTCTTGGGATTCTTTTGATATGGTTGTGTTTGGGCTGCTAAGGCTTTCTTAGAAGCGTTTCCAGTAGTGATAAGTCCAAGGTGTAAAATTTTTTCTTGTTCTCTTATGAAACAATCACAAAAGGCATCA
Source organism: Pinus albicaulis (assembly GCA_034641835.2). Taxonomy (NCBI): domain Eukaryota; kingdom Viridiplantae; phylum Streptophyta; class Pinopsida; order Pinales; family Pinaceae; genus Pinus; species Pinus albicaulis. The sequence continues at coordinate 1,943,470,409 of CM076575.1, read as the reverse complement.
AAAGAGGGATTATTGTATGTGGTTCCTGAAGAAATGATGGCTTCTCTGGTGGAATGGAAGGAAGAAAAAAATACAGAGTATGCAGGACCAAGCTTAGCAAGAATGCAATATATGAGGCTAGCATCTTCCTTTTTGACCTTACACCCTTCTAAAAGAAGTCTAAGGGTCTTGAATTTGGACAAAAAGTCTTCAATAGAGGAGAAATTATTGGGGTCCAAAGTAAGCAACTCATTTTCAATATGGTGGGCCCTGATTTGATTTTGAATGCCCAAAACATTATTTAGCTTTTCTAGGGCTTTATCAAGAGTGTCAATGTCAAGGATGTGAAATCAAAGATCTTGAGCAATGGACATTCCCATCAACCCTCGTGCTTGATCTTCTCTATTTTCCCATTTAGGAACTTTATCATCATTGGAAGGTTTATTTTCTTTTCCTATGGCTATTCTATAAAGCCCTTTGCTTCTAAGTATATCTACCATGTGAGGTAGCCATTGGAAATAATTGGTGTTGTTAAGAATAACCGATCATGCAATTTCCATTTAAAAAAAAACAAACAAAGCTTAGAAAAGCTAAAACTAACTGCTCCAATGGAAAGATCTCGAAAAATTAGGACGTTTAAAAAAAAACAGCTCGAAAAACGGCTTCCAGATGAAGAAGTTATGCCTTTTGAAAAATCTGAGTTGTAGATGTCGAATAGTTGTGGGAATGGGATGAAGTGAGACTTTTTAAAAAAAAAATTCCACCCCTTGAACAATTTTGTTTTACAAAAGAAGCTTGAGAAGGAGACTTGAACCCAAGACCTCTATTCTCATAAACTAACCCCTCACAAAGTGAGATAGTAAAAGGATCATGTTATTTTAGAAAGGAGGAAGGGGGGATTATTATTATTATTATTATTATTATTATTATTATTATTATTATTATTATTATTATTATTATTATTTGGTGTTTGTTATTCGGTGTGCGTGCCTTTTCCTGCACAAAAAACACAAAAAATGAGCAAAAAAAACAAAATGCAAAGCCTTACGACAGAATGTTAGATTCTTGGTTAGCCTTACCGGCAACTATCACTTTTTTTTTAACTATTTCTGATTTCCCGAGATCGCACAAAGATGCAGGGAAAGAGCATACGTAGCAAAAAAATCATTTTTCCTGTTTCTGATTTGCCGAGATCGCACAGAGCGCACATCGAAGATAATACACAGAGAAGAGGGTATAGATCTCGCAAATAAATAAAACCTTAATACAAAAAAAAAACTGAAATAAGAAAAACTATTAACAAATATAACTCCAAAATAGATGCCTTATACCTCCAAATCTAAACTGACATAACTTGGGCAACTGGAAACCTTCTGACATGAAATGAAAGGCATTCCTCACTATAACAGATGCTCCAGACAAAACTGAGTAGTTCTCCAAGCCCAAAAATGTTCAGAAATAGTAGATCTACAAAATGACATCTGCATGCAGTCAAACCAGTGTTAGATTTTGATCAACAACGGACGCGGCCCTCAAAATGGCTTTGATACCATGTAGGAATTTATAGGGTAACTTCCATAGATCAAGATCCAAAGGTCAGCACTCACAAATAGATCAGAAATCAGTACACCAGTATAATCACGTGGTTAAAACCCTAAAAAATGGAAACAGTTCACGCCCTGAGCCAACGCGGCCACTACAGGGAATTTATTAATATAAAAGAAAGGTTACATATGTTTCTCTCATAAACAGTTGCCGGAAAAATGACCCTCCATGCTCTTTAAATAGAGATCATGGACCAATTAGGTGTTAAGCCATGGATCAAGTGCCATTAATACTGAGGTGAGAGATAACTGTCGGATCGCTACAAATCGTGACCGTCAAATTATAAGTTACAGATGTACATGGTAAAGAAACACACTTTACCTAAATCTACACTAGACTAAGTTATTCTTCACTATTTCCTATCTGTCAGAATATCCTAACATAACTAACCCATGAAGAGGTTCATCAACCCATCAATGAACATATACACCCTTCTTTCTGCGAATAAATCAGGAACCATAACATAAAGTCTCAAAAATTCAGAAATGTAAGTTTATGGATTACCTGATTTTTTTAGCTTTGCAAGCCCCATGAATGGTGCTTCAAGATCTCTTCTATCAAACCTTTCCACCAGCCTTCTAGTGAACTCTGAATATGCAGTCACATTGGCATGACCTGATGTAGACAAGTCATGGAACCACCAATCATGTGCTTCACCCTCAAGGTGCAGCGCTGCTATCTTAATGGCCTCCATTTCTGGAACTTTTTTCAACTGGAAGTAGATGTCAAGTTTCTCTACCCATGATTTTGCAGTGCACTTAGATGACCCATCAAAGGTGGGTAAGAAAAATATGCCCATATTGTAGTGTAGATCATGACTCTGAATGAATCCACCACATCTATTGTGATGTCTAGGTCTCCTATTGTCCTTGATTTGAAAAAATTCTTGAAAACTCAAGTTGTCCTTGAATCTCTGAGTTTGAGATTCATACTCCATAAAATAGTCTTCAAGGGATTCTTTCTCTTGAAACTCTTCATTTCCCACAGCCAAGAATGTAGGCATTGTAGAGCATTGGGAAACTTGTTGCTGCTCCACTGGTTTATCGCTCTAGTGATGAGACATGCCAAAGCCTTCACCATGATGAAATCCTTTAGGGGATTCCTTGTATCTATTAATCCTCATCTCCTTGATCTCTCTAGAAATGTCTTGCATGGATCTAAGAAGGATCTTGGGAAACTCCTTCTCTTCATCTTCTCCTCCAGATAAAGGGGTTTTACCCTTGTCTTCTTTTTCATTTGTATAATCAAACTTTCGATGTCTTCTTCTTTGATACCTATTCTTTCTATTAGTAAGAGGATCTACTTCTTCAGATGACATATTGGCTTTTGAATATGGACAGGCTGTGCCAAGATTATGCTCTGATACCATTGTAATATTCCCAAATGGGAAAAGAAGAAATATAGTGCAAAATGTTGGAACAATAATGCAAATCATCATATAAAAGCAAGAGGCCAATATGGAGACCTTTAATATGTTATAACAGTAGAAAAATATACATAAATAAGGGGCCATAAGATATATAAGAAGAAAGAATAAGCCTCCAATCGACAAAATCCTTCAAAAAGAGGTGCTATTACTATATATAAAGACTGGAAGACTGTTACAGTGTCGTTTTTAAGCCACTTCTACTTAAAATTAACATAAATCAGATATAAGGCTGATATGTGCCTCAAAAGATAGATCTACTATAGATCTGAGCACTATGCAACCTCCTTTGAAGAACCCATTAAGGGTTTTCAGTAAAACACCATGTACAAGATGGGGATCTAGGCCCTAGGGCTGAAGATCCACTACAATATATAGATCTGGAAATTGTGGCTGATCTGATATGATCAATAGAATAACTTCCTCCAATAGATCCTCTAAATGAAAGGAAGATCCATTTCACTATAAAACCAACTCTCCAAATGGTGTGCCAATCCACCCTACAACTCCTCCTACAGAAATAACACATATCTGGAAGTAAACTGTGTTGTAGGGATAAATAAATAGTTGGCATGATTCTAAGATCTGAAAATATGCTCAAGGGACTTCCTTACTATCCTCCCAATGGAAAGGACGCTTCCTCCACTAAAAATAAGCAATGAAATGACCCAGATCTAGTCTCCACTGCTGCAACCTACAAAACAACTCAACCTTCAATAGGATCTGCGCTATAAATGAAAGATGAAGCTTGGAATTAAGCCTGATAGTGGAAAATTTAGTACAAGACTCCTCCAAGAGCTTCTCAATAGAAGAGGAGGGATTCCCAATCAGGAACACCCAGTGCTAAAGAACACTCAATCTCAGCTAAACAATAAGAGAAAGATATATGTCTAAATAGACCATATATTTAGAAATATCATATCAACATACATACATAATATGGATGCCATCCTCTTCCTTAAATAATATATAAGCTTTCAAACCCTAAGCCCCATCCAATAATAGCACTACTTCCATGCAAAGCATCTCCATCTAAAACTGTGTTGTCTTTCATTGATGACAACTCCTCCATGAAAACATTGTTGGTTTGTTCAAGGTTGACCCGGTCAAGGTGTTGCAGCCCCTTTTCACACCTAAGGGTGCTTAATTAAGCTTCCAAGATATATCTCTTTCACATTGGCATTATTTTATTCATTATTAAGGAGAATTATGCACCTACATTGTCCTCTTATTCATAAAACAAATCAGCAAAACAAAATTTAATATTCCAACTAGCTCATGGCTAATTGGGAATATTACACATTCCTTCTATCTAATCAAGAGATAGAGCTAGAATTCATCTTTCCTTCTTTTAAATGATTTTCTAAAGTTCCTCTTTTCTAACAATGGAATTAATTATGAATGAATATGTAATGAAGGGTAGTCGGGATCTACTTAGTTAGGAGCCTCTTCAGTTATTCTTTCATGAATCTTGATCTATTATTCATTAGTGATTTTTGGTTTCTGATTTATGAAATAGTTTTGTAGTGAAGGAAAAACAAGTTCTCCTACATTAGGAGCTTCTTCTATTTCTTATTACATAATTGAATTAGAAATTATTTAGTTGAGATTTATATTTGTAATATGCATTTCCTTTATTATTAATAATTCACCGTCTAAACATGAGTATAGCTAAAACCCATATATATTGGAGATTCTTCTAAGTTCTACAAGCCCGGATTGATAATAAAATACTTGTGTTAGTTTACCCAGTAAACAACCCAAAAAATACTGTGACGAAAAAGGAATAAAAGGACAATTTTCAACAACACAAACACCTTAGCAAAATGGAGTTGTTGAAAGAAAGAACAGAACTATACAGGAAATGGCTAGAACAATGTTGAAGTACTCAAAATTGGATAAAAAAATCCAGGTTCAAGCAATTGATACAACATTCTTCATTATCAACTGAAGTCTTCTAAAAAATAATTGCAACAAGACCCAATATGAATTATGGAAAGGAAAACTGACTAATGTAAAATATTTCAGAATCTTCGGAAGAAAATGTTATATCAAAAGAGAAGATCAAAAGTTGGGTAAGTTTGAATCACGTGTTGATGAAGGTATCTTTGTTGGTTACTCACGCAAAATAAAGGCCTATAAATGCTATAATCTAAGACAAAAATAGATAGTGGAGAGAATAAATGTTACATTTGATGAAGATGGTGTTCTAACAAATAATAATGAGGACCTAGAATCTTTGAAAGTTGAGACAGAGGCTACAAAAGACATAGATAAAACTCTAGAGCAAGAAGAAACTGTCAACCAGGAAGAAGTAAATAATGACCATCAAGATATATAGGAACAACAACAAGAAGCTCCTACGAAAATAACAAAATAATGGATTCAAAAGAACCATCCATTAAATCAAATTATTGGTGACATAAATGAAAGTCGACAACTATGTTCATCACAACAAGATCACATTGTTTTTCTAGTAACCTTTGAGCCTAGTAGTTTTGAGGAAGCCAGGCAAAATTAACATTGGGTAGCAGCTATGAATGAAGAATTGGATCAAATCAAGAAGAATAACACCTGGGAATTAGTTCCATGAACAAAAGATAAAAATTTCATTGGGGCTAAATGGGTGTTTAGGAACAAATTGAATGAAGATGGAAATGTTACCAGAAAAAAAAACAAGATTGGTTTCCGAAGGCTATTCATAAGTGGAAGGAATTTATTTCGGAAAAAAATTTGCACCAGTTGTCAGAATGGAAACCATCTAGATGTTTCTCACCTATGCATGTTCAATAAAAATTAATGTCTACCAAATAGATGTTAAGTCAACATTCCTGAATGGCGAATTAGAAGAAAAATTTTACATCAAACAACCTGAAGTTTTTCTACTATCAGAAAAAGAAGACTATGTTTGTAGGTTAAAGAAGGCTCTATATGGTCTCAAGAAGGCTCCCAGAGCATGGTATGCTCATCTTCATGGATATATATGTCAAAAATGGTTCAAGAAAGGTGATTTTGATAGAAATATTTATGTACATATAGAAAAAGATAATTTAACAACCGTTGAGGTATATGTGGATGATATCATCTTTGGTAGCAATGATGATCGACTAAGTAAGAACTTTGCTACAAAGACTAAAAGTGAGTTCAATATGTCTTTACTTGGTGCGCTGACATACTTCTTAGGCCTTCAAATATCTCAGCAAGAGAAAGCAATATTTATATGTCAAGCCAAGTACATCAAGGAAATTCTCAAGAAATTCAAAATGGAATATTGCAAACCTATCCTTACTCCGATGGTAAAAGTTTTCAAATTGAGAATAGATGAATCATCTAAGGATGTGGATAAGAGGTTTCACATATATATTATTGGTAGTATTGTATATGTAACAGCCTCCCAGCGATATGTTATGCAAACAGTTGGACAGGTAACAAGATTCCAAGCAACACCAAAAGAATCACATATTATTGTCGTCAAAATAATTCTTCGATATCTAAAGGGAACAACATAATATGGAAATCTCATTATTCAAGCCCTTATAGATGTATATTGGGAAAGAAGCATTGATGATCATACGAGTACTAGTGGAGAAACATTCTATCTTGGTGGTTGTCTCGTATCATGGTTGAGCAAAAAGCAAGCCTCAATCTCATTATCTACAATGGAAGAAAAATACATTGCAACGACAGCTTGCTGTACTCAAGCCCTTTGGATGAAACAAAATTTACAATATCTTCAAGTACAATTCAATGAACCTATTCACATATTATGTGATAACACCAGTTCCATCAGCATCTCCAAGAATCATGTCATGCATTAAAAAATAGAACACATTCCGATCAAATATTATTTTGTTAGAGAACAAGTTGCTGAAAAGAATATCAAACTTGAATATGTTGGGGCAAAATAAAAAATCATTGATATCTTCAATAAAATTTTACCTTGTGAAGCATTTGAATATCTTCGCTAGAAGCATGGGATTCTCCCAAGTTCTCATTAGATTTTCCTTATTGAGAAAATAAAGGGGGATTAGAAGTGTGTATATGTCTGCAGGATGGTTGTGTGTCAGGGGGAGTTACCCTTTTCCCTTGATTTCAAATGGGGGAGATTTTTTTAGGAAGAGGTGTCATGATCGCAGGGGGAGTACTTATGTTGCCATCAATGCCAAAGGGGGAGATTGTTGATCATTGGTTGTCATTGATGTCAATCCAAGCAGCACCAGGGGCTACCCCAATATTGCATGGGAATTTTGACCTACCAAATTACTATATTATGAGTCAAGGATATTTTTTATGGTTTCTACTTGTCGAAATGTTTCCGTTGATATATGGATCGCCATATAATTCTTCACGGTTTGAGAGATATTCATGTTTGAAGTTAGTAACCCTAGTTAGTGGGATAAAAAGCCATGTGGTTGTGGCACGACACTAATCATTGGTTTTGGTAATTGAAAAATCAATAATTAATAATTTTTAAGCCCCTAAAATCCCTGCCACGTTCAATTGTTGAATACCCTTTAAACCTCAGAATCTATATAAATTGTGATCCTCATATCCTCCTCATGTAGGGATTTCGCTACTTGAAATAGGTCATCATGTAATTTTCGCTATAACTTATTTTCTACGAAGGTTCAGAAGTGGAATTTTTTCTCACGCAAAGCCAAAATCCTGAGGAAGCTCATGTAAAATTTCAGATCATGGTTTGCAATATTTTTGGAGATATGATTAGTTGAAGTTAGGGTTTTTGCAGGCTCATGAGCTTCATCTCGAAGAGGTGACTTTGGGAAAACCCTCGTAACTCTATCTTCGAGCATCAGATTGGAAGTCTGTAAAAAGTGGTGGTTAGTGCACAGATTGTAGTTTTATTTATATCAATTTCAGAGCCAAATAAGGAAATAATGACACATGGCATGCCGTACAAGTTCACTCTACTGAACTAGTCCATAATTAGTTCATTGTCAGAGATCAGGAATAACTTTGAATTGAAGAATTGAAATTGGGTCAGACCTGTGGAACTCGAAAAAAGGATCAAAGAGCTGCTACAGGACTAGAAATCACATATTGGGGATCTGAAATAAAAAATATACATCATATTCAATATCGAGCTCCTAGAAGGCAAGAAAAAGCTAGATCATGTGTTGTCAGGGGTTGCAAAGGACTAGACTTTCTATGGCAGCCAAGAAAATCAGGGTGCAGAAAAATGATGTAGTAGAGGCAACCTCTAGGTAAGTATATTTTGTACATGCATGTTCATCTCTTAATTGCATTAGGTTCTTTGTATTCTAATTTGTTTTTTTTTTTAGCACTGACATATGCTCTGCAGGATGAGGTAAGTTTTTCTATTATCATGTCATGGGTATTTCTTTGAAGAATTTTTGCAGGTATTATATATTCATCAAGATAATACTCAATGAATGATCTAATTTTTTGAAGAGTGAGAAAGGGTAGCATGATAAGAGCAGCAATCAAGGTGCAAAACAACAACAAGAAGTTCACCACATGAAGTCTTCAAGTGGGCAGCACCGCATACAATCATTGTAAATGTATCACTGTAATAAGTCATTGTAAAATCATCATTGTAAAATTTGTACAAGTGTCTATCTACCAATAATTCAAGAGGCAATTTCGGGAGGTCTATGATCATCATTAGGTGGTTGTGTCATAGTTGGGGTTATGGTCTAGTGTGTCTTGTTCTTCTACATCATTCTATATAATTTTAAATTTTACCATTTTCCCTGCTAAGAGAGTCCATTCTTCTTTTATTATTCTATAGTGTGGTAGGCTAGTGGTAGGCTGGTGCATGAAGTCACCAATAGGTTCAAGCCTGTGAAAACTTCAGGGTGGTAGGGTGGTGCTAGGGTGAGTTGTAGCTCATTGGGTGTTGGGGCATCCGTTCAGTTGACTACTGAAGAATATCGGGCATTGGAGCTTCCATCCAATGGGAGATGAAGAATACTTTTTTCTAGATTATAGGAAGTTGGAGCTTTCTTTTCAATTGGAGTTTAATATTAAAGAATTATTAGAAAATAATTCAGGTGGTTTTTGTCCCGGAGGAGGTTTCCACTTTAAAAACTGTGTGCATTTGTTTTCCTTTTGTTTACTGCTATCATTGTACAAACACTAATAATAATTGAATATTAAATAATTCTCTAAAATATTAATAATAATACTAATTGAAAGGAATATTGATTCACCCCCCCTCTCAGTATTTCCAACAAAAAATGCATAAATGGTTTAATAATTCATTGCATACAAACTGTTTGATGAAATAATCCAATGAGAATATTGTTTTGTGGATGGGGATAACATTGTTGTATGTTATAATTTTTGTTTGATAGTATTTCTATAGCTGATATATGTATATTTTAATACAAATAATTTGAAGAAATATATTAAAGGTGTTTTATTACAATTTGCATACAAAACTATTTGATAAAATACCTGGAAGACAAAAATAAAAATTTGCATGATTGAATGGTATATTCCAGTTATTATGTTACAAGTGGAATCAAAAAAATGCTTCTTATCTAATTTCATCCAAAATGTTTGAAAAAATGTTGACAAGAAAAATTCTACTTAATAGGTTGCATACAATGTATTTGAGAAAAGGTTTTCATGTAAATTGTTTGATGAAATATATGAGAGATGAAAATAAATTTTTTGCAAGTGTAGTTAGGATATATATATTATGAGTATGTAAAAAAGTGGTACGAGAATATGGTTCAACACTAGACCTGGATAGGCTCAAGATCAGATGAAACAAGGACTCTAATACAAGTTACAAAGTGGTATAAGATCTAAGGTTCAACAATGAAATTAGATTGGCTCGAATATAGGGAATAATTTGTTTTAAACTAATATATATGCATGCATTGTTGATTATGAAAAAATATTTTGTTTTTTATGTTAATACACCGATGTTACTTGAATACTAACTTGAGCTTGATGCAACAAGATAAACATGCAAGATGCTAACTAGATTCCCTAGATTATCCCATCAAAATTGAAAAAGTTTATTGCCAAGTGATGCAACCATAACTATAAGGGGGGAATATCTTACCTTGTCTCTTTATATTTTTAATACTTGTATTTAATGTTTTGAGAATTTTTCATATATTTTAATATATTCATGAAAAATAACATAGGCATGATAAAAATGCAAGAGATTAAATAGTTCAAAGATGCATTCTCCATTAAACATGTATCAAATAATGATATGCTAGATGCGAAGATATGTTAGGTGCATATAGTAATGGATATGCATACATAAATACTATTGTAGTCCATTTTCATAGCATGATTTAGATGACTAATAGTGGTTAATGGTGAACATGCAACAAATAAAAAGTTGACAACATGATTGGGAAGCCAATGAATGTGTTGCATGTAGTCTTGTTGAATCAAGGCTATGGAAGATACAAGGTGTTGATGATAGAATGGTAGAAGTGGCACCGATGCATGTTGATATGCGTGTTGTGACAATGTTGTGAGTGAAATTCTCCTTAGTTTTCCTTGTGGAAGGTTAGATCCTTAGATGGAGGAACATAGGAAAAATTGTTTGTGTTCTAGGGAACTAGAATATGTTTTCCTAGAGGGAGAAATGTAGGGACAATTTTTTGTGTGTTAGGTGACTAGAATATGTTGTCTAAGCTTGTGTGGTTAGTGGAAGGCTTAGTAGAAGACTGAATCACTATGGTTCTTGTTGTATAGATGATAAAACACCTGAACAAGAATTATGGGTCACTATGGTTCTTGTTGAGTAGTTGATAAATCACCTAGATAGTGGAAATTAGAAACCTATGGTGCTTGCTATCAAAAGACAAGTGATAAACCACTCGTAAAATTTATTTAAACTCCTAATACCAAGTAATACCCCTTATAAACCTTAGGCGAATCCTTATTAATGAAATAAAAGGAAAGAGTGAGTCACTGTGGTGCTTAATACTAAAAAATAATTGATAAACCACCCTTATGCTTGCTACAAGTACAACTAATAAACCACCTTGGTGCTTGATGTTAGAGGGAAGTTGATAAATCACCCAGAAAATGGGCTCCATAATCTAATTGTTTAATGAAGCCTTTGGTGTGAATTACTAATGTGATTTGTAGCCTACCTTGTGGAGTTGCATTAGAGGGGAAATGTGGATAAATATCGGTCACAGAAGGCTTGATTTGATCAATATGAACTAGATGGGAAGTGAATTCATAGTTTTGAAAATTGCTCAAGAAGGGAGTTTCCCTTAACTGAAAATGATCTTTTGCTAATATATTTTATTTATGAAATTAATATGAATGCATGAATGGTAATAAAATAGAAATTGGTACTTGTATTTTTTTTGGTAATACAGTAAGGTTACCTAATGAATTCCATGTGACATAGAATGTTCATATGGAAAGTGTGCAAGACTGGTCTCTTGTTGTTAAATACCACATGAAAGAAAGTAGTGCGCATATCATTTTGCTTATGAGAATTTTCATCTGAATGATTGAAAACAAGAAAGGCAAATATTATATTTAAAAATAAATGTGTATGAATAGCATGGAATATGTGAAAGTATGTAACATGCATGAAAACATGTATATGGAAATGTTTGGGTGTATAATTGAAGGCCTTGTTTGAATGTGTAAATTGGGTGTAGAGTGAAAATGTATTTTATGAATATTCATTGAAAATTGGTGTAAGAAGATGAAATGATATATATGTGACTAATACGTGAAGTTGATTTCATTTCAGAGGCTATTGAGTGTTGCAAGATCGAGGATGCAAAGAAGCCAATTGAACTCCTTGAAAATATCTCAGCTAAGAGTGCATGTTATGGTAGGAAAGTAAGTAGGGAAAGTACCAAGCAAAAGTAAAAGGGTAAAGGAATTGGGTAATAATTCCTTTCAGTTGAATTTAATATCTTTTGTTTTCCAAATTAATGTATGTATTTCACGTATTCGCACGATGGGGTATGTAGTAAGGAACTCGTTTTCAACACAAAAATATTTAATAAAATAATAATAATGCGTGCATGTATTTAAATTTCAGATTGTACAAATATTAAATAAATGAATAATACACTCATGAGATAAAAATGTTTGGAAATCCATTGGGAGAATGTATGAAGATGTGGGATGTATGAAGCAAATGTAGGGACTGTAATTTTGTTCATGAGTTCATGATTATTTTTCCAATAGTTTCTATGCTTGAGACAAACGATTCTATCATATAATGTTGAGTTTGTTGGTTAGGAACATGAAATTATAAGATTGGTTCTTCCTTGTTAATGTGAAAACTTTATGGAATTTTCGATATATGAAACAAAGTTTTTCATTAATACCTAGTGGCTTTTGAGGAAGGCAAGATACCTTTAGTGTGTATAGATTGCAAGAATATTTGTGATGAATCCATGAGTTATTATGGCATGATTTGGTTATGACACTCATATTATGAATCATGATGGTACATATTCTTGGTGGAATGAGTGCATGCATGCCATATATCAGAAAATCAATTGCATGATTGCATGCCATGAAAAGAAATAGGTTCTAATAATTTTGAGGAATTGTTGAGTAGTGTATTGAGTGGCACAAACTCCTCATCCTACAAAGAAAAGTGGAAGATTTTTAATCATGAATTTATATATATGCATCTTTCGGTTTTGACCCTTTGGTTGTTAGAATAAATTTTTGAATTCATTATTGAATGCTTGGAATGATAGTGACGCAAATAAATAATGCAGTGATAGATTCATTTCAATTTATTTTTAAATCAATTGAAAAGGATTTAATTATTATGTGTATAATAATTCTCAGATAACTTCAAGGGATGCTATAAATCTTGCAATAAAACTATTTTATGTATGAACACTTATGACTATTTGGATGATTGAAAGCATATATTGTAGTTGAAATGGATTGGTTTTGATAATTAAGGTTGAGTATTATTGATTTAAAATTATTTCTCCAATCTAATAATTCTATATTATGATTCCTTCTTAGACATACCTTATCTTACATTCACTATACATCATAAAAATAATTACAGAAATAAATTCAACAATAACAACATGATAAAGGATCACATAGAGACAACCACACACAAGAACACATTAATTTATCCTAGGAAAACGCAAATGGGAAAAACCCAACAACATTTTCAATAGAGAAATATTCAATTCAACAAAGATACATCTTAGTCAATAGCTAGCTTAAACCTAGTTCATGGTCCATCCTCGTAATCAAGTCAATATGGACCAAGAAACATGATCTATTCTTCCCTCAATTTTTTTTCTTTATTAGCCCTCATAGGTGACACTTTTTTGGCTCTAAATAGGCCTTTCATTGGCCACAAATATGACCTTATTTACTTCCTGAGAGTAGGCCCTTCACTAGGCACCTAATATTCAAGCGTGTTTCCTCATCCTATTCATGTGGGCTGCCTTAGATAATTCATGTGATCTACCTCATATCAATAATACGAGCTAGCTTATCTCCACCTTCTTGCCTTAGAAATTTGACATTTTCTACTTCAGCCTCCACTTCTTTCATCCTCTAATTTTCCCCAGATGATGCAAGTTGCGTTCAATAAATAGACATCTAAATTGGTGTCCAAAAGTGAGAGGGTGAGTGCCTTCTATAGCCTTTATACGTAGAATAATGTGTGCAAATATGACTAGCCCAACTTAAGAATTTGAAGGGGCCAACTTAGGTAGGAGGAGGCTGTCATTACTAATTTGGAGCCACAAAGTTTCAATTTTAAATTTCCAAAATTATTCTTTTCATTTTGTCCTAAGCATGAATAACATGCTTCAAATACATTAAGAGATGAAATATACATTATGAGGACCGAAAATATCTACAAAAATTCAAAAAGTATTACCATATGAAAGAGTAAAAAATATTGATAATAATATAATATTTATAAAATATCATTCGTATGTGTAGTAATTTTGGAAAAGAAAATAATAAGAAAGAATATTTTATTTAAATTATTATAATTAATATCATGGAAAATATATGCATCTGTTAAAGTTGAGATTATGATCTATCCAGGAATTATAGATGATGGTTGTGAATATTAAAACCATATGGACAAGGCCATTATGGTGACATTCGAACCCTATGACATACATTGATCACCATAAGTTACATTATGTCAAATGTGTTGTGCTATTTAGAGAAATCTAGTGGGATACCTTGGTTGTAAGAATCTATAAATCTAGAGACGCTTCTTGCGTGAGTAATTATTGCCAAGGAATGGATGACCCGAGGGGTGTGACTGTAAGGCATGGAAGACTTAAATGAAATGGTTTTCAAATATTTAAGTATATACGCATTTCAATCATGAATTCATTGGGTGTGTCAAAGAAATGAGTGATATGAACTTGTTCTTTGTGGAAGCCTTGTGAATAAATGGAAAATAATGCAGGAATGTGCTAGACTACGAGGAGGTCTAGAGGTAACTAGACCATGGAAAATGAATGAAATTTCTCGAAGAGGAAACTAAGTACATGGAAAATGATTTTTGTATGAAAGTGAATTATCGTTTCTTCTACATATAATGGTTCTACATGTATTAGAACACCGAGTATGGTGTTCCTTAAAGGGGTAGGGGATTGCAACAACCTTTCATTATGCCAAATGTTGTAATGTAATTATGAACATATAATGTTGGCGTGCTAAAATTGATGTTATAATGTCAAAATTTATTATATGAATTAATGTTTATTTTTATTAATAACAATTCTAGAGATGAAGAAAGGGGACAAACAATAGATTATGATGCCTTGGGGAGAGGGGAAACTTGAATTTACAGGAAAAATATACCTTATGTGGATATTTCCCTTTTATGTTCTTGTTTTATGGAAATCAAACCTACGGATAGAAATTATTTCCCTAAGTGTGGCGGTTGCACTGAGAACAACATAAAGAAAGATATTTGACCTTTTCCTTAAAATGAATAGATAAGAGAAGAAAACCTACTTGTAATCTGTTGGTATTCCTAGCCTCCCTTCGTCGCTTCCATCGTTCTCAATCAAACTGAACCTGCTTGATTGGTATCTGCAATGGAAAACACAAGACAAAAAATGACATAAAGGCATATGATCTATTCATGTTAAACAAATTGAATTGATCTCATTTGTAAATACACATATGACATCATTGACACATGTATTAGGAAAGGAAGAAAAGTATTTATTATGAAGTAGAAGGAGAAGTTACAACCATTTGGATCGATTCGATGTCAAATCACTCCAACTTCAGTCCCAGTCTCATCACACCAGCAATCATCACTCCATCAAAATAACATTACATGCAGACGACACTATTATCACTGGAAATTTAGACAAGCAAAGGACATCATGAAATGTGAAGCAAAAGGATTTACAGGGTTGAAAAACATTACAGAATCTGGAAAATTTAACTTTCTCTAAGGTCAAAAGGAAAATTTATCAAATTGTGCACAGAAGACATTGGCACAATGCCCTCCGCGTGCCATTTTTTTTTATAATAGGGCAAGTGTCTGCAACTTTCCCTCAATAACCCACGCGGTCTTGCGTATGGTGGAAGGTCACCATCCAAGACCAATTTGCGTACTTTAGGAAGAAGATTCTCCACTTGAGGCCAACTAGAGCCACCTTGAGACCTCGAGTGAGCACACAATGGAATCAAACAACACTCTTAGGTCACTATCCACAATTGTACAAAGAGAGGGAAGAAGATTTGAATTTTTCCTATAAAAGACTACCATGAGAAGAATAATTCAGAACACATTGTTATGCTAGCCAAATTTCCCATGAGAAAACCAACAGTGTGTTGTCCAAGCAGCAAAGGAGTGAAGGGATTAACTTGTTGGCCATCCAACATATCAATCCCAAAGGAGAATCCCATCAGTTTTCCATTATCTGATCACTCATTCGAGGAGAAGAGAGAGCCTTGCAAACAACTTAAGGGAAGGGCCCTCCTTTCTTTGAGTATTAGAGCTCCATAGCTCTAAGGACTCACTACAAGTTTTTTAGCGTTCTACCTCTTTTTACCACTAGTGGCTAATAAAGGGGGATTCGTTCTCCATTGGTATTATCAGTTCGTTTACTTGATATTGAGCTTGTGTACTTTTTGCTTCTTGTTTACTCCTCCTTTTGTAGTATGCTATGTTTTATAACTAGTTTTTCTACATGTTATGATGCTTCACTAACCATCTAACAACCCATTTTTTCCCTCTGACATCTCTTGTAGGTTAGCAATCACTCCTACCAAGCACCGATGCTTTTCGTACACCCCTGTACTATACACACCAACATAGGATTGGTGACTCAACTTATTTTTCCTTTTAAGCTAAGTGGTTGTGGTTTTGGAGAACCTCTTTTCTGCTCAGGATTGTTGTTGGGACAACTCTCCTCTTCCTCGGCTTCTCTCATGTACCCTTTTTAAAGAGATTTAGTTCAGGAGAAGCGGGATTTCCTTGTGTGGGAAAACCATATGCGTTCAGCTCCAAAAGACACACAAGTCCACATATGTTCATCTCAGAAAGATGGACAGAGTCACGCACCTGTGTATTAATAACCTGCGGGGAAACCAGTGAGCCATTTTCTGACTGATTTTCTCCATTGTCTTCAAGTGTAAAGTGTCTTGCAGCCCAGAATAAATCTTCCTTCATTGTGTTATGGTGTCCCTTGACTGTTAGGACATGATTTTAGCTTAACATTACCTTAGCTATTGCATAGTTTTAAATTTTAGTTTATTATCACAAATTCACATAGTTTAATTAGGAGACAACTAAGTGGCTAAAATCCACCCATTCTATATGAATGAAATTATTAGTGATAATAGAGACAAAACATATAGGTAATTAGAAAGAAGTAGGTGGCCCATATTCACGCATGTTTAGCTAGTTTCCAATTTTTCAAAATTTGTTCATTAATTTTAGTTTAAATTTTGCATTATGGTTCAGGACTAGGATCAAAGTATCTAAGAAGGCAAGTAATATATAGTGCCATTAAACCTCTTGTTAATCCTGGGCATGCATATGAACGGTCTCTTTTAATATTTTGCATCTCCCTATAGTGCAACATTTAGTCTAAATAGACAAAATTGTAAGCAGTTGATTATCCGTATATCATTTAATTTTTGTAAGGAACAATCAAGACATAGTTTAATTAGGAGGGAGTGTAAAGGAACATTACATATCTGCATCCTATAAAAAATTTTATTGTACACTTCATCATACACATTGGCACACCATAATAAAAGTAAGACTCCTTGAAACTAACAATTAATACAACTCCTTGGATCTCCTTATAGGGGCCACAAGATAATTAATAGTTTAGGTTAGGACCATTGGGGGTAGGCATCCAATAAGCTGACGTGGTCATTTTAAATTATTGAAACGTGGAAGTCGAATTTTTAGGGAGATTTAAACCCATATAACCACCCATGGAAAAAAATTCCCAAGCACCACAGAGACCGATTCAGAGAGGGATAAGCTTAGGCCCAGTGCGTGCGATACTATTTTGGGCTACCTAACCCATCTAGTGCTCGATACCGGTAGATGAATACCAAGCAGCTCAAGACTTGAATGCTCATGTGGGACAACGATACTTTAGTGGCCAAATATAGCACATCCTTCCCTATAGGTGATGCTGTAGGAAGCACTAGATCCTCTTTCCATTACCTTGGTTTATTCTTCGGCTACTGGAAAGCATCGGTAGTTTTTTCGGAACGTTGGCCCCAATACCCACCAGAAGATATCTTCGCAAGGCCCAGTTACAATTGAGAGTGTGTGGACAATTTGGTCTTCTACGATTTTTGAGTATCATACACGAAACAACCAAAACCATTTTTTGATTGACTGATCACATAGAATTAATCTAAAGGAAAAATTAACCTCTTATTTTCTCGCTTTGTTTTATGTATGTGATCACATTTTTCTTTAATAAATAATCTCCCTCCTCTCAGAAAAACTAAGGATATTTCCAAAATTAGACTGAATTAACACCATAACACACCCAACAGGACCTCGTCAATCTAGAATATTTTTGGACCTCCCCCTCCATTAGAGAGAGGAGTGGCAGGTCTTTTTCCATTTAGGCGTCAAAGACGACACATAACCAAAATTATTGGTTCATCCTTTATCAGAGTATATTTAATTGGGAACCCACAAGGGTCACCCAACACCACACCTGTGGAAACCCCCTTAGATTCACCACACACCACTCCTCCCATAACCCCCCAGAGGGTAGAGGAGCCCTACCCATTCGAGAAGCCAATAAAACACACAGTCGGGTACGTCATAGGGTACTATACCCCAGAAAAACCCTATACACAACTAGATTCATGTGTTTTCACAGTCTACAATGGCGCTCAACATTCAGTTACCTTTCCTAGCATATTTAAACTTACCTGATATATCAAAGTTAACAAATGATACCATTGAACACAATCTCAATTGGTCCCCCATGCACACAAAGCTCCCTTTAGACATTGCAAAATTCTAAGGGAAGAAAGTGGAAGACCGTGGAAACCATGTAATGACTTTTTACCTATGGTTTTCATCGAATAGTATTATTGATGATACTATTTGATTAAGATTATTTCAAATCACCTTAACCTGACTAGTCAAAAAATGGTATGTGGAGTAGCCTTATGCTTCACATGGAACCTTTAGCACCCTCGCTACTACATTCCTCACGGATTTTCAGCTACCCATCCACCACGATTCAGGAATGGAGTTACTGTCTCATTTTCTGCAAATGATAGTCATCCATATCTCATATTATCTCCATGAATGGCGGTGATGTCGAAGTTTGTGAAAATCCAAACTCAACAATCGAGTTTTACTCAACCTATTCCTGAAAAATCTCACATCAGAGATTTAAAAGGACATGGAAACTCAAGGACTACTTCCAAAGAGGATTCCATAAGAAAATCCCAGTAACTTGAGTTGATATACACTCAATCAAGATACATCTATAAAATCCAGCCTAATGCTCTGTGCCTACAAACTTATAGAGAATTTCCAGGTGCATTAAATACTGCAGACGGATTGATAGGGTCACAAACCCAAAGTCACCTAGGCAGCAGTATCCTGTACCCTGGTTACATGTATGATCCTAACCAAAACATCCTGCAACCAGGCTACCATCAGAGTCATCATGCACCTCTACAAAACATGACCAGTAGGGCATCTTCGTAGCATCATCAACAAGGAGGATGATACCCTCCCACACAAGGGAACTAGTACGCAGCTAGGAATGCTGACAGAAGAGATCCCCCTAGCAACCATATACAAACTAGGGATATGGACCTAAATATTCCCACTCCCCAGCACAAAACCCACCAATGCAAAATAATGCACCAGTGAACTTCGCGCAGATTTTCTAGGCCTAATTGCGCCAACCATACAACCAACAGAATCATATTCATCCTCCTAACGCGGCAAAAAAAAAGCCAGAAAATAAAAAAAGGGACATCTTGGATAGTGGGGCAATAACCAAAAATGCCCTGCACGATCTTAGGCTAGTGGCAACCCCAACCGAAATCAAAATGAGGACCCAAATAAATCCCAAGGACAAAACAAGAGGGCTAATCTATGTATCAACCACTCTTGTGCTATTTGTGGTGAGTATGGCCATCACACTCATCAGTGTCCCTAACTCCCCGAGCTAAAGAAGCTTTAGGGTAATCATGGATAAGGGGGACCTACACAACAAACAACTGTAATGCAGGAGCCCTCCCCCCACTAAGGGGCAGTTAGTACCTAATAAAAACAACCAACCCCCCCGGAAGATTCTAGGAACAACATCCACAAAATCTCTATGACTCGTGAGGAAATGTTCTTTCAAACATGGAATCTAAGCTATGATACCCCGCCAGACACCAGTTCTTCAGGGTCTAGCATGAGTACACCTACCACACCGTTGACTATATCAAAAATTAATATTGAACCCCTGTCAAAAGTGGCTAAGAGTCCAACAAGGCGAGTAGGACACCACTCCAAAGCAGCCCATAATTATAGCATCATGGACGATTTAGCACAATCTCCCACTGCCATGTCATCTTTAGTGGTCTTGCAATATTTCCCAAAGAAAAGGAAAGCCTTACCTTCTGTGTTAGACACAATCGACCCTGACGATTCACACCTAATGGATTTTGAGGTAGATAAAGCCACCCGCAAGCTTCCTTCACTATTCGCCTTCCAGATACTGGTATCAGTCTAGAACATCACTATCCACCAATGTATCATTAATGAGGATGCATCCACATGCATCATGTCCAAAATTGTTTGGAAGAAGTTAGGATCTCCCGAACTAAAGGCATCAGACATCACACTTAGAGCATACAACGGCACCCTTCTGATCCCATCGTTATTATCAAAATGTCCTGGTCTACTTGGCCAGCAAGACGGTTCTTATAGACATTGAGGTCTTGGATGTTCAACTAGACTACAATATACTTGTTGGGAAGAGTTATGTGTACGCCATGTCTCCCATAGCATCCTCTGTCTTTCAGATCATGATATTCCCCCACAACGACCGCATCATAACCATCGACCAATTGACGTAGCATGGAAAGTGACCCATGACGAACGTTGATTTCATTCTACCCTATGTAAACGCATCTATGGAATCACTCATGCAGTACCAGGAATATGGCCCTCGGCAATTCAAACCATCATCTATCCTTGGATCATTCCTAGGAGATCCCCCTATCATACCAAAATCATTCGATGACATCACAGGGGCCCTAGTGTGCATGATGTCATCATCAAACATCGAAACTAGCTAGGAGACAAAGACTAGTAGTAATGAAACTGAGGCCACAGGCATGGATTTTTTACCCTACGCTATCTCCCAAACTTCATTTCTATACCCTCCACCTGGTTTCATGTCACAATAAATCTTGGAAATGATAACATTTCCAAACATGTCGTTTGCAATACCTGTCTGGTACCTGGTCCAACCAACCATATTGGAAGCCCCTGGCATTACATCTATAGCAATAACCCCCATTGCTCCTCAGGAGGTGACAATAGTTAAAGAGATTCCCATATAAACACCATGTTGTGTAACCAGCTCCAAAAAGAGAAGAGAAGAGATATCAACGCCTTAGAAATGAGCCACTTCGAGGGGGAAACCTCCAATACATTACATAAATGAACAATTCTTGGATGATACAATTTACAAAACCTCCTTTCTATATATAGGAGTCCATGGGGCCATAATGTAATCCTAGTGGGCCACGATGTAATCCTAGCCGACCTAACAATAATAATTTAAGGGCACAATAGCAATATTGGGTTACGGGGTACAATATGTATTAAAGTTTACACTAACATAATGAGGACTATATTAGCCAATATAGGACCTAACATTATCTCCTTCAAAATGTAACATTACTCTTTGAAGTAGTTAAGGTGCCTTATAAATTCTCATCCCCCTCAATGAGAATCTTAGGTGGGTAGTTCTTTCCACTTGATGGTACTCTTAAGTAGTCGATTAGTAGTTGTGAGTTCTTGTTTCCATGGTTGCTTGAGGTTCCAATATGATTTTTCCTTCCTCATCAAGTTTTGGCAATAATTTTTGAACAAGAATTTTTTCACCTATAACCTTATTTATGCATGAAACATGGAAAATTGATGCACTCACGAAGAAGCGGGAAGTTCCAATTTGTATGCCATAGTACCAATCTTTTGGAACACCTTATAAGGACCATAGTACTTTGGCAATAATTTATTATCCTTCTTAGCTTGCTTGAGGGAAATTTTTTTGTATGGTTGTAGCCGTAAAAATACCCAATCTCCTACATCAAAACTTCTCTCGCTGCGATGTTGATCTGCCTGTTGTTTCATTCGATTTTGTGCCAAATTTAGGTTATCCTTTAAGAGTAGGAGAACTTCTTGCCGATGCTCGATGTGATATTCCACTGCTTGAACCTTCGAATTTTCCCTTAAAGATGATGTGATAGATGGTGTATGATATCCATAAAGTGCCATAAATGGGGTCATCTTTGCTGCAGTATGGAAGGAAGTGTTATACCACCATTCAGCGAAAGGTAACCACTTGACCCATTGTGCTTTCTTATCAGATACAAAACAACGAAGATATACTTTCAAACATGTATTCACTATCTCTGTTTGACCATCGGATTGGGGATGATAAGATGAGCTATGAGCTAATTGAGTACCCAAACAAGAAAATAAATCTGTCTAAAAATTTCCTGTAAAAATGGGATCTATGTCGCTCACAATAACCCTTGGGTTTCCATGTAACTTTTGAATTGTGTCCATAAATGTAGTAGCAGTTGTACGTGCTTTAAATGAATGCGATAATGCACAAAAGTGTGCATAATTAGTAAGTCTATCAACTACCACCACGATGACACTATTTCCTTTGGACTTAGGTAAACCTGTGATAAAATCCATTGAAATCTCCTCCCAACGTTGACTTGGAATGGATAAAGGTTGTAGAAGACCCAGGGTCTTAATTGTCTCAACTTTATTCTGCTGGCAAACCAAACATTCAGCCACAAGAATTTTGAATATCAAATTTAAGGCCATCCCAAAAAAATCTTTCTTTACCCTATGGTAATTTTTAAAAAATCTTGAGTGTCCTCCTAAGGGAGAAGTGTGCAATTCCAAATGAATCTTTTGTTTTAGTTGAGAATTATTACAAAGATATAAGCGATATTTGTACCATAAGGAATCATTTTCCAACTAAATGTATTAGATGTACTAGGATATTGCTGCAAATTTTAAATGAGTGTCCACACTTTTCATCATTCTTCCATTCCTCCCTTTCTTCGATTATTCAATCTGGTTGGATAATAGAAATGGCACAAAACAATGCTTCCACCTCCTCATCCTTTCTTGAGAGTGAATCTGCAACAACATTTAAATTTACTTTTTTGTAGATTATTTCAAAGTCATAACCCAACATATTTGTGACCCATTTTTTCTACTCTTCTGAAGATATTCTTTGCTCCAAAAAGTGTTTAAGACTATCATGATCATTTTTTACCTTGAAGTGTCTCCCCATTAGGTAAGTTCGCCATTTCTTTAGTGCATGTAGTATTGCTAACATTTCCTTCTCATAAATAGGTTTCTGTAAATACTTTCCTTTGATTGGACGACTTTCAAAGCAATGGGTCTTCCTTCCTGCATTAAAACTGCACCAATTCCATTTCCTGAGGCATCACATTCCACAATAAAGGTTTTTGTGAAGTCTGGTGTAGCTAAGACCGGTGCTAGGCACATTGCCTCTTTAAGACGTTCAAAGGCCTTAGTTGCTTCAGGAGTCCATGAAAATGCATCTTTCTTCAATAATGTTGTTAGAGGTGCTGCTATTCTCCCATAATTCTTAACAAACTTGCGATAATACCCTATTAACATGAGAAATCCTCGCAACTGCTTTATGGTTGTGGGGACTTTCCATTCCTTAATGGCTTTAATTTTGTTAGGGTCTACCTTAACACCCTCGTGAGATACAATATGACCCAGGTATTCCACCTCTTGTACTCCAAAGAAACATTTGGATGTTTTTGCATATAATTGTTTCTCCTGCAATAGTTTGAGCACCCTGTCAACATGTTCAACATGATCCTTCCAAGACCTACTGTAGATTAGTATATCATCAAAAAATACTGGCACAAATTTTCTAAGGAAGGGTTTGAAAATGGAATTCATCAACCCTTGAAATGTAGAAGGTGCATTGGTAAGGCCAAAAGGCATGACCAAGAATTCATAATGACCCTCATGAGTTCGAAATGTTGTTTTTGGAATATCTTCAGTCTTCATTCTAATTTGATGATATCCTGAACGAAGATCCAACTTGGTAAAATAAATTGCTCCATGTAATTCATCCAATA
Organism: Pinus albicaulis; assembly: GCA_034641835.2. NCBI lineage: Eukaryota > Viridiplantae > Streptophyta > Pinopsida > Pinales > Pinaceae > Pinus > Pinus albicaulis. The sequence goes on along the minus strand of CM076575.1, from coordinate 1,943,446,555 downwards.
ATTCATCAAACACAGGAATGGGGAATTTGTCTTTAATGGTGAGCTTATTGAGCTCCCTATAATCTGGACACATTCGCCATGATCCATCCTTCTTGTGTACCAATACTACAAGAGCAGAGAAAGAACTTTGACTAGGTTGAATTATACCTGCCTCTAACATTTCTACAATCATACGTTCAATTTCGCTCTTTTGGACGTAAGGATATCTATAAGGCTTGATGTTTGGAGGAACACTTCCTGGAATCAAATGAATAGCATGATCATGATCACGAATAGGTGGGAGTCCTTTGGGAGTCTCAAACACCTTGGAATGATTGTCCAAGACTTGTTGGAGATCTACAGAAATAGATGATTTTGATGTCGGGACTTCTAGTGAGCATAATTGTGCAATTACACCTCGTTGTTATTTATTTAGAAGCTTTGTCATGAAATTAGAGCTTATTATCCTTCCCGACTTCCCTTCAATACCCTGTAATTTGACTTCCTTTCCTTCTGAAAAAAAATTCAAGAAAAGTTCTTGAAAATTAAAAGCTATCGTCCCCAAAGATTGTAATCATTGTACTCCTAGTACAACATCAGCACCTCCCATAGGAATGGAAAGCATTGGACTAGTCAATACATATTCCCCCATGGTTAGCTTGATATTATGGCATTTTCCAGAGAAATTTATAGTTCCTCCATTTACAACCATCACTTGACATTCTGGTGCTGGGTATAGGAAACAATTTAATTCCTTGGCTACCTTACAATGAATAAAATTATGGGTGCTACCTGAATCAATCAACACTATTACCTTTTCTTCTTGATTTGTCCTTGTATCTTGAGAGTTTGAGGAGTGGTAATTCCTGCCAGTGCATTACACGATATGGTCGGATTCATTTCTTCCTCTTCTAGGGCTGGTTCTAGGTGTATATCCTCTTCTTGTTCATTTTCTTCTTCCTCTTCACAATCTATGTAAAATAATTTCTTCTCAGCACACTTATGACCTTTAGTGTATTTGCTATCACAACTGTAGCAAAGCCCTTTTGCTCTTTTTTCTTCCAATTGTTGTGGTGTCAGCCTTGTAGGTTGTGGAAATCTAGGCGTAGCAACACTTCCTTCTTTATAGAATTGAGTGGTAGGCTTCCTTGTCGCCATAATTTTACATTCAACTTTCTTGCCAACCTGAATGCCTTCTCCAATGAATCAGGTTCCAAAACACGAACTTCATGTTGGATGTTATCCTTTAGAGTGCCTATGAAGAGATCAATTCTGTGTTCCTCTGGAATATCAGTTACCCTTATATTCAATTTTTGGAAGTCCTCAATGTGCTGCCCCACTAAACCCTTTTGTTTGAGATTTATCAATTGGCTAAAGAAGGTGTTGCTCTTTGTATTCTCATAATGTGCTATCATTTCTTCCATAAAAATTGACCAAGTGACAATTTTTTTACGGGAGCAAAGCCATCGATACCATACAAATGTATTTTTTCTAAATGTAAAGTTGCAATGCGTACCTTTTGTGTGTTTTGCACATTATGGAGATCAAAATATTGCTCCATCTGTAGTATCCATGTTACAGGATCCTTTCCATCAAACTTCCTCATATCCATTTTTGGAATATGGTGGTTCTTCCCGCCAACATTAGAGTTTATCAAATCATGATTAACATTGATTTTGTTCTCATCATGAGGTTATTCTACTATCTTTTCACCATTAGGAAACATTTCTTGTATCAACTTTGTCAAACCTTCGATGTCTGTTTTTAGATCATTCTTCATGTTTTCCATCTTAGCTTCCATGCCAGCTTCCATGCCATCCATCTTAGCTTCCACGCCATCCATCTTAGCTTCCACACCATCCATCTTAGCTTCCACCTTTCTTCAAACCATCCATCTTCTCTTCCATGCCTTTCTTCAAAACTTCCATTTCATTTTTTGTTGCTCTTTGCGAGAGTGAAATTTGTTGCACTTGCTTTTGTAATTTTGATAGATCATGTTGCAATTCTTCATCTTCATCAATCATAGTAGACCCTTTTAAAGGCTTAATGGGTGTTGAATTATTTTTACGAGGCATATTTTAGAACCCAATACTGATATCTATTCTACAATATGCCCTTGGAATCAATGCAAATTGATTCTTCAAACAAGACTTATGCAATTCAGAAAAAAAATACACACCTTTTTCTTGCTTTTGAGGAGCTCCATATTGAAATTGGATTATCTCTACAACTTCAGAACTTAAATATTTTAATTTCAGTACCAACGTAGCCCTCTAAAATATCTTTCTAATGCCACAGGTCTGACCTAATTTGGATTCTCCAAGACAAAGTTGTGTCCAATCTCCCACAATGACCTAATTATGGACTGGTTCAGTAGAGCGAACTTGTACGACTTGCCACGTGTCACTGTTTCGTCCTTTGTCTCTGAAATTGATATCCAAGAAACTAAAGTCCGTGTGATTGTGACCATTTTTTACGGCACTCCAATCCGATGCCCAGAGACAGAGTTATTGAAATTTTCCCACGATCAACTCTTTGAGATGAAATTTAGGAGCCTGAAAAAGCACTACCTTCCACAGATATATCTCAACAAATATTGCGAACCAAGCTCTGAAATTTTTTGACACATTTCCTCAGGATTTCAGCTTCTCACCATACAAATTTCAGAATCTGAACCTTCGTAGAAACAAATTTATAGCGCAAATGCCACGATGACCTGTTTAGGAGCCTGAAAACAGACCTAACTTCCACAGATCATATCTCCGAAAATGTTGTGAACCAAGCTCCGAAATTTTTAGACAAGCTTCCTTAGCATTTCGGCTTCGTACACTAAAAATTTCAGCTTCTGAAACTTCGTAGAAAAAAAATTATAGTGAAAATGCCACGATGACCTGTTTGGAGCAGCGAAACCCTAGAATCCAAAAGCTCTGATACCAAATGTTGTGTAACCAGCTCCAAAAAGAGAAGAAAAGAGATATCAACGCCTTAGAAATGAGCCACTTCAAGGGGGAAACCTCCAATACATTACATAAAGGAACAATTCTTGGATGATACAATTTACAAAACCTCCTTTCTATATATAGGAGTCCAAGGGGCCATAACGTAATCCTAGTGGGCCACATTGTAATCCTAGCCGACCTAACAATAATAATTTAAGGGCACAATAATAACAATATGGGGGTTATAGGGGGTACAATAATAACAATAAGGGGGGCTACACTAACATAATAAGGGACTATACTAGTAATATAGGGACCTAACACACCAATTAAAGCGACCAGGAAAACCGATAAAAAGGGGAAAAACATAGAAAACCCCATCATGCCAAGGGAACTGTAGCCTTGTGCATTGTGCGATATTGTAGGCCACCGTACCAATATCTGATCAAAGTTATATGAATTGAAACCTCTCCTAAGATTCGAAAGAAATTTCATGGCCATAATTTCCCATAAAAAGGAACCAACCACAAAAAACCAAGGAAAATCATTGTGTACCAACCATGCATGCACTAAGGCTGCAACAAATATGGCCATTACACCTATAATTGTTTAGAAATACCACAATAAAGGGACACCTTACATGCCCTAGAACAATCATATCAGAAGGATACCCCCATGCAAACAAACGGGGAAGAGCCTTGGCTCATATTATACCTTCAAGTGGCAAGGCAGTCGCCAGAAATACTCTCGTTCGTCCCTCCCCCTCCTTTCCAACATTGTGCACTCTCTGATGAATGCAATCATTTCATTGCTGGCTGTGCAACCCTGGATTTTTTTCAAAGATGGTATTTGGTTGATCGTGTGTACTATGTTGGCCTATGATCAACCCAACATTTGTGCTATATATGTTCTAACAATCACCCATTACGTCATTTCCATTACATCCCTCGATTTTTTTTAGTGTTAACCAGCTTAAACACGACCATAATTTGCCTCTCCCTAGAAGATCACTTAGATACAAAATCCATGGAGAGCTTGAAAACACAAGAGGAGGTGACAAGAAAATCCATCTTCTTTCTGTTAGCGGAAAAGTTACCAGTTGAGGGGAACATAGTCACCCCCAACTGCCGTCCATGGAGAAGACAAACATGTGCATTATGCAACGCACGTAACCATTTGGTCATCAAATTCCCAAACCTAGAATCACTATGAAGATGGTACCCAATCACCTCACGAGCTCTTAGGGAAAGGAATACCCAAGAAAGGCATTCTTGCCTAGTATGTGAAGACAACCATAATTCTCAACAATGCACTTACATCCCTCGAGTATGCCCACTAATCGATATCATACATTCATTAGAAATGCACCATCGGGATATGATCAGTCTAGAACTTAGAGAACCTAATGTAAGGTATACTACCCCCAAGTATCCTACCGCATATCAATATCAAAACATTGGGTGAGTCAAAAATAATCACCGACCTAACAAGACACATGTCCAGTCTAGGGAGGCATGCGGGATATGCAAAAAAATCAACCACCAGGTCAATCAATGTAAATAACTAAAGCACCTCACAAATAGATTTCGCATGGTCTCCCCTATCCCACAGAAGCATCTCTCTAATCTAGAGAAGATCACACACTGCTAGTGCAGGATCTCCTCACATTTTCACCATACAATGAATTGTGAGTACCTCCCAAGGCTAAAAGAAATAAGAGTAACATTGATTCTAGTATCCCCAAAGAGCTGGATGTCCCAAAAACAAAAATTCGGAGATGGAAGGAATGGAATATTTCCCCTACACCTGATCCTTTTCAAGCATCCACTTTAGGGATGAAGAGTAGTGTTGGTTCTCACACCATCTACTCGTTAGGCAGCATTGTACCATGGACCATTTGCACTGCCCATAACCACAAGATAGAGACATTCTCCTTAATGGAAACATTTAGGTGCCTCTGCACCAAGCACAATCTCCAAATCTAGGAAAGTGTGAATACTCTTGGTACGCCTCGTGAGGAACCTAGAATTGCTCTCACACAAGATGCCACGATGGAAATTTCTCCCCCACCAAACAATGATGACACAAAACATCATATATGATTCATATCGTCATGTATTGGAACCATGACTCATGACTTTTGCTCATCAGTCATAAGTGTCGATACCGCTGCAGCTACGAGGTAGTTGCACCAACGACGGTGAAAAATCAACCCATCTGCACCTGTCGACCATTTCTGGTTCCACTGCATCGATGATGGAATCATATTCATGTATGTCGACCAAATATGTTAGGACCGAACAATATCCTCACCGCCTTATGCAAACTCAATACCCCTTAGGATCCTTATTCCACTTAGTTGAGGATATTCTTGAGGCGATGGCAGAACCATATTATCTGTGGGATGCAATGCATCACCACTCGTTTTTTCTTCCCCAAAAAAAGTTCGGCCCTAACAATCCATGAACCCAAGATATTTACACAATCGAATCAAAATATTTCCTTCCATCTGGGAAATTCGATTGGTTTAAAAACCCCATTTCAACGCCCAATGCATTCGAAGAAGGGAACATGTCAAACATTTATCGTACCATCAAGGTGAATATCTCTCGAAATCCTGAGAGAGTCGAATAAATCTCGCTAGGGGCAGCATGTTCCACAAACGAAGTAACCTCTTACACAAATTTTTTGCAAGAGTATAGAGACTTCTTCACATGGGACTACTCAGAGATGTGAGGGCTTAGTCCCATTATAGTAGAGCACCACATTGACACTTGGCCTAACATACCACCCATATGCCAGAAAGTCAACTGCACCAATCCAATGTAGAAGAAATTAAACGTTAAATCGATAACCTTCACAAATTCAGGTTTATCTACCCCATGTCTTACACATCATGGGTTTTCAACCCTTTTCTCGTTATGAAAAAATGGGCACCATTAGTGCCTGTACCGATTTTCGCAATTTGAACAAAACCTATTGAAAGGAAAGTTACCCTATGCCATTCATTGACCAAGTCATCGAAGATTGCGGGGGATACGAGGCTCTCTCCTTCATGTATTATTTTTCTAGGTATAATCAAATCCAAATATGACACACTGACCGGTACAAGACCACGTTCACCACCCCATGGGGCATGTTCGCATATTATGTTATGTCATTTTCTCTTAAAAATATTGGAGCCACTTTCCAGTGGGCCATGAATTATTTCTTCCATCACTTGGCACACCTCATCCTTTCTTACTTGTATGACCTCACCATTTGATCCATGAACCAATCTGATCATCTTGAAAATATACGACTGGTATTTCAACGATGCCAGCAATACAACCTTTGCTTGAATCCCCTCAAGTGCGTCTTCTATGTCACGGTAGGATGAATTCTAGGTTTTATTGTCTCCGAATAGGGGATTAGAGTGGACCCCCTCAGGGTCCAAGCTATCAAAGAGGTACCACCACCTTGAAACCTCAAGCAACTCTAAAGCTTGCAGGGAAAGGCCAATTTTCTGAGACGCTTCATCCTAGACTATGCCACTTGTGCTTAAGGATTCATATGCCTTTTTCGTCAAGACTTCCCATTCAAATGGGATGAACAAGCCAAAAAATAATTTAAAGCTCTAAAAGAAACATTATCTTCAGCCATACGAAGGTCCAACCAGTATTTCTCTCTCCATAACATTCCGTCACCAAAGAGACACACATCATTGACATCAAAAGTCAAAATTTTCCAATTTTTTTTTCAAAAAATAGCCTTGGATTTTTGACGTGCCTGTTTCTCAGGCAGTCACGCTGACCGAGCATTTGTATCTCAAATATACATGGAATTCACGTGAAAAAACACCAATAGGCATGAAATCTCCGTGGAAATCCTCAAATTCCCGTGGAGGTGTCGGCGCTTGAAGCTTGATCACCCATGTGACCAAGGCCAAAAGGAAGTAGGAGTTCATGTAGAAATTTGAATAATTTTCTGAATTATTCACCGAGATTATCTTGATTACACACTATTTAAGCTTCATGCATAATACATAACCTCTTCTACAATTGATCATCAATATGCGGAAATAAAAGCAGTCACATGCGCACATAAAAACAATAATCAAGCACACATTTAACACAATATGTACTGGGGAAAGAAATAGCTGAAAAACCCCATCTGTATATTATAATGATAGAGAACATGTAACAATACATAGCACAAAGCTCTCACATCTCTCAGCACTATCTCACATGCTACACACAAACTAGCACGAAAGATGAACAAGTAACAAGTTCAAATCTCCTCCACGAGTCTGCCTGCCTCTACTGCGCAATCCAATAGGGAAAAGAATGAGATCCAAGTTCGAATCCCACTGGCTTATGCTACGCAATCCTCATTGGAAATCTCAATCAATGTGTGTGCAAATCTCATGCACAAGTATAGTCACAACTGATAGCCAGACTCACCCTTTCACCCACCTCTAACACTGGTCTCCACTGAACTGTCCATGCATTGCAGTTAACTGATGTATTCTTTAGTTGATTTATGAGTTAATAATTAGTGAATTAATTAATAATTAATTCACACCACTCATCACTAGTGTATGTATCGGTTAGACTAAATACAACTAGTTCAACTATGTTAAACCAAACACAACTCCACCATTTGTCTCATCAACTCCACCAAACTCTACCCCATGAGTTCTAACTGAAGTCAACCATGCAATAGCTCAACTAACCCATAGGAAAAGTGTATTTCCTTCTTTCATCTGCATGTGCCACATCCAAGAATCAAACTGAAGTGCTCCAAGAGGATAAGATAATGTTTATAGTCTAAATATTATTAAGGGTTAATAATATTCGATTGTTCTATTTTTAGCTCGGCGGTCTAAAAATAGAAACCGCCCAATGTCTAAAAATAGAGGTCCATATATTTTTACCAACTCGACCAATCATCCATAAATAGCATCCTGCAACTCATAGACCATGATCCATATGTCTAAAAATAGACATAGTCTAAAAATAGACTTTGCGACAAAATTCACCTGTGTGGCCCCCAGCTCCACCTACTTTCGGTGATCACTTTCCAACTAGGATCAAGAATGATGTTTCAGGATGCCTCCTTCACTGTTTCTTGTTGCAATCTTCAACACTCCCTCTCAACAAGAAAGGACTGTCTTTGCATGCGACATGAAACTCCATGCATTCGCCCTGCAACCTTCACAAACGCCATGCAACTCCATGCATATGCTCTAAAACTCCTCTGAAACTGAATAGGCTCCAAAAAAATCAATCAGTATAATGCATCTATCAAATTCTTCGACATCTGCTGGTACCAACTGCACATGTCATCAGGAACCACTGCGCTGTTGAACTCTTGCACCCATGCACTCTTGCACTTGCTGTCAACTCTGATTCGCGCTCCAGTATCCGACATTGTCACTTTGATCTGCCAACTGATCATGCTACTGCTGTGCTGTGGGCACCTCGTAGCCAAGTTCAATTCATGAGATCCACACCATCTCATGAATCCTACCCAGAAATCTCCTCTTGGGATTAATCATGCATGTCGCCCCACCTCTCACCTGGTGGTATAGTTGCATGCACTCCCTCTGCCCATCTGGCAGGAAATTTCTCTGCATGAGTGGTTTCTCCCACTCCATGATGCTCATCTTGTGGTTGCTTCACATCTCGAGGTTCACTCTTACCTGCATGCAAAAATTGTTCCCTCTCAAGCATCAATTGCATGTCTTTCTTGCACTTCCCAACAGTAGGAAGCTCCGTAGACATCCCATCTACTTCAAGTACGTAGAGATTCTTTGCTCGAGTCCAACCTTCTTGACTTGTCACATTTGCGTGCCTTGTCTTGAAAGGAAAATTTTCCTTCTTGAAGACAACATCATAGCCTTTATCCTCTAACATTGCGACTGAGATTAAATTCTTCTTTAAACCTGGAACATGCACTACATCTTGTAAAAGAATGAGTTTACATGACTCCCTCTGAAAGGTAATGGTGCCAATGCCGGTCGCATTGTATCGTCCATTGTCACCCAACTCAACATGTAACTAGAGATCTTTCTCCACCAAGTCACTGAAAAGATTCACATCTCCCGTCATGTGAAAGGAAGCGCCACTATCAAAGTACCACCCCGATCCCAATGCACTAGACACCATGCATGCGATCAATGAGAAGTCCAGCTCAAATTGTGAGGCAAGAGCCTCACTAGCTGCAGCTCCAGTAGCTTGCTTTTTCTTCTTCTTCTGTGGACAATTCGTGGTGTAATGTCCATGATCGTGACAGTGAAAACACTTCACTTTGGAAATGTCACGCTTTTTACCATCCGCACCGGATTGAGAAGCATTCTTCTTGCCCTTCCCCTTCCTTGCTTTGGCAGCCAAAGCGCAATCCTATTCATCATATGCCTTTGATGAAGATCCATCCCTGGTACTCCGCCTTATCTCCTCTTGCACAAGATCCGACCAAAGTCGCTCCCATCCTGGCAGTTTCTCCCGACCATTGACAAAGTCCTCATAGCTATGCCAACTCTTCGAAAGCCCAAGGAGAGCCAAGCTCACCAAGTCTTCTTCATCCACACTAACTCCTACACTCCAAAGCTCATCCCTGCAGTGGACAAACTTTGTCAAGTATACCAGAATAGTGTCATTCTTCTCCATCTTTATTTTCCCGAGTTTATCCTTGAGCGCCAACTTCCTCTGGTCACTCTTGCTTTGGAATAAATCTGTCACGCTTTCCCACATCAAGTATGGATAAGCTTTTCCATGCGAAATTTGGATACTATGTGATCCTTCACGCCCTCCAACAGAATCCTTTGACACCTTGCTGTCCTCTTTTGCCAAGCCTCAACTTGAGCAACATCAGTAGGCTTTGGGACTTCAACATCTATGAACTCCTTCAGCCCGTTTTCATCTAACACTACCTCCATCCTATCTCTCCATGCAATATAATTCGAGTTGCCTTCAAGAGCATACTCCAATCGCAATCCTTGATAAGACATTTTGACTTCGACACCAAGAAAGCACTGCTGCAAAATTCGAATTCCACCAGCTCAAAACTCAACTGCTTCTGATCTGTGAGAACAAAGTATTTCTAGTACAGAGATCGAATGTAGGGGCATTTATTGGATATATCACCTTTCAAAGAAAGGATGGATCCATAGGCTACATGGCCCTCGTATAGACTCTGTCTACCGAAATAAAATGTAATCACTGTAATAGATCCGATGATCAATTTTGCTCTGATACCATGTAGAAATTTGAATAATTTGCTGAATTATTCACCGAGATTATCCTGATTACACACTATTTAAGCTTCATGCATAATACATAACCTCTTCTACAATTGATCATCAATATGCGGAAATAGAAGCAGTCGCATGCGCACATAAAAACAATAATCAAGCACACATTTAACACAGTATGTACTGGGGAAAGCAATAGCTAAAAACCCCAAACTATCTATATATTATAATGATAGAGAACATGTAACAATACATAGCACAAATCTCTCACAGCTCTCAGCACTATCTCACATGCTACACACAAACTAGCACAAAAGATGAACAAGTCACAGGTTCAAATCTCCTCCACGAGTCTGCCTGCCTCTACTACGCAATCCAATAGGGAAAAGAATGAGATCCAAGTTTGAATCCCAGTGGCTTATACTGCGCAATCCTCATTGGAAATCTCAATCAATGTGTGTGCAAATATCATGCACAAGTATAGTCACAACTGATAGCCAGACTCACCCTTTCACCCACCTCTAACACTGGTCTCCACTGAACTGTCCATGCATTGCAGTTAACTAATGTATTCTTTAGTTGATTTATGAGTTAATAATTAGTGAATTAATTAATAATTAATTCACACCACTCATCACTAGTGTATTTATCAATTAGACTAAATACAACTAGTTCAACTAAGTTAAACCGAACACAACTCCACCAATTGTCTCATCAACTCCACCAAACTCTGCCACATGAGTTCTAACTGAAGTCAACCTTGCAATAGCTCAACTAACCCTTAGGAAAAGCGTATTTCCTTCTGTCAGCTACATGTGCCACATCCGTAGCTCGAACTGAAGTTCTCCAAGAGGATAAGATAATGTTTATAGTCCAAATATTATTAAGAGCTAATAATATTCGATTGATCTATTTTTAGCCCGGCAGTGTAAAAATAGAAACCGCCCAATGTCTAAAAATAAAGGTCCATCTATTTTTACCAACTTGACCAATCATCCATAAATAGCATCCTGCAACTCATAGACCATGATCCATATGTCTAAAAATAGACATAGTATAAAAATATACTTTGCGACAAAAATCACTTGTGTGGCCCCCACCTAGTTTAAGTGATCACTTTCCAACTAGGATCAGGAAAGATGTTTCAGGATGCCTCCTTCACTTTTTCTTGTTGCAATCTTCAACATTTCATACAAACCTAATTTGTATGGATCCGCACACGGTGAAACTTATAAAATGGAAATGTTGGACGTTTAGGGGCCTACGTGGCACTAACGGCGTTTATCCCTGGTACACAGGCTGATCACAATGGCAAGAAAGGTTCGGAAACAAGCTCTGACCTCACAACTCTCAAATGACACAAATGACCTGAAATGAGCCATATTGACCTATATAACACCCTTTTCAAATTATTTGAGGGACCATAACAGGAGCTCAGAAAGTCCAATTGTGAAACTGAAAGGAACACAGCTATCAACACCTCATAACGCTCAACATTCATGCCTCTGAAAATAATATTTTTTAAAGTTTCGACAGGTATGCCCTCTTTTATTGTTTTTTCATTCAACACATTTGTCAATATATTTGAAAGAAAAAAATGCTTTCACTTGGGTTATTGGTTGCCAATATTTCACAGTATGACCAACCACCTATTGCCCCAGTTACTTAATGTTAGGTCCCTATATTACTAGTTTAGTCCCTTATTGTTATTAGTGTAGCCCCCTTATTGTTATTGTTGTACCCCTGTAACCCCAATATTGTTATTACTGTGCCCTTACATTGTTATTTTTAGGTCAACTAGGATTATATTGTGGGCCCATGTACTCCTATATATAGAAGGAGGTTTTGGTCATTTGTATCTGCTATATGGATAAAATCCTTCTTGTAGACAAGAACAATCTCCCTAGTATCCTAAAGATATCTAGAAACAAACAACCAAATGCAAAAAAAATTCTCTAGATCATTATGATTCAAAATTATTAATCAACTAAGTAACAAGAGATGCTCATACTTTAGGTCCAATGATTGTTGTAATCTTCAATCCAATCACTCCAAAAGAGGTCGATTCAGCATGTAAGACCTGCACTCAAAGACAAGAAAAAAGATTAAAAGCACCTGCAAGATATAATAATTTAGAAACATTAATCTATCTCAGTGATCAAGGAATCCAAGAATTAAATTACTCAAATAGATACATGAACAACTTAATTAGAAAATAGAATCTATTTGTATTAACTTGTATGATAATAAGTAACCTTACAACCTTGTCACCTTGATGTCATACAGGTTCTTCCGCAGTCCTAAACAAGCATTTTCTGTCGGTTTGACAAGCCTTCTCCTCTCTGAACTAGCATAAAACTATAGATATGAGTATGTAATCATTCTCATATCATAGATGCCAAGTATAGAGAGTATAATTTCTTCAACAATTCACCTCAAAACAACCAAGTTCTAAGTACCCTTGAGACTAAAACATGATCTCAATTTATAGCAGAAGGGAGGTAGTTTCAGTTCCAATAAGAAAGGGATAAATTCCTTTCATGAAGGTATTAAGCTCCAAATACCAAGGGATATACTCCTTTAATGAAGGGATAGAGGTTCATGAATGGAGGGATTGAAGCTCGACCAAATTACGGTTCTAGAAGTCTCCAACTTGGAGAATATTCGACCAGATGGGCTTCTAGAACTTACTTTTTCTTTTATTTTAACTTTTATGGGGGTGCATAGTTTTAATAAGCAGAACGTGCAGAATGTGCCATAAGTTATAGAGCAAGAAACTGCGATACTGCAGGCAATGACTAGGAAAAGTGCGGAGTTAGGCTTTCAAGGGTTTTAATGAGCTTTTTTCCAATTTCAAGACTTGGTTTAGGAACTTTACAGTTTTCGACCTCTAAGGGAGCATAATATAGGTAATGAAGAACCCATATAGATAGCTAAATTTCATGGAGACAAATTTCATTGTAAAATATTTCCCCCTAAAGTGCGAAGTCTGAAGTAGTTCTGAGGAGTGAAGTGCTTTATCATTCTGAGGATTGGGTTACAGGCGTACTGATTGAAACCTATAAAAACATTAAATGCAAACATATATATGTATATCATCACTAAGGTAGGCATTCCCATACTCAGATCAAAACTAACTACATGTTTTGATACATAAATGATTTTAGAATTACGTCAATAGTAGACACAGTATGGATGCAACCATCTGTCATAGGTAGTCTACTGTATTATGAATAATAAAACTCCTTGCAACCTGGATGGTAGATACTATATCCAGGGTCTTTATTTTTGCTTCCCGAACTAGCACGATACTATCCATGCAATTGATTATGTCGAAGTCGAACATGGTAGAAACCACTTGATTACCAGTCAATAATGTGAACTGTTAACAAGTGTGAGAGAAACCACCAATAATGACAATGGATCTAAAAGTACTTAGTACAATCCATGAAGTGTGAATGAATGATTTGGAGTCGAACAATTCATATAATCATTCAAACGAAGGTCAATGATGAAACCTGTCGTCAAAGGCAAGAAACCTGCCATCAGGGCATGCAGAACCCAAGGTACTAATAGGATTCTAGATCAAATTTCTAGATGATGTGCTGTCGTCGATAGAAAGTGACCCTTAGTAGGAAATCCCATGATACAAAACCATTAGATCAAGTTTTGAAGAAATTTTTAGCAAGGAATAACTCAGGGATGGTCAACGTGAATGGAGACAAATGTTTGCAATGAATGGTTTATTTGAACTGTCCTCTTGAACACATAACGACACTGCAGATGGTTTGGTGAAAATTGACCTCAAGCTAATACCCAGAAACCAGCTGAAGACTTAAAATGTGGTGTGATTAACTATTAGAAAAATGATTCTCCCAACCCAGGTATGAGTGTGACAAAAAATGTCGTGTTCAAGAGTGGTATACTACTTTTTGGAATAAAGTGTGACAACTGGATTAATTTTATCTCTTTTTCCCCCACCATTTCCGGCAAGTACCTCTTTATTTTTGACAAGCTTGAGGAGGATAAAATTTGCTTATTGTATAAGCTCATCCTTTAGATGAGTCCAAATTAGTATTAAAATTGAACCCTAAGAAGGAGTGGTTCATTCCTGTTTGTAATCGACAGATCATTTACTGTTAATTTTTAACGAGTCCAGTATAGGTGAAACTCAGTGTTTTTCAATTTTAGGGAGTTAGAAGAAAAACTTAAGAAAACTATGTGGGTGTACTTTTTCATAAATTTAGTATCTCAATCCCGAAAAAGGATTAAATAATGCAGGAGAGAACTCTATTGACCATGATTAGTCAACGTATACCTTTTTCGTAAATATTCCATTTTAGTCCGGAAAAGGGGTAAACATATACTGAAAGGACGAGTGTTCATTTCCTTTAACGAGTTCGAATAGTCAAGTACTCAAAAATATTTTCATGTTTAGAGAGTCTGAAAAGGGATTAAAAGAGAACTCCATGTTTTTGCATTTTCGTAATTTTCAAGAGCCCAAAAAAGTGATAAAAGTGTACTCATCATCAAAATAATTCTTTTCACCCGAAAAACCTGTTTTCTGCACAGAAACTTGAAAAATTAAACATACCTGTTTCCAATAAGTAAAAAATTTTGAAAAATAAATTTTTAAAGTGGAAAAAAATAAAATAATATTTTATTCATTCAAAAAATCTTATAAAAAGTAGTTCAACAAATTCATTTTCACCTTTTTCATTCAAAGTTGAAAGTTGAGAGCTTTTGGCAGAAAACGTTCCGGAGGTGATAACGGGTGAACCGACCACTCAAATTGAAAATTGTCAAATCCAGGTAATCAGAAACACTCTTCTCTTCATTTTAATCCATTTAAATTCTCTTTTTAAGTTTTTAAACCATTTTTTGAGGGGAAAAAAGGTTTAAAAATCTGCTCTCATGGATCTACGAGTAATGCATTGCTTACCTGCAGACCCCGATAATTTTCCAAAAGGAAAATTACTGGGCTACCACTGTTTTTATGAAGGGGTGTGGGTGTTCGAACTGTCTCTATATTAAATTCTCTCAAAAATGGTTAAAAATTATCACTCTAAAAGCTTCTAAAATTCAAATGCGTCCATTTGTAGATTATTCCACAATGTTGGAGTGGAGAGAACACGAGCACGAAGAGGTAGACGATGCGGCTATGAATAATCCGTCCACAATGCATGTGTTGAGAAATTTTGGATTGTACAAATTTTGGGAAATTCAGGGCATGAGGGCACAAGTGGAACTAATGACCTGGCTTGTGAAAAAATGGGACGTCTAAGAAAAATGTTTTATCATCGGTGATCACAAGCTAGAACTTGAGCTTGAATACATTTACTTCCTCACTGGTTTATCCAAAAGAGGTGAACATATTTCTTTGTTCGGAGCTAGACAAGTTGGCCTACGTATCACTAGATATAAACAAGAATTCTGCAGTGACGAAGTTGATCCAAAAGATAACCGTATAGACATAAAGACTATCCTACGTCTTGATCTTAAAGTCATTGCATTCACTGTGACCAGGTTGTGTGGGAGCGCAGCTCCACATGTGGCTACCAAATCTCAGATGCAGACAGTAGTTGACTGTTATAGAGGTACCATTTTCAATTGGTGTGAAGGGGCATTAGAAAATATGAAAGGCCAATTGACTAGAGAAAAAAACTCAAAGTTGAAAAACTTTGGGTATGGTGCCATCTTGGTTTCTTTTGCTTTGGAGAGGATTCCATCCCTCGCCCCTTAGCTGATCTTTGTTGATCCTGGTGAACCTAGAGAGCCTCGTATGGTATGTTGGGTTGCACTAATGTCCTGCCAAGGTGGCAATGGTTGTGTGGTAGTTCGATTCACTCCAGCATATTTTCATTGGCTTCAGAACCAAATCTTTGCTATTGAGGATTTCCCGTATGCTGGCATAGATTTCCGAGGTGATCCCGAGATGTCCTTACCTCCAGGGGCACAATGGGATGAATCAGGTAAATGAATAATTTTGATGTATTTTATCTCTAATTTTTATTTTGTTTTTCTTTTTTGATCGTCCAATATTGATAACAAAATTTTAAATGTAGATTTTGGTCCACGAAGGCCAGCCACTCTCCGTCGCTTCGAAAGGAAGCTAACAGAGCCTGTTGCACAGCCACAAAATTAGGCAGTAGAAATCCTTACTGACATGGAGCACAACCTAGAGAGGTTGACTATAGATATCCCAGAGACATCGATGGATGATATTCCACTTCGTCTCCAAAGACATGTTACTGGTGTTCCTGGCCAGTTTAGGAGATTCCTGTGTAGGGTGGCAGGAGCGATACTTTACTACCATGGTCATCACCACGGATAGTGGATGATCATTGTGAACTATTGTATTTTTTTTTTTTGTATCATTATCTTTCAGATCATAAGTTGTTTTAAACCTATGATTGCAGACGATGTAATATTTTTTGAAAAAAAAAACTCCTATCTATGATATTACTACTTTCTCTGGCTATCTTGTTCAACACATATCGAATGTTGCTTTGGTTTACTATTTTAATGTTGCAAATGTCTATTTATAACACTATTAGCTAATGCATCAACCAATGTATTTAAATTTCTTGGAATGTGTTGATATTCAATGTAATAAAATTTCCTTTCCAAGAGACGAACCTTTAAAAATAATCTCAATAATATTGGGTTTTTAATTGCATATACTCTTTTTAAATGTAATACAATGAGTTTTGAATCTAGCCTAATGATCAAACGTCGAATTCCAAATGAAATGGCATGAGATAATAACTCAATAACTGCAATATATTCTGCAACATTATTCGTTGTTTGACCAAGGCTTACCCCATGCATAGAAACTAACTCATGAGTGGATGAATAAATAACCCAGGCCACAGAAGAAATATTTTGTGTACTACGATAAGCACCATCAGCAAAACCAATGTACGTTTGAAGGGATGTCGACATCTCCAATATCAAGAGTAATCAAGATAAGCAGTGATAGTAGTAAAAGAAAACTTAAACTAGACACACTCATTTAATCCAAGGCATCTAACTTAGAAAAATAACTAATGTATAAGTGAGATCTTCACACACGAATCAAGTATAATATCTCTTTAGATAAAGCCCATTTCTGGGTTTATCTAAAGAGACCCCGTCTTAATCAATCAATTCACAAGCCCATTTTGCAAGCACTCGCTTGAAAATGTAAGGACCATGCCACATTGGATCGAATTTCCTAGCTCCTAGTTTATCTTTAGCTTGATCGTATACCAAGACTAGGTCACCTTCTGAAAAAACACGAGGTGTAACACTTCGATCATACTGAGCTCTAACGCGTTTTTTATGAGCTTCGGATGCTAATGCAGTGGTGCGGCGAGTCTCATATAATTATTATAAGTACAAAAAGCGTTTTTCCTCTTCTGAGGTAGCTGGTAGTAACTCTATGGCTAATTGGAGTGATGATATTTCGCATTCAATAGGTAACACAACTTATAAACCATAAACCAGTTGGAAAGGAGTGAACCCTGTTGCAGTTTTTGCTGAGGTTTGATATGCCCAAAGTTTTGAAAAAATCATGATATACTAATTCGATTTATGAATTCCAATTATCCTTTTGATCATGGTGGTTAAAAATTTATTAATGACTTCAACCTGACAATTAGCCTGCGGGTAATATGGAGTAGAGTTATCATGGCACAGGTCGAGTTGGTCGAAAATTTAAGTCATCATAATGTTTCGAAAATGACTCCCATGGTCAGTAATAATAGCTTTGGGTACACCGAAACAAGCAATTACATGATTGAATACAAACGTAGCTGCAGTTTTGCCATCTGCCACAAATGTAGGCATCGCCTCAGCCCATTTGGTAAAATAATCTACTGTGATAACAATATACCCATGCCCCCCAACCGAGTGAGGGTTACATGTGTTAGCCATCAATAAAATTTTGTCATAGTTGATGATGGCTAAAATGGGTCTTTTAATCTTCAAGAAACAAGTTTTAAGCAAAATTGTGAGTTCTTGAAGCCTTGCTGTGTACCTTGGCCAAAGATCCTTTCCTCTGATAATGTTCATTCAAAAATCCACTAAGTAGTCCTGCTGTTACAAAAAATACTATTCTCAGTCCTTTTCTTCATCATTTCCACATTCACAATTTCCTCCCAAAGTCCCTCCATTCTGCCGATTTTCCATTCATTACTACTTATCCTGAAAATCCATCTTATTCCCCAAATAATCCCCTTTTATCCCTCATTTACCCTCCATTCGCTTAAAAACCCTTTTTAAACCATGAAATCCCCTTTTAATTGGTTTAAAAACACCTTTTTCATCCTATCGGAACATCAAAAAGGCTAAAAAAACCCATCTTTTAAGCTTATTTTACGACCTTTTATATATAGGCTTTAAGCCCTTGAGGGCTTAAGCCTTATGCCTTTTTCCTCCATATGCCTCGGCCCTGGAATCAAGTGCTTAAAACTTGGCCCCTTCAAACATTCACCCGTAGTCCTTTAAAATGTTCACGGGACCTGTTCCTCCCCTTTATATTCCCGCACCCTTTCCTTTAACTCCTTTCCTTCATAAATTTTTTGCTCCAACCACGTCCTCCCCGACACAATCTTAACCGTTGATCTAAAAGATATAACGACTGCCAAAACCCTCTGTTTGTTCCTTAAAACCCCCCATCCAATTTTCTACCGCCCCGCTTCACTTATTCCTCCAAACCATCTTGACCATTGATCTCATCAATCCAACGGTAGCCACGCCTTCCTCCCCTTCATTTTCATTTCCCGATCTCCATTTACCCATTCACCCGGATTAAATTCCCATCGTTGATCTTATTAATCCAACGGCTTCTACGAATCTCACCACTTAACTCCGTCGATTAACCCAGCCTGATCCACGACAAAATAGGTGACATCACCGTCAGGCCCCATCGTTCCTCTCCCGCGCAGCTTTTCAACCATCGCGCGCAACCATGACTGTCTATCTGGATTGCCAAGATCGGATGGCCCCAAATCGTTTTCACGCTCATTTCTCCAAAAGAATTGATCGCGCATTTTCAACGTGAAAACGACGGTTTTGCAGGAGCCACGTGTTGAGAAATGAACCATATCGCGTTCAAAATGCCCAAAACCACTTACCGCCTAATCTCTGCGTGAAAACCACCTCCGATTTTTTCAAAACCACTTTTCCATTTTCGCGCTCATTTTTTACTTTTCCGCCATTTTCTCCTGGTTCCGCCTATGGAACCGCTCCCCTGCACATTTCCGTTCCTCTGCAAATGCTCCAACATCCATCCCAAAGCCTCTGATCGTAGTTTATCCAAAAGACGCAGGGCTTTTATAATGTTTTAATGTTTTTGCAGGTGTAATGGTGGCTAAATAAATGGACCCTCTCACAGTCATCTGCGTGGCATGAAACCTCAGGATGGAGATTCTTAAGGCGAGATACAACAAAAGGAGAGATCTAAGGGTGTGATCTCAAGGTTTTAATCAATGTTTCATGGACATTGGTTAGCCATTGAACCCTCTAGTGCGGAAAATGAGCCACCTGCACACAAAGCAGAAAAACAACAAAGAACAGAGATGAAAGATCAGAATAATAACTATAAAGGGGTTAAGCATAAAGCTTGAAGACCAAAAAACCTAATCTACAGTTTAAAGGTTAAAAGACGTAGTTGGAGGTAAATTGATTAAAGTTAATACAGTCAGCAAAAAGGACAAAAAAGCCCTGAAGATGATTAATGAAAGCCTTAAAGCATAATCAAAGGCAAATCAATGTTTAAAGCCGGAAATCAGACAGATCAGTAAGAAAAGCCTCCAAATGCCACATCAGTGAGGCAATTAATCCTCAGAAATGCCACCTGCCAGTTTATTTTCCTCAAAAGAATACAAATTCAATGCACAGTCAGAGATATTTTCAAAGACAGCTTAGAAAGTAATTGCCAGCCTACCAAAAGCCTCAAAAGTCAACAAAAGTGACTGAAGTAAATGAAAGTTAATGTAAAAATCAATTAACAAAGTTAAGACATTAGATATCTTCTCCTTTAGGCCTCCCAAAAACCGAGAAGCATTTACTCTGTATTAATTGAATAGTTAGACCTTCCTTTCACTCCACCTCCTCAATTTATCTATATATATCATATGAGGAGCCTAGTATTGTTGTTGGTTGAATACTTATTGAATGTAAATAGTTACTGAGGTTGCTGAAGCTCTGTTAGTAATTGAACAAAGATAGGCTGAGAAGAGAAGTTTGAAGCTATAAAGACCTACTGGACTTGAAGATTGTAACTGGTTTGAACATCAAATATACAAGTTGATTTACGAGATCCCGGTCTATGTCAATGGTGATGTTTTTCTTACTGTAATTGTTTTTTTTCTTATGTTTTCATACCGTCCACTTTCTCTAATAAAGAACAACAAATTTAGATTAGGATTTACTGCAAAGTACCCTAAGTCTCACTGATAAGCTTTATCTTTATGTTTTCTTCTAATTGTGTTTTGAGGATAATTAATAGAGTATAACCACTAAAGTGTTGGTGAGCCCATGTTTCCTGAGTACAACTTGAGATATTGTCATTGAAAGTTCTTGAAAATTCTACTAAGTAAAGTTGAACTAGAGAAGTCTATGGTTAGCCCTGTCCTCTAGTTTATCTCCAACAATTTCTTTGAAAAGATCCCTTAAGAGTATGCCAAAAGCAGGATAGGTTCAATGTCCTTACCTGATCTTAGGTTACTTTTAACACTATTACCAATGAAATAGGTAACCTGACCTCAAAACGGGAACTCTAGCCCAAAAAGACTCAAAAAACATGAAAAAACACCCCAAAATAAAAAAAGTGTATTCCAGAACGCACTTGGTTTTTTTTTTAAGGTCAAATTTCAACATTTTATAAAATTATGCTAAAAACAAAATTGTTTATTGAAAAAATGATTGAAAAAACACCCTCAAAACAAAACCAGTTGATGCTGGAATAACAAAAAAAAAAATTGTGTCATATTTTTGACATTTTTAAAAATAGAAATAACATTTTTTAATTTTTAAAATTCAAATATTAAAAAAAACCTAAAATTTAAGAAACAAATAAATTTAAAAAATAAAAACATTTTAAAGCTTAAAATTTAAAAATATATAGGAATAAAAAAACAAAAATAAAAGCAAAATAAAAATTTTAATTCAAACATTAAAAAAAACATAAAATTTATGAAAAAATAAAAAATAAAAAAATTTAAAGATTAAAATTTCAAAATATATAGAAATAAAAAAATAAAAATAAAAACAAAAACAAAATTTTAAATTTAAAAAAAAACTAGTTAAAAAAGGAAAGAAATTATAAAAAATAAAATATAGAAATTAAATTTAAAAAAGAAAAAGAAAATGTTTATTAAATTAAAAAAAAAAATTAAAAATTAATTAAAAATAAAAAATGAAAAAGAAAATACAATAAAAATATTAAATTTAAAAAATATATATTAAAAAAACATATAAATTTTAAAAAACAAATTAAATTTAAATTATACAAAATAATATATATATATATATATATATATATATATATATATATATATATATATATATATATATGATTTTATTAAATTTAAAAAAAAATGTTAATATTGAAATAAAAAATTAAATTTAAAAAAGAAAAATATTAAATTTTAATATATAAATGAATAAACAAATAAATTTTGGAATAAAAAATAAATTTTAAATATAAGGAAAAAAAAAACATTACTAAAATAAAAAGTTAAAAAACTTTAAAAATCAATTAATAATGAAAAATTGAAAAAAATAAATTAAATAAAATATATTAAATAAAAAATAAAATAAAAAACCAATTAATTTGAAAATATTAAGTTTAATTAAAAAAAAAAAAATCTAACTTTAAATACACAATTTTAATTGAAATAAAAAAAATATAAAATTTTTATGTAATAAAAAAATAATAAAAAAAAATTAAAAAATTAAAAAATATATATTAAATTCAAATAAATTAAAAAAAATACAAAATTTATTAAATTTTAAAAAATTAAATGAAAAAACTAAACATAAAATTTGATAATAAAAAAAAATATGAAAAAATTTAAAAAAAAATCAATTAAATAAATTAAAAAAATACAAAATTTAATAAAAATTATTAACAAAATTTAGAAAAAAAAAATTAAAAACAAAAAAAATTAAAACAAATTAAATTTCAAATATAAAAATTAAATTTCTAATGTGATTTTCACCGAAAGATTTTTATCAAATTAAAAAAAATAATTTTAATTTTTTTGAATTTCAAAAAAAAAAAAATCAAATTAAAAAAAAAATATTAAAAAAAAAAAAAATTTTTGATCTGGTGGCGCTGTGGTGGCCTCACGGCGGAGGGCGATTCTAGGAGTCGGCCTCCCGCGCGCGATTAACCTCCGTGGCGGGAGGGCGGTCGCACAGCGTGAGGCGGTCCCGGCTCCGCCCTCCGTAGCGGGAGGCGATTCCAGAATCGGTCTCTCGCCGCGAGAGGGCGATTCCAAGAATCGCCCTCCCGCGGCGGGAGGCCGATTCCAGGAATCGCCCTACCACTGCAGGAGGTCGATTCTCGGAATCGCCCTACCACTGCAGGAGGTCGATTCTCGGAATCGCCCCTCCGTCATGCAAGGCCGATTCCCGGAATCGGCCTCCGCTGCCACCTGGGTGGGAGGCCGATTGGTGGCGCCACCACGATCAAAAAATTCTTTTTTTTTTTTATTTTTAATATTTTTTTTTTTATTTTTTTTTTTCAAATTCAAAAGATTTAAATTTTTTTTTCTTTTTAATTCAAATTTTTTATTTTAAATTTAATTTGTTTTAATTTTTTTTGTTTTTTTTATTTATTTTGTTTTTAAATTTAATATTTTTGATTAATTATTTTTTAAAATTTAAAATTTATTTATTAAATTTATTAAATTTTAATTTAATTTAATTTTTTTTTTTAATCTTTTAGTTTATTTAGTTTTTCATTTTTAAAATTTATAAATTGTTTCATTTAAAAAAACACAATAAATTTATGGATATTTGTTTTTTAATTATTTGCACATGGTTTTTTTCATTTTTTTTTTGTTTTTTAATGATAGTTTTTTTTTATTCTTTTATTTTAATTTTCTTTTTCAATTTTCAATTTTGTTTTTTTTTTTCAATTTGTTTTTTTTCTTAATTTTAAAATTTTTAATTTTTTTTCTTATTATTATTATTATTTTAATTTAAATTTTTAAATTTAATTTTTTCTTTTTTGTATTTTATTTCTTTTATCTAAATTTTAATTTTGTAATTTAAATTATTTTTAAGTTTTCTATTTAATTTTTTTTTTTTAATTATATGATTTTTTTTAATAACTTAGAAAAAATGTTTTTGATGTTTTTTTTTTTAATTTTTTTGGTTAATTTTTGTTTTTTTCTTTAAAAAATGTGTTTTTTTTCAAATTTTGTTATTTCTTTTGATATAATTTTCGAATATTTTTGTTTTTTTTTTGTTTTTATTTATTTATTTTTGTTTAAATTTTTTATTTTTAAGAGTTAATTTTGTTTTTTTTACATTTTTATTGGTTTTTTTGATGTTTATATATATATATATATATATATATATATATATATATATATATATATATATATATATATATATATATATATATATATATATATTTTATCTAAGTTTTGTGTTTTATTTCGAACATGAAAATCACCACTCTAAAAAAAAAGGTTGATGCTACATCATTACGTTTCAAAATTAGCATGAAAATCACCTCTCTAAAAAAAAAAAGTTGATGCTGCATCAATACGTTTCAAAATTAGCATGAAAATCACTAACATTTTAAAACAAATATTCATACTTCATAAATAAAAATATTAGAGTGTCAAAAATGCGCACAAGAAAAAAAGGGTGATTCTGCATCACCACTTTTCAAAATCGGGTGCTTTTTATGCTACCAAAAAAAAGTAGGTAACAGTGTGGTTACCTATTTCATCGGTAACAGTGTTTTTTTATTTTTATCTTAAATGTTTTCCTTTGAGAGTATGCCAAAAGCAGGATAGGTTCAAAGTCCTTACCTAATCTTAGGCTATTCTCTTGTTTATCTTGAATGTTTTCTACTTTCTGAAGGTAATCTGTTAGATTGTTGGATTGTTGTCTGAAAAGTGTGCTTTAGTAAAAGTTTGCCCAAACAAGTCTATGGTTTGCCCTGTCCTTTGGCCTGCTTCAAACAGTTACCTCGAAAGGATTTTCTTGTTTAGTGAAGTTAATAGATTCTTACATGGTTATTAGCTTTGCTTATTTCACAACACTTTTAATGCTTCATATCACAAATCAACCTAAAGAGATCCTTTGATATAGATGACTTACCCCATGGACCACTCTTGAAACTTGTTGTGAAATTAAATCCTTTTGTGACTCCATAGCCCAATGGATTGATACTATCTCTTACCTATCCTATCAACTGAACCATTCTCTCAACCTGCTTACACCTTTACCCTTCAAAAGACTTCCTTTATTTTGATGATATCCTACCCAACCAAAAAAAAAAAAATCCCTTGTACTTCATAACTAGCCTAATATCATATCATAAGCCTTAAAGATATATCCTTTGAAAACACTTATATATAGAGAGATCCCTCTCTTAATCCAGGAGGGCTAGATCCTAGGATTCCAAAGTGGTTCTTATGTAGGCCCTGTAGTGTTTGTTCTTTCCAATCTTGCAAACTATGGGGATCCTAACAACATGTAATGAAATCAATACCCCACTTTGCAAAAGGACCAACAACAATTATGGGGTGAAGAGGAGTTGGTGGTGCACTCATCTTTCGATCAAATATCTGACAGTTGTGGCATTTTCGGACTGCGACAATGCAATATTTGAATAATGACGGCTAAAAATAGCCAGCGCGAAATATCTTTTGGTTTGTAGCATACCCAGACATATGACCACCACACGCTCTAGAGTGGCAGTCATTCAAAACCTTTTCAGCCTCTTCATGAGTTAAACATCGTCGAAATACAGAATCTGCACCACGATGATAAAGGGTGTCTCCAACAATATTGTATTGTTGAGATTGGTAATAGATCTTTTGTCGATTTGAACGTGATATTTCAGGCCGAAAGGTTTGGGTTTGGAGATAAATGATGATATCTCCATACCATGGATCTAATGTACTGATAAGAAACAGAGATTCATCAGCAATCAGATGCTCTACCACAGTTTCCGTTTCAATATTTGGGAAGTCACACATAAGTTCGGTGAACACCAATGATTTCTTTGATTTGGATTTTTCAAATTCTAAATAAAACTCCTGAAGGATAACAATCCATTTAGCGTATTTTCCCTCGAGTAATTTTTTAGTCAAAATGTACATCATCGGGTTTCAATTAGATATCACAATTTTTTTTCGTAACAAAATGTAATGATGAAATCTTTGGACAGCTTGAACTACTGCCAAGGCCAATTTCTCCACATGCGAATATTTAATCTCAATTGGATTGAGATTCCAACTGAGATAGTAAATCACATGTTCATTGTGGAATTCATCCTCTTGAACTAATACCATTCCAAGGGTGGAATCAGAGGCTGCTAGGTATAAGAAGTAATCCTGGCTGTAATTTGGTGCATGCAATAACAGTGCATGGGTCAACACATATTTCAAAGCATCAAAAGATCAATGAATGATCTCATCCAAATAAAAGTAACATTCCGTTTCAACAACCTGGTAAAACCTTTTGTTAACTCGGCGTAGTTCTCGATAAATCTATGTAGAAATTTTTATTTCCCTTGCAAACTTTGGAGTTGGCAAAGTGTGGAAGGAGGAGGTAAATTGACAATAGCCCCAACCTTCGGTGGGTCAAAACAAACGCCTGCTTTGGAAACAATAAATCCCAGCAATATACCAGATTATACACAAAAAACACATTTTTGGGGATTCAATCGAATCTTATAATGCCTACATCTCATAAAAATTGCTTTTAAATGTGTAGGGTGATCTTCCCTGTGCAATGAATGAGTAGGTAAATCATCGAGATAAGGCTGCACAATGTGTTTAATGTCATGAAAAGCGTAAGACATTTCCCTTTGAAAACTTGCCCCAACATTCTTTAATTCGAAGGGTGGTTTACAGTAAGCAAAAGTTCCCTAGGGACAAATGAATGCTATTTTTGGTTGATCAGTAGGTAGTATGTTTATTTGATTGTACCCAGAAAATCCATCCATAAATGAGTATATTTCATTTCCAGCACAATCATCAATGATTTTATCAATATAGGGAGTTGGATAATTGTCTTTTGGGCAAGCTTTGTTAATATCCCTATAGTCGACACATACTCGTATGGTTTCTTGTTTTTTAGTAACAGGAATGATATTAGATACCCAATCGGTTAAAGGAATTGGATAAATAAAACCTACTTTGAGTAATTTCTCAACTTCGACTTTAATAGCGACAACTTTTCATGGATGTATCAGATGTAATCTCTGCCTGAGAGGTTTAGAATCCGGGTAAGTCTTTATTTCATGAATCACAATGTTGGGATCAATTCCTAGCATTTCTTCATAAGACAAGGCAAATATGTCACAAAATTCTTGAAATAGGGCTTTATATGTAGTAATTTCATTTGACATACAAGAAGCACCTATATGAACATTTCCAATAATTCCTGGTTTAACTGATATGTCAATGGGAATCGTCAAAGAAATATTTCACAAATTAACTTCAAAATCTGAATTTGTAATCGAAATTGGACTCTATGGTTCTTTGACATAGTCAATTGTAAAAATAGATGAAAAATTATTTTCAAATCTATCAAGCTTAGGTAAAAATGATGACCTATGATGAAGATCATCCCATGGTAATTCATCTACAGACAATAATTCACGAATGCTTTCATCAGTATGAAACACTTGTTGAAAGGGATCAGGAATTGATGTATAGCTAAGCTTGATGGTGAAAATGATTTCTCAGTAATCACATTCATTGGATCACTATCAGTTGATGAAGGATTGGAAAATTATTGTACTGCTTGATATGCTATTTCGAAAGGACTGAAAGGCATCTCGACATCGAAAGAATCTAGTTCTAACTCTAAGGGCACTTTCCATGGGTCATCAAATGGAATAGTTCTTGATGTAATCATATTGATATTAGCAATAGTACGCGATACATTAGGTAGAGGTATAGAAAATGTTCCCATTAAGGCAGAATCTATGATTAAACCTACTCCAACATCCTCATAAGGGATAGTTGATTTTCCAACATGTTGAATACTATCCGTAGAAGCTGGGTCAGACAAATAATATGAGAGCTGATCGATTTTCACAATCTTTCCTTGATGAGGAAACATGATTAATTGAAATACTGATGACACGACAGCAGTCATAGCATAAGACCAACTTTGACCCAGAAGAAGGTTGTAATCTAGAGGGGCATTAACGGCTTCCACATCTAAATTAACAGTTTTACCTTCGACCTCTATAGGTAGATCCTACAAAATTCCAAATGGATGGAATCCTCTTCCTTCAAAAGCTTTGAGAATTTTCGGAGATTGGTTAAGTGTCATAGAACCAAGCGATTTCCAACAATTTAATGACATAATACACGTAGATGCTCCTTCATCAATTACAATACGAAAGCAACACCTGTTTTTTACTAGTATTGGAATCTGAAAAGCCATTTGATGAGGGAGCCGTGGTGTAAAATTTTCTAAATCAAAGACCATGAGGTTTGAATCCTGAAGATATACAACTCCAGTAGATGATAAGTGTAATTTCCTTTGTGCTGGACATGATTGGAGCACTTCTAAGGCCAACATTACTGAAGGTGATATTGCTAAATGCTCAACAATGTTGTAATTATAGGCAGCTCTCACATGTGGATTGAAAGTTGATTTCCGAAGTACACCTTTAGTAGGCGATTTAATTACTAAATCAAGATTGGGTTTATCGATATGAAGAGGATCAGAAACCGAAAGATATGTAGCTGGTACTGAATTAGAATTTTCTACTTCTTTACCAGTAATAGTATTTTTACTCCCATAGTATTGTGATTGAGTCACAACCATTACTTGAGAAATCATCAAAATATCTGTTGATGTATTAGAAAAAGATCCAATCATTTTTATATCTTGAACAGGAAAAGGATCCTTCAAGACAGCGGGTGTGGATGAACCTTTGAAAAAATTAGATACCTCAGAGCTATGTGGGCATTCCTTAGTGAAATGATCCTCGTCACAGATAAGGCAAGGATAACAAGGTTTTCATTTATCATCAGACAACTCATTTTTCTCAGTTTTTCTTTAGAAGATGAAGTCTGTTTACCTTTATTCTTCCCTTTCTTCCTATTTCCAGATTTAGACTTAGTTGTAGAGGAATATACAATGTGAATTTCGGCAGAAGTTTCGAGGGAAGAATCTCCTTTTGGTGAATCGAGTAAAGTTATTAAAGGATAAGTAATCTTGGAAGATTTCTTCTTCTCTTATTAGTATTAACTGAACCAATTACACCATCATCGGCATGAGAGCCTGAGGGAGTTGCTGTTATCTGACCAAGACGTCGTAAATCTGGAATTTTCTCATACAAAGTACCTGACTACATATATACTAGGTGAAGGTACTTAGCTTAAGCAATGACTTGTTCTTCTGTAACAACTCCTCATTTTGCTACATCTTCTATGGTTTTTGGTAGTGATGATTTTATAAATCATTCTGCCAAGATTTGATCCGAAATAAAAACTTTCACCAAAGGTCTTCTATGTCTCCATTCATGTATGTGATATGATATGTATGTAGACGTAGACTGTTTTAGTGAAGTTTTCAATTCCGTGCCGTTATCGTATCTGACTGGAAACTGAAAATGAGTTAAGAAAGTAGTTTATAGGGCATTGAAATTATTAAATGAGCCATGTGGTAATTCAATATACCATTTGATTGCTAATCCTATGAGCATTCTCTTAAAAATTCTTAATCAAATCGAATCGTCGATCAAGGAGTTAGATGCACACCAGAGGCGATAAGTCATGACATGGTTAGAAGGGTCCTATCCTGATTTACCTTCAAATTTCGGAATATCACTTGGAAAATTATTTGGCATTGGCGGCCAATACAAAAGATAATAAATTGGATCATTTGTAAGGCATGATAAATCAGGTAAATCTAAATTTGCTATGAATGGTAACAGACGGTTAGGGTCTTGCTGATTATATGAATAACCTTGTGGAAGTATACCAGTTTGAAGAGGAGGATATCCAGGTTATCCTAGAATATATTATGCATTTGGAATTGGAATGCCCCTGGATAACTAGGGTTAACTAGACCATACTAGGGTTGAGTAGGCATTTGATACATATACCCAGGGTACAGATGATATGCTGGATTTTGTGCTACATGTCCATATTGATATGCCCCTTGGTATGGTTGATAGGTAAACTGATGTTGGATTTTTATAACTATACTTGTACTAGGTTTTCCTAGAGGTATCTGAATAGTAGTCTAGAGTGTAGGTCCAAACTTTGGGACAAAAACCTGAGGAATCGGTACTGATACCTGAGGAGCTGTAGAAATAGGAGCTGCAGATACTCGAGGAATAGGTGTGGTAGCTTGAACAAAAATTGGCGTAGTAGTTTGCATTGGAGTTATACGTGTACTCGGACCAGGCTACTGAGCTATACCTAATGTAGGTATCTAAACAGTAAGTTGAACAAGTTGGATAGGTTGTTGGATGTGAGTTTAACCAATCGGTTGTCTAGGCTAATAATAAGGTACTTGCATATTAGGCTGTAAATTTTGTTGAGCTTGAGATGGATCCCACACTATATTAGCTCTGAGATACAAAGGTCCCATTGAATATTTTACATAAGAAGGACCGGAACCAGGTTGAACATATGGTTGGTAATTAGTTGAATAATTTCCACCTCCTTGTAACAATTGTTGTTCTGGGTAGAATTGTTGTCCTAAAGGAGGCTGTGGACCCTGAATTGGGTACTAACCTTGAGGCATGTACTGTCCTTGGGGTTGATATTTACCTTGAGGTATGTAATGACCTTGAGGTTTCCCCCCAGGCTGTAAATTACTAGTTTGAGGTTTCCCCCCAAGCGGTAAATTGCTAACTTGAGGGCGAGGGTTTGGAATGTTTCCAGAAATCATATAAACTTTTTCACTGTTCAAAGTTCTAGTATTTGATTCATTTGGACCAAATGATGGTGTACCTTTATCACAAAAGGATATTCCCCTAAGAAAGTACTAGAGAGCTACTGGTATCCTGCAGGAACAGATGGACCACCATACAAATATGTTTCTGGAGATTTAGAAAACATGGATGACTCACCAAACATGTTTAATGGAGGTCTATAACGTCTTGGTGTAGAAGGAAAAGGAATTCGGGGTGGCGAATAATTCAAACCAGCGTTCTGTAGAAAGTCTGTCAATAAAGAATACCAAGCGTCTTGTCTAAAAGGACTATAAAAGATCGATTCATGTTCTCTAAGATTTAAATATTTCTGAGCTGAAGGAAGAACAACTTCTTCTTCAATGTCAATAACTTCTTCAATACTAATGAGACTAGGAGGAAGACCTTCTATGATCGATTCTTCACTCTAGGTGAATCAGGATGACCAGGGGTTGGAGTAAGGAACTCTAAAGTAGGCTCAGATGTAACAAGTTCAGTTTTTGGCTCAAAAATTTCAGGTTTAGTAGATGATAATTCACTTTTTGTAGAAACAAGTTCAACTAGTTAGGAAATTGAAATTTTCTGAGGAGTATACTCTGTCGTTTGTGGTTGATCTACTTCATAATCGGGATGAATAATTATGGATGTTTCTTCCTGTTCTGTTGATCTAGTACATGATGTTTGTCCTTTTTCAAATTTAAGTCTTTCTAATTGGCTTGGTGTATATGCAGGGGGTTTTCCCAGCATTCTACATGATCTCTCGGTAATTCAACCACGATTAAAACTTTTAATCACACGAAATCAAAGAAAATTTCAATAAAAATCCTAAAGTCTCTAAGGAAATAACCAAATTAATCATATTCCTACAAAATATAAGAGATCAATCCACACACAAACAATAGATTCCTGCACTAAAAACACTAGTTGGCGATGAAATCCAACATCATAGAATTTTAATGCAGAAATGGCAGTTGGAACAATTACCCCGACAACCTGCTTAATGAAAGAGACCAGTACAATTTTCTCCACTTAAACCATCTCGAGTGAAGATAACCCTTCGGAGAGTCCAAGTGAGTCTAGTTGACATCTACTCCAGGTACAGTGGGACCTCCCCTCCACCGCCACCTTGGGAAAAAATCCTAAATTTTATGGCCACTAAGGTCACGAACGGGAATACATATACCTGGGGGGATAGTCTACCATCCGATATACATGCAAGGGTAGAGTAACAAGCTCAATCCCCTTGAAGGATCCTTGACATAATCCAAGGTTTACCAACAAGTGACCCCAGGCTCCTATACATTGGTCTATCTGAGGTTTACCATTTTTAATACATGCACATCTTCTATCTTTCCCAATGAGATAGGTATGATTACCTCATTGGTTCAGATATGATCTCATGATTAACTCCTTTAGGAGGAGCTTCCCAGAGCATACATGCTACAATTGGATTTTCCTACCGCAAGATTTACAACTTGTTTGTTTGAACTGCCTTGGAAAGTTAACTA
Organism: Pinus albicaulis; assembly: GCA_034641835.2. Classification (NCBI taxonomy): domain Eukaryota; kingdom Viridiplantae; phylum Streptophyta; class Pinopsida; order Pinales; family Pinaceae; genus Pinus; species Pinus albicaulis. The sequence goes on along the minus strand of CM076575.1, from coordinate 1,943,414,767 downwards.
CAACCTATTCCAAGACACTAGCCTAAGCTATGTTGGTGGAGAAGAGCCATAGAAAATATAAAAAATTATAGATTGATTTTAATTAAGCGTTACTTTTAGTTTTGCTGTTTCTTAGGTCATAAATGTATGGAAGTGAAACTCTGATGATATGTAATGACCCGACTCAAAATATATGCTAAAATGCATCTATATGAAAGGAAAATTATTTATTTTCAATGAAAGCTATTTAGAGGAAATATTTGAGAAATTTCAATAACTTTCAAAACATCGATTATTTCTTTGATAAAAAAGAAACTTTGAAAATAAGACAATTCTTTGAGAACTCAATTTCATAGAAGAAAAATCACTTGTTCAGAACGAAATTCCTTATATTATTGAAATTAGAAACTAGAATCAAACTTCTTCTAAAAGAAAACTAAAACACTTAAAAACATAAAATTCAAAACCAAAAGAAATCTCTAATTTTGAACTCTATCTAAAAGTTTTGAGGATGTTTATGCTTAGTTTGTAATCTAACCAAGAACTTTATGCTTATCTCAGCAAGAAATCCAGAACATCCAATAATGGTTTTAAAGTGAAATTTAGACCTTATCAAGCTAAAATGTTTTATAAATTTGCAAATGAAAATAAAATCTAATTTTCATAAAAGCATGAGTTGCCTCAAGTTCAATAGCTCAACAAGAAAATAATAACATACCAATTAGCTGAGGTATATAAAATTTTCTGATTCAGAGCAACAAGAAGACAGGGCAAACACTTACTCATAAAATGCAAATCAATTGAAAACGTCAGTTCAAACAAAAAAATTGCTGAAAGAAACTCACACAGAGGTCTTTGACAGTCAAAACAAGTTGGGGTAATTACAGGGAATCAAGTAATTACACTCTTGAAAATAGAATTTTTATTTTTTTCAAAATTTTCCAAAAGTCCGCATTTTTTAATGGAACAAGGTGTGGTACCGCACTATTTTTCACTAAAATCTGTGAAGTCTACCGCTCTTTTTTTAAACAAAAAGTGCGGAAGGGAGGAAAAAACATAGAAAAAATAAAAATACAGATTTACAGTCAGGGATTCTAATGAGTTATTTACCCAACCCAGTTTTGAACTAATCAAAATCAAAGAATTTATTCAAAAATAAAACCGAAAATAAAAAAGAAAACTAAGTTAATTTTCCCTAGCGGAGTCACCATTTTGTTATATGGATAAAATCCTTCTTGCAGAAAAGAACAATCTTCCCAATATCCTAAAGATATATAGAAACAAAAAACCAAATGCAAACCATTTTCTCTAGATCATTATGATTCAGAATTATTAATCAACTAAGTAAGAAGAGATGCTCCTACCTGAGTTCCGATGCTTGCTGTAATCTTCAATCCAATCACTCCAAAAGAGGTCAATTCATCATGTAAGACCTACACTCAAAGACAAGAAAAAGGATTAAAAGCACCTGCAAGATATAATAATTTAGAAACATTAATCTATCTCAGTGATCAAGGAATCCAAGAATTAAATTACTCAAATAGATACATGAACAACTTAATAAGAAAATAGAATCCATTTGTATTAACTTGTATGGTAAGAAGTAGCCTTACAACCTTGTCACCTTGATGTCATACAGGTTCTTCCGGGGTCCTGAGCAACCATCTCCCATCGGTTTGACAAGCCTTCCCATCTCTGAACTAGCATAAAACTATAGATATGAGTATGTAATCATTCTCATATCATAGATGCCAAGTATAGAGAGTATAATTTCTTCAACAATTCACCTCAAAACAACCAAGTTCTAGGTACCCTTGAGACTGAAAAATGATCTCAATTTATAGTAGAAGGGAGGTAGTTCCAGTTCCAACAATAAAGGGATAAATTCCTTTTATGAAGGGATTAAGCTCCAAATACCAAGGGATAGACTCCTTTAATGAAGGGATGTTCATTAATGGAGGGATTGAAGCTCGACCAAATTATGCTTATAGAAGTCTCCAACTAGGGGAATATTCGACTAGCTGGGCTTCTAGAACTTAATTTTTCTCTTATTTTACTTTTTATGGGGGCCCATAGTTTTAATAAGTAGAATGTGTAGAATGTGTCACAGGTTATAGAGCAAGAAACTGTGGTACCATAGGCAATGACTAGGAAAAGTGCGGAGTTAGGCTTTCAAGGGTTTTAATGAGTTTTTTTCCAATTTCAAGACTTGGTTTAGGAACTTTACAATTTTGGACCTCTAAGGGAGCATAATATAGGTAATGATAAACCCATATACATAGCTAAATGTCATGGTGACAAATTTTAGTGTAACAGATTGCCCCCTAAAGTGTGAAGTCTGAAGTAGTTCTAAAGACTGAAGTGCTTTATCATTTCAAGGATTGGGTTGCAGGTGTACTGGTTGAAATCTGTAAAACATTCAATGCAAACATATATATGTATATCATTGCTGAGGTAGGCATTCCCATACTCAGATCAAAACTAACTACATGTTCTAATACAAAAATTATTTTAGAATTACATCAATAGTAGACATAGTATGGACGCAACCATCTGTCATAAGTAGTCTATTGTATTATGAATAACAAAACTCCTCGCAACCTGGATGGTAGAAACTAGATCCAAGGTCTTGATTTCTGCTTCCTGAACTAGCATGATTCTATCCATGCGATTGGCTGTGTCGAAGTTGAACATGGTAGAAACCACTTGATTACCAGTCAATGATGTGAACTGTTAACAAGTGTGAGAGAAACCACCAATAATGACAATCGCTCTCAAAGTAATCAGTACAATCCATGAAGTATGAATGAATTATTTGGAGTTGAACACTTCATAGAATCATTCGATCGAAGGTCAATGACGCAACCTATCGTCGAAGGCAAGAAACCTGCCATTAGAGCATGTAGATCCCAAGGTACGGATAGGATTCTAGATCAACTTTCTAGATGATGTGCTGTCATCGATAGAAAGTGGATTTTCGAGGAAATCCCACGTCACGAAACCATTACATCAAGTTTTGAAGAAATTTTTAGCAAGGACTAACTCAGGGATGGTAAATACGAATGGAGACAAATGTTTGTAATGAATGGTTTATTTGAATTTTCCTCTTGAACACACAATGACACTTGTTACACTGAAATTTTTCACCATGAAATTTTAATACTCCCTTAGAAGTCTACAATATCAAAGTTCCTAAAGTCAAGCCTTGAAATTGAGAGAAAAGCTCATAAAAGTCTTAAAAACACTTGTACCACACTTTCTCTTAGTATTGCCTATGGTCCCGCACATTTTGGCTATAAATCATGCGTATCCAAACACACTTTCTGTTTATTAAAGGTGTGGACCCCTGTAAAAGATTAAAAAAGGCACAAGTAAAATCTAGAAGCTTAGTTTGACTCATTTTTGGAAGCTTCTAGAAACATTCCTGCGGTGGAATGTCCGCTCTTTTCAAGTTCATGCATCCCATCCATTAAGGAGCTAACCCCTTGATGTAAGGAACAAATCCCTTTGAAAGAGGATTCTATCCCTTCTTGTATGGAGTTGTAACTTCCTCTCTTTCACTCTAAAAAGAGGAATAGGGCAGCCTCAAAGTGTTAACATTTGATGAGTTCAAGCTTTAGTATTATTGGAGGTGAAGTGCTGTTGAAACTTAGACCCTTTTAGTGGAGATTTTATGTGGGAAATATTACATACCTGTATGTATCTCAGTTAGAAGAGTGAAAGGCTAGTCAGAGTAAAGGAAACACCTGTTCCGGACTCTAGGAAGGCCTGTATGACATCAAGGAGAACACAGTTGTAAGGCTCTTCTTATTTAAAGTTAATACAAATAAATCCATTTTTCTCAATAAGCTGTTGATTGATTGGTTTATTTTATGGACTCCTTGATCACCATAATTGATATTATTTATGAATATATGCTATGTAGGTGCTATTTGATGTTTTCTTGTTTGTGATTGCAGATATTTGAAGGAAACTCTTTAGGACGATTGAAGGACTACTACTAAAAACAAGCATTGGATCAAAGGTAGGATCGTTAAGCCTTTATAGCATTTAATTATGAATCGCAATATATCTAGAGAAATATAGATTTAGTTGTCTGTTTGTTGCTAGCTGTCTGTAGGACACTTGGGAGGTTTGTCTTGTCCACAAGAATGACTTATCCGTCCAACAAAATGGCGACTCCGCTGGCGATAGTTCCTTTTACTGTGTTAACCTCGTTAAAAAATGAATCAGTGGGCCAAGAGGAAAGTTCCTTTTACTGTGTCAACGTCGTTAAAAAATGAATTAGTTGGTCAAAGTATAGTTCTTGTTACTGATTCAACCTCGTTAAAAAATGAATCAAGTATGAGCACAGTTATTTTCCTGTGTCAACCTCATTAAAAAATGAATCAGTAGGTTATGTAGGTAGATTGTAGAGAGTGGATATGAGGACAGTTATTTTACTATGTCAACCTCGTTAAAAAATGAAACAGACCCATGAGGTCATTTCTTTTACTGTGTCAACCTCATTAAAAAATGAAACAAACCCATTAGGACAGTTCTTTTCCTATGTCAACCTCATTAAAAAATGAATCAGTAGGTTATGTAGGTAGATTAGAAATAGTAGTTTATGAGGATAGTTCCTTTTACTGTGTCAACCTCGTTAAAAAATGAAACAAGTCACCATGAGCATAGTTCTTTTCCTATGTCAAGCTCGTTAGAAAATGAAACATATCCTCTCCTATTCAATTCGAGTCTTTCATCTGATCTCGTAAATGAAATTTCATTCCATACAGCTATTAGTAACTATTAGTCTACTTAGTTGAATGAAATGAAGCTTGGGGGGCATGCACTCTAGCAAGTTACACTTAGGGGGCATTGAAACCACTCTCAAGCATAGTTTTCTAACATTTCAAACTTGTGTAAAAATGAAACCACTCTCAAGCACAATTTTCTCTGTTTCAAGCTTGTGTTAAAATGAAACAAACCTATCTGAAGCCTAGTTTTTATCTGTTTCAAGATTTTGTAAAAATTAAACCTATCGTGAGTCTATTTTGGTTATTATTTTCAAGACTCATTAAACTCATGAAAAACCCGAGATTATTTTTCTATCTTTCATTCTCGTAAAACACATGAAAATTCTGAGTTCTTTTTGTCTTTTCCTACTCGTAAATTAAATTGAAAGTCGGCCATATGAGTACATTTTTATCCCTTTTTCGAACTTGTTAAAACTTACGAAAAAGTGAAATGTGAGTACACTTTTATCACTTTTTTAGACTCTTGAAAATTATGAAAAAGCGAAACCTTGGAGTTCTCTTTTAATCCCTTTTCAGACTCTCTAAAAATGAAAATATTGTCGAGTACTTGACTCTTCGAACTTGTTAAAGGAAATGAACGGTCGTCCCTTCAGTATAAGTTTACCCCTTTTCCAGACTGAAATGGACTATTTATGAAAAAGGTATACGTTGACTAATCATGGTCAATAGATTTCTCTCCCACATTATTTTATCCTTTTTTGGGCTTGAGAGACTAAATTTACGAAAAAGTACACTGATGGAGTTTTCTTTATATTTTTCTTTTGACTCCCTAAAAATGAAAAACACCGAGTTTCTCCTATCCTAGACTTGTTAAAAGTTAACAGTAAAGGACCTGTTGATTACAATAGCTTGATGTCCAGCTGGCTGCGTAGTGGAATGTAGAGGCTGACGCAGAGGGTGAGAGGGAAAAGTTTCTGAAGGAAAGTTGTGCCAGAGGTTTTCCTGTGGAGTGAGTAAAATTCCTCACTAGCCTTTTTTCGAGTATTTTGATTTGTAGGATTGCTACATTTTGGCATCCAGTTGTACTCAAAATTTCTCACTACTAAATAATAATAAAATCCCTCATTGTTGCACCAAATTTTGCAAGTTGGTTTTTTCCAGGGATTTTTGTCCAAAAATAATTGCGTTATCTTTTATGTGTTTGTGATAGAATTTCTCATCTTCCGACATTATATTTTCAGGATATTTATTTTTGTACATTGCAATGTGATTTATTCAGTATTTTTCGTAGAAAACAATAAATAAATTTTTAAATAAAATTGAAAATTAGGAGAATAATTTCTGGTTACTGCAATAGGATTCCAGTTTGGAATTTTCACATGGTATCAAAGCGCAGTTGATAACTCGGAGGGCTCAGAGGAGAAACAAAATATTTTCACTTCTCAGTGTCGGTAGCAGGCCAAGTTTCACAAGGGCACTGTAGTCATTATGTCAGGAGGGTGAGTTACTTGTGGATCTTCGATTTTTTCTGAGTGAGGGGCAGGAAAATTTGATCACTCTAGACCGAGTGATTCCATAAGCAAGGGGAGAAACTTTGAGCTTTCGTTTGATAGACCTCTAGTTGGACACAGAGGGTTTTGTAGTAGATTGCTAGAGATGAACCCATTTCGGGGTGGAAGAGAGAAGAGCACACACAGAAGGAAAATTTCTCTTAGGGAAATTTTAGTTTCAAGAAGTTTTATATTTCCTTGTAGATTGGCATTATTTGTGAGAAGATATTCTCACTCCAGAACAGAGCGCAAGTAGCATAGAATCATCCAAGCAGAAGAAAGAGGTATATTTTGAGAGTAAGTTGATATTACCACTGCTGGACTTCGTGATCAAGACATGTCGAGTGAAGCTTCCAACTATGTCATTTAGAAGGCATGGATGTCCTTCCTTTTAAATGAATTTGGCATGAAACCATACATTGATATTTAGTAGCAGCCAGATGTTGGGGAGTACAATGCAGAGTTGGTATTAGTATAGTTGAAACATTGCAAAGTCAGGAGCATCGCAGAGTCTTCAGTGGAAATTGTAGAGGCTAGTAACTGTCAAAGACTCAGGTGACATATGCATTATAATGATCACAGTTGATCCAATAGTTTGGATTTTTTTTTCCGTTGCATATGTTTCAGTAGCAACAAAAACAGAGTTGGAGTAGCAACAAAAACATATTTGCAGTGCATATGCAGTGTTGAAAATAGTTCAACAGAGTCAACAACAGTAAAAATACAACATATATTAGAGTTGTGCAGTAGTTGGTGGGTAGCAGTAGCTAGACATCAACAAAATGATAGGAAATGATGGAGAGACAATGTGTGTAGTAGCACTACAACACATTCCTCACTAAGAGGGAGTGTAATGTTTTGTAACATAAGATCTGTTATATCCACAAAATTTTGTGGAGAGGCTATAATACATGAGATCTCCAAAACCTAGAAATAATTTTTAGAAATTCCACCTAGAAGTGAGTTAATTAGATTATTAACCAATTTGTTTTAGTGTTTCCTAAGTCTAAACTTAGGAAAACGGACTAGTTAATTAGTTTTAATTAAGTCAAGGTGAGGATAGTCTACGAATTCACACAGGTTGATCTAGAGATGATCTTATCCATCGATTATGTTTTATCTTGGTCGTTCCTTCTCCAAAAGAGGATTATAAGAGGAGGTCGATGTGGTGACAGAGAAGACACTTCAACGATTCAATTTATTGGAATATTGATTTCCATAGTATCAGTAGTCAATTGTAAGATAAAGCTAGAGATAGAAGTAGTGAGAGAGGTGAAGAGATAGTGAGGCTAGAGGAAGTGATTCTATATCCAACGATTACATTTGGAAAGAGGGAGAAGAGCCACAGAGACACTTACACAAGGACTGCACAATAAATTCTAGAGGAAATTTTGATTTGTTGAGAGTGAAAGACATCTTTAGTTACAGAGGTCAGGAAGGAGTCCTAGAGTGTCGAAGAATCATTTTCTTATATAGTAGAAGGTAGAACGACTTCATCAGAGACTAGTCAAAGGCTTGACATCTGGTAGGCTATGCAATGCAACAGAGGGTGAGAGGGTCAAGTTTCTGAAGGTAGGCTGTGCCAAGGTTTTTCCTATGGAGTGAGGAAAATTTCTCACTATATTTTTTCTAGTATTTTCTCTAGATTATTTCCATATTACAGCATCCAGTTGTACTCAAAATTTCTCACTGCTGTATAATAATAAAAATCCTCACTCTTGCACTAGTTTTCACAAGTTGGGTTTTTCCGTGGACTTTTGTGCAAAAACATTTTGTTATTTTTTACATGTGCGCTATCTTTTCTCACCTTCCAAAATTTTATTCTTCCACAATTTTATTTGTGTAGATGGCAATGTGATTTATGTAGCATCTATCGTAGAAACTAACCAATAAATTGTTAAATAAAATTAACAATCAGGAGAATAATTTCCCATTACTCCAATAAGATTTTGTTTTGGAATTTTCACAAACTCCCTGTCTCCAATTTCTAGTTTCTATTTTCTTAATTTCATTCTCTCTGGTGTGGCTTCTGGTCAAGGCTTGGAATTCAATGGTTCCCATAGTCTTGAAGTCAGAATGGCTCTTGTTCATGTCGAGGCTCTGCGACAAATTTAGAAAAGGAGGGTGTAATTATGGTCATAAGGTAACATTTTATTCTCTGGTTGGTTGTTTTAGGGTTGAGGTTGTTTAAGATTTAAATGCGATAATGGATGGGTGGATGGGTGGTTATGGAAAGAAAATTGCAGTCCTCCCTCCCTTTTTGTGGGTTGATAGTGGTGTAGACTTGGAAAGTAAACACCATTTTGTGGTTTTTATTTTTCCTTGTTTGGGAGTTGTGATTGAATCGTCTCATAAGGCAACAATCGATATTGTGTGTTATTTTTTGTGGGAGTTGCGGCGAGTGCAATTGGTTGCCTCCTCCTAGGAGGTTATTCCTTTTGTAGTTTTTCTAGATGATAGTATAAGGGAGCGTCTAGTTATGGCTTGAAAGCATGGTTAACCATGCTCGGGGGGTGGCGGGGGTAAGTAGGGTCACTATAGGCGACATCATAACAACTTGAGCTCATCGACAAAGAATACAAACAATGCTGAATGGGAGGAAGTAGTTGCCTAAAATCAAGAGTAATTTGCAGGAAGAGTGGAGGTCGTAGGCTCATTGGAAACTATTGTAGATCAGTTGGGAGCCATCCAAGCCAACCTGGACATTATGAGCGATCACCAGTATGAGGACCAGAATGAATTGGTGGCCTATTTTAATGATATCCAATTCTGACTCAATGAGACTCGGGGGCTACTTGAGAGTATACATCGAAATCAGAGGCATTGCAATGATATATTTTATGATTTTTAGGCCCATGTGGAACACATTGACTTCCATATGCATGATTGGGTAGACTTCCATGCATTCCCTCTTGGTATCCCCCCTCACCACCCTCTATGACATGTTTATCTTATATTCTTGGACTTTCTTATTATCCTTTTGTAACATAAGGCTAACAAGCCTATCAGAAATAATTTATATCATGTTGCATATGTTGTTATTTCTGGCACCCCTAGCTATTCCCTCTTTCTTTCATGAAGCCAAGGGGGGCATGCAGCCTATTTTTGTACTCACGATTAATGAAGCTCTTTCGACAAAAAAAATATTAAAGATTAATATTGATATTATTATATTTATTAAATTTGGATTAATAATTTGAGGAATGGTTAAGAGTATGTGTTTCCTCATATGTAATGTTTCTTTTTCAGGATTTGCTAGAACAGGGTCCAGAAGGACACTGTGTAAGAAAGCCAATGCAAAAATAAGTTGAACCGGGACTTGGATCCCTTGGTTTACCCTTCATATATTGCACTTACACAATATTAGGTCAAAGAAATAACCCTAGGAGGGTTATTCAGATCCTCCAATCCTATGTATCTCGAACAATGCTCAAAAGGGAGAGCTACAATAATACATGAAATCAAATAAGTAGCAGCAGCGAAATTTTGATACAAATGGTGCAAGAAGAGTGCATAGCCATTATATTATGTGCAGCTACAAATATATATAAAAGAACTTGAGGAAATCCCTCTCAAGCTAAGCTAGATCAGCCCCAAGGCAAATGTACATGCAGAAATGAAAGGACCTAGCGACACAGCCTAGCAACAAGCTATGACTGCGCAGTCTATGGTGAGAAATGACTGCAACCTGATATGTATACAAAGATGTGGTAATAAAAAGCTCAAATAAAGTGGGGGAGCAAGATCTCAACCCCAGAAAATAATGCTACAACAATCCTCCAAGGGATTCGTCAAAATACACTAAATGGAAAAATACCGGAGTTGCTGGGTAACAGCGGCAACTCAATAACAATACAAAAATGGAGAAGGATGGAAATTCTGCAAACGATGTAGAAACATCCTCCACTAATATTCAAGGTGAAAGGCTGCTCCCCTCACTGAATATTACACTTACCAATCCACAGTGTGAACCCCTCCTACAAGTGCCCACTGAAAATAATGTAATATAGGGAACATACTGCACTTTGAATGAGATGAAACATATGGACCAATGCCAAAATCTGCAATGAAGCTCCGGGATCTTCCTCACTAATCTCCCAGAGAAAGAATGATCTCCTCCTTTGCAAAACTAGCTTCGGAAATGGGTGATAATGAATCCTCACTGCAACCCATAGCAACTCAACGTTTCTGCCAAGATGGAAAATGTCGTAGCTGAAGGTGATCACCTTGGTCTCAAGCCTGGATGTGAGGAGAATGAAGAACAGGTCCTCCAAAACTTCCCAATGAAGGAGATGAAACTTCTCAATAGAAATCTCCATTGCGCTAAATAGCACAAGATATGTCAATTGAACAACTGGAGAGAGAAGAGCAAAATCGAAATCTTCAACATTATGAGCAATGGCTATCCTTCTCTCTTTTATGCCAAGAGGAGGCTTCCTTGCCATGGACCCCACCCATCAGGGTTTCTCTCATCCAATAATATCCCTCCTATGAGAACTGCACTGTCCCACTTGGTGACTCACTCCCTCCATGCAGCACTGTTTGACTTGGTCAAGCTCGACCTAGCCTTCTTGCATTTCCCCCTTTTCACACTAGGAGATGACAAATAAGCCACTTAAGTGACCCCTTTGCACATTTGAAGTGTTTATTATGCTTCTTCATGGGCCCCCTTACCCATTTTATCCTTTTTATTAACAGGAAAGCAAAATTAATGTTCCAATAAACTTAATGAAAATTTTGGAGCATTACATCGTAAGAGGTCGCTGATTCAAAACCATAGGGGGTAGAGAATGTACGCCTTTGTAGTCTTTAGTAGTAAAATCGTTGCACGGAGGTGGGTCTCTTGTCCCACAAACAAGGGGTTCTCATACACCAATTTGGTGCCCAAAAATTATATATATATATATATATATATAGTTTTAATAAAATAAAAAATAAAAATAGCCATGTGAAATTTATATAATTATAAATAATTTTCCCTAGAGGTGCTCTATAACCTAGTATAGGGGAGATGTGTAGGTGATAGATGTTACAAGTAAATTATTTTTAAATTCAATTTTTATTAATAAACTTACGAACAATTTTTTAGATAAACAAAATCATTATGTATATCACACTAAAATATATAGCATATAAATAGTAGTTATACATTAACAACCATTTTACCATATAATTTAAAATAATGATTTCGTAACCATATAACAATATAACAAGATTCTTAACCATGAATATTCACCACCATTTTACAATGGATAGTATTCACTTGTAAATAGGCTTTCTTACAATACCATGGGCCAATACCATAATTTATCAATACCACATATGCAAAAACCATAACTCATTTAAGAAAAAATACAAATATTTTATTTTAATTCAATTTTATAACATTTTTTAAATCAAAACTTAATACTTACAATAAATATAAAATATAACAAGATTTTTAACCATGAATATTCACCCCTAATTTACCATGGATATAATAAGTTGTACATATTCTTTGTTACAATACCATGGGCTAATACCATAGTTTATCAATATCACTTGCATAAAAGCCAATACTCATTTCAAAATCAAAATACTTTATAAATCTATTATTTTACAACATTTTCAAAATTAAATCTAAAAGCACAAAGATATGGTAAGATGTTGTAGTGGTGTAAATGTTTGTAAACATTTCGTTGTGAGTTTAATTAAAAACTAAGATATTGTAATGCTCTTAAAAATTAATAATGATAATTATGAATTAAACATTTTTACTTAGTCAAATTATATCACACTAAAAATAAAAATAAAAATAAAATATAAAATAATAATTAATAATTATTTTTAATTATAACTAATAATTATAATTAATTATAATTATTATTATAACTAATAATAAAACCAATTTAGATCCATCTTAATTCCTGATCTAAACTTTTTTAGAGTGAAAAGAGATTTAGTCTATCTTAATCCTTTGTAAGTCCACATTTAAAATAAATCTAAATTGGTATTATTAAATATTTCCAGAAATTCATTTTTAAATGTGGCTCTACCAAAAAAATTAAATATTTGCAAGTGAAAACTTTTCTTAAATTTTATACTTTAAAAAAAAATTGCATATTAAAAAACTATTTCTATCAACCCATAAATCCCATAATAAATCTGAAATTAAATAAACCTAGGTTAATACATTTCTTTTAAAATCAAAGGAATTTGTTTTTGTGAAATTCTACATAAAAAAAAAATATCTCATAAAATATCCAATTCCTATTATAAACAAGTTTCTAATGCATATACCAAGTTTACTTCGTTTACATAATAGCCATATTGGCTGAGGTGGAATTCGCAGCTCGTTTTCCCTGGTTGAAAAAATCATATTTGGAAGACCATGTTCATATAAGATTTTCTATCTCTTTTAAAACTGATAAGAATTATTTTTTTAACTAAATTTTATATCAATTTTATTTTCATTGAACCTAAACGTTTATTCTACAACCTAGTTAAACATTATAAAAATTATTCGTTTTAAATTTTCATTGAGCCTAAAGATTTATTCTACAACCTAATATATAGAGAAATTGAATCCTTCAGTAAATGGATATTTAAAATTGATCTGGTTATATTTATAAAATAAATCTATATATATATATATATATAGTTATTTATTTCTATGAGAGAAATTGTAATATATTCTCCTTCATATTGATGATAATAATGATGGTGGTGGTTAACGTCTATTGCCACCAAATTTAGTTTACTCTACGTATAATTTTCTTAGTTCTTAATTGTTTGGCTTCTCGTCTTTCGTGGGGAGACTGGTGTTGTAGCGTTCTTTTTCTTCTCTACGGTCTTCCAACTTCCTTTATCTTGCCCCTCCATCTCTTCTCATTCTTGGGACACTGGTGTCTTATCTTCGATCTGGGAGATCTGCTTTGCAGAATAATGAAGATTTATTTTGCCCGGTATTTGAATCATCATAATTGTTGATGCTGAAGGAGCTCTCGAGTTCGTTTTTTTGTTCCCGTGCTTGTGTTGAGTTTCTTTCTTGTCTGATTTCTTGCTATTAAGAGTTTTCTGGAGAGTATTCTGACAGTGTAATGTTCCTTTTGTGCTCCTCACCATCATGTAGATGTATGGTGATTCTTTCTAGCAGAATTTTTCTAGGAGACTTTTGGGCAATTTTTGGCTAGATGGTCTGTCTCAAAGCAGGGTCCACATCTGAAAAAGACACTTCCATAGTCGAGTTTCTGGTTCCATACATAGTCTTTTCTTGTTAGGATTATTTCAGCTGGAAATCCGGTGCTGAAGTCCATTTCTACACATATGCATGCATAGGTGGTTCTGACATATTCCTCTTTTCTGGACACTTGCAATAAAATTTTCCAATTACATTTCCAATAACTTTTAGTGAAAAAAATTCCAAAAATGCAATGCGGAGCTCCAACAACGCTCTGGCCTCGTCTCTACGCAAGGTCATCATTACGCCAGTCGCCCAAGGGTCAACTTCACACCAAATCCAAGAACTAATTACAACAACCCATCGATCGAGGTTTCACTACGGAAAGGCATGAAGTTTTAATTTGATAAATCTCGTTGTATCTTTCATGCTTCTACTCTGATGTTAACCTGTAGCAACCCATCCACAAATTTCATAGATGGGCATCTATCCTGTCTGAAATTGGTTATCTACGTCTGAATTAATTGAGCATCGCTGGCACCGTTGACGCACCTAAATGAGTAGCATAGAAGATCGAGTGGAGGTGTCCTCTTCTGTGGAATCGAAACCCTGATAACTAATGCCTTAGTATTCCCCACAAACAACAAGATTGCTCTACATTACCCACAAATATCAGAGACCAAACATTAATCGAACCCACTCGAGCAACTCATAATACAGAACAAAGAAGCATGCGTTATTTGATGGAAATAACACCATATTTCAATAGCTAAATTATGTACATCAATTTCTTACAAACCCAAATCCACAATTTTGGGCGCTCCTCTAGCTTGACTATTCTCTCTCTGATCTCTTCTACCTCATTATACATTTTCTTGGCCACCACTAATGCTGGTAGGATTATGTTGATAAATAGCATTCGTTTTGGAATAAAACATGTTTTTTTTAATGAAAGTCTAAAATCCCTTTATGGTTTTTTCCTAAATTTACCATAATTTATTTCGTAAATCACTCATTCTTCACATTAAAATCTTATCTATTCTATCTTATTTTATCAGTCATCTTCTTCAAAAATATCATATTCGTTAATTTAGAAAATACAATTATTTATATTCAGGAATTAGAATTTTTCCACATTCTCAAGACCCTTTTTTTATTATTATCTGTTAAACCATGTTAACTTTGAAAGCTAGGGTTCTCCCGCATCAAACACAATCTCTCCTTATTATTTGTACCTCATTTAATTTCATTCTTGTTCACCAAAACATATTACTATTCATAACATTAAAGGATCATATATATATATACATGGATCTAACATGAGTAGAGATATATCAAATTTGTTTTCATGCAAATTTTTTTAGAGCGTAAAAAATAATGTGTTATTTTTTATTATTTAAATTGTATTTTTAAATGCTAAATAAACTATATATAGAACCAAATAAACGTTTTAACTAATAAAAACATATTTTTTTTTATGATATATACATAATTTTTTTTAAATAGTATATATACACAATTGATAGGGAAATATTTTACATAATATGAATGTCGACACATTTTATGATGTAAATTAAAATATTTTTTTATTATTAACACATTTTAAAGTATATGTCAATTATAAGATTTAAACATCTTACATTTTCTTTTACTTCTACGGTCAAACTTACACATCCCACTCATACCGAGTTTGAGCCCTAGAATGAGCCTCTAGGCTCAATAATTCAAATTATTTAAATTTTAAGATTATTTTATTTTAAATAATTAAAAAAATATTAAATTTAAAATTATTATACACTTACACATACCCCTAATACTAGTTTGTAGAATGAGCCTAATTCAAATTATTTGAATTTTAAGATTAATTTATTTTAAATAATTAAAAAATATTAAATTTAAAATTATTATACACAAAAAAAATGTTATGTTAAAATTAGTGAAATCTTACTTATCAGTAGTTGTAATGGTTAATAGTATGTGTTTCCTCCTAAGAGGTCCTAAGTTCAAATTCAAAGGGGATAGAGAGTTAAAGTAGTGAGGGTAACATTTGCTATTTCAAGCACTAGTGTTGATGGCTTGTGGTATTCAGCCCATGGTATTAAATGTGACAAACCTTTTAAAAGGATTGGAGATTCTCCATTGTAATTTGTTAGAGCCGAGTGAGGAAGGCTCAACCCAGAGAAGGATGTTGTCTGGTTTGGAGTTTTTAAAGTAAAGGATAATAATAGATCTATCGTTTGTTGGTTTTTTTCCCTGATTGACAATTTCTAGGGTAAATCATAGTTTATGTGTGACTGTTCTCATTATTATTTTGATATTGTTTTGAATAATAGAATATTTTAGTAGAATGAGGATGTCTTTGTCATGCTCAAGGTTACCAAGAAGAGATGGGAAGAGGCCCAAGTACACGATTATGAGAATTTTACGTTAATGTTGCTATGAGCTTAACAACATTGATTTTTTTATTGGGGTTTTATCATTTCGAAGTGAGTACCCTAACAAAGATGGTTGACATGGGCGTAGAGTCAGTTGTTCCAAAATTGTATGCTAACGAGCAGGTTGAAGTCCCCGCAAAAGACACAACTTCCTTGAAAATTCATTTCAGAATTCTTACAGCATGGGAGAAATTAGATTTTGGGAGCACTAAGAAATAACTACCTCGACTCTCACTCAAATACCATTGGGGAAAATATAACCTCTAAAACTATAGGAGATCTAATAGAGTAAATCTTAAATTTTCTTTCTGATTTTTATTTTCCTTGATTGTCTCAATAATCAGAGTTTGTGCCTATTGGGTCCTTTGTTTCAGGGACAAATTTTTGACATGTTTTGACCAAATTTGATTGATGGAGAGTTGTGAAGAAAGTATCCAAAGAAAGAGAAAGGATTCTAATGAGTTCCAGCAGTTGCAGAAGGTTGGCCAAGGAAATAGGAACACATGAAGTCACATCTGACCTGAAACAACCGTCAACAACAGAGAAAGTAGTCATAGCCCAGGAACAAAAGTGGTTGATAAGGAAAGGGCAGGGCATTTGAGGAATAAACGTGGAGTCCACCTGAGAATATTGCATAAAATATTAAAAAGGAGGAAAAACAAAGGGGAGGAAAGGGATGTGTATTGAAATGTTGCCGCAAATCTTATTGAGCTTTGCAAGATCCTCTGTTCACGTCTTCTTGCATTAGTTTATGTTCTAATTTCCTATTCATTTGAAAAGGAATTTGAGCCTGAATGTAATGATGAAATAATGTTTGAAACTAATGAAATAGAGTTCCTGGGATGTTTGTGGATTTACTTGTGTTGGTTTTATGTGACCCTTCAATCTTTTTATTATGAATGCATGTATATACAATATGTTCCTTTGAATGCTTTAGATTTTGTCTTTCGCACAAGTAATATTTTTGATGCGGTGTTTTTAAGTCAAATGAAAAAGTTAGTGCTAGTGAAATAACTCCCAATGCCTAGTTCCAATCGCTTAAATAAGTAAGGTTGTGAGACGTCCTGGTTGAGACGCCTTATTCTTCTTGAGTAAGGTGAAAATGTTGGCATTAAAGTACACTACAGTGGTCATTTTTTTGGCCTCATTGCTCGAACCCAAGGCCTCTACCCATCCATAATTTTCCTCCAACAAATGGCTATGTTGTCGATACCTAAAGGTTTCCAAAAGGATCTAAAACATGGTGCTAAGATATTTTAAGAAGGAACTGTAAGATTGGTGGCATGGACAAGTAGAGTGGTTTAACTATGAAAAATCACAACTTCGTCACGAAAGTGTGAAGCGGGTGAAGGAATAAATTTTTTACGCGGAGTCTGCAAGCGACTAGTATGAGATATTCTAGTGTAAATTCCCATAGGATCTCTACAATTTGTTATGAAGGTTGAAAATTAAATAAAATAATCGCAGCCAAAATAGATCTCCTTGTACCTAGACTCAGGGTGAATTCATTGAATTAAATGGGCTCGATACATAACTAACTCAAGTTTTTTACTTTTGGGTGCAAACTACTCTAGAAGGGTATATTATCGAGTTTGTTGCATAGGGCCATTTGTACTTTTGTAAGGTTGATTTTGTGCTCAAGTCAGGGCTACGAGGACAAATATTGAAGGAGATCTCATTGTGGATTAAATTTTTAATGGTAGAAGAGAATTTGTTGGTGTTCCAGGGCCCACCCATGGAAACTTAAAGCCCCTGTACTAGGGGAAGGATATAGGCAGTGGAATGCTACTTGGTTGTGGGTAATGAAAATATTGGAGAGATGGAAGCAGATGAATTTTGGAAGGCTAGAGATCTGATGGCACAAAGGAGAGAACAAATAGGTGAAGAATGGAAGGAGAAATATTTGCAAGAGATCCATAGATGAAAAAGGGAGCTACAATAAATAGAAGTGGTGTTAATCAATCTAGAAAAAAAGAAGAAGGAAAAAGAAGTTGGTTGAAGTTGCAGATCAATGGGGATGAAGATAGGATGAAAATTGGTCCAATAAGAGAGGTTGGTACTGCCAAAGTGACAAAGGTTGAGAGAATAAATAGATATTTATCTCTATGAGTAGAGATGTGGATGCTTGATGGATCGTGCACTATAGTCCACAAGGAGGGCTCCAAGCACGACATGGAATTCAATATGAAAATATTGTTTTCTGAGGATGACGTGTCTCCCATGAGTAGTGACTCATTTTCTAGCAATTCAGGTACCACCTCCCCAAACCTTCCCCTATTATTTTATCACAACTCTTGTAAGTTTTTATCTGATCTAGTTAAAGCTATAAAGGTCCACAAAGTACATAATACCTATAATTTTGGTACCTCTAGTGGTATAAATAGTAATGGGTGTTCAGGTTTCCAAGTATGATCGCTTCCACATTCCCAAGGATTCATAATTGTTCCACCAGTTCAATCATGTATGCCTGGTAACATGGCGAGATGATTACCCGATATCCTGAATTATTGGGGAAGGTGGATGAGGATGTATAACAACATTGGTACCTATGTGAGGTTATCTGGAGGGCTCACCAAAATATTGATGACATGAAGCTAATTTAATTTTAGACAACTCTTTAAGGGAGAGCACTGAGATGGTTCATCAAATGGTCCATGTTACAATGGAATCTGACGATAGATGAAGTTGAGCGAGAGTTTTTTGAAGAGTTTAAACACTTGTAGACTAGCCAACAAGGGATATATGAACTATGGGAGATCAAGCAGTAGGAAGGAGAAAATTTTTGGGATATGATGTAAATATTTTAAGGATTTTATTGGCAAGCTAAACTACCTTACTGATCCCAATCATCAACAGGATTGGTTCATCAAAGAACTAGTTCCACTTACCCTCACACTATTGAATCAATAGAATATTGATACTCTGTAAGACTCCCTTTAACAAGAAACTTGAATTGAGGCCATGGAAGGATATCCACATGAACATCGAGGGGGAATGATTTCCCACGAACCCACTCTCATAGGACTACAACATCAGATCATTGATATGCCAGAGAAGCTGAGGGAAATGCAACCGATGCAACCTTTGCGACCACACATATGGTGTACCAACAACCATATTGAGGGGCATCATGCCATGGAGTTCCCAATACTATGAGGCCCAACCACTCCCCTCGTACTAGTGAGGCCTTCCACATCTTTTCCCACCACCAGATTTTTGTAGAATGGTACACAAGGTTTATATACATGGAAAACATAGTTCCATGTATTTTGTAATCAACATGGTACAACTACGAATGAATATTGTGAAATATTTAGGAATTACAAACATCTCCCTCACCTCTGTCCAATCTTACAAAAGTATTCCACTACAAGGAAAAGACCCTCTAGTGGATGTTTCTAAGGAACCCCATAGAAAAATACCCCATACATTTGTTTCTAGCGTAAGTTACTAGAGGAGGTTGGCGGGCGGAGGGTTTTGCGGATGTTTTCTGCTTGGTGCGCTTGTCCTTAAACATCATACTGGTGCTCACAAAACATTGGCACACTGGACACTGTGCACTCCATACACACCTGCTCGGTGTGTCGTATTATTGTAGAGCACCAGTGCTTCACAACTCTTCCACACCAGAGCATTATAAAACACCGCGCCAAAACTGAAACCGCTCGGTGCGGTATTAAGCAACCACACTAGTGCATCATAAAACAACACCCCAAATCACAAACCGACTAATGTGTTCATAAGAAACAGAATCGGTGCGCCTATAAACCACGCACACTGGAAAAGGGTAAAATAAAGAAAATAATTACAGCAAAAAACCTGAATTTTTCATTTTTCTAGTGCTCTGAAGCTCTTAATTACCAGTGCACTCTACCATATAAAGCCCTGGTGCACACAAAACATTGGCACACTGGACACTGTGCACAATGTACACACCCGCCCGAGGCGTCCTATTATGGTAACGCACTGGTGCTTCACAACTCTTCCATGTCGGTGCATCATAAAACACCGTGCCAAAATAGAAATGTGCCTCTGCGTTCTTATCCAAGAGCACCAATGATCTTATCAAACTCACACACTAGAATAGCATTAAATAAAAAAATAAATTACTACCCAAAAAACGGTGCTTTATGACTATTCAACACTGGTGCTTTACAAATATTCTGCCTCGATGCATCATCAAAACATCGCACCAAAACTGAAACATCCCAGTGCAGTGTTGGGGAACTGCCCCGGTGCATCATAAAAAATGCGGGAAATCTGACACCATCCGATGTGGTGGTAAGTAAGCATACCAGTGCGCCTATAAAACCTTGCGCACCTAAATAGGGTTAAATAAAAAAAAAATTATGGCCAAAAAACCGCATTTTTCTCTTTCCTCAGTGCTCCAGAGCTCTCAAGCACCGGTGCCATTTCCCCTTCTCTGAGCCTCCCTGACATTGGTGCTCCCATTGCACCCATTGCACAGACTACTGCTGGGCATTGGCCACCAATCTCCAGCTTGAATTTTGAAAAATGGTGGGAAAAATTTGTTTTGCAGTTTCTGTATTTTTCTAGTTTTTCCATAATTAAGCTTTTTAGAAGATTAGAATTTGAAATAACCTTAAAAATAACCATTAAAAAAGAAAAAATTATTGTTTCTCGGTGCGCCCAAGCGGTTTGGCTCACACCAGATAGAGGTGCTTCCTATAAAATTTACAGGTTGCACCGCCACCGATGCTAACTATATCCACATCGTTTCTGGGGCGGTACCGAAAGGCGCCCCACATTATTTTAAATTAAAAAAATAAAATGTGATGCACTCATTTAGCCAGGCGCACCGTTGACCATGGGAATAGCAATGTGGTGCATCGATATAATTATCTGCCCTAGAGTCTGCCAGTGCACCGCATTCAGTATTCTGAAAGGGTCAATGGTGTGGCTCAGTAAAAGAACGCACCGTCGACTATGTAATTTTCAGGAAGTCGGTGCGTTGACATGACTATATGCTTCGGGGCATATAGTTTAGGCAGTGCACTTCTATTTTGACATCAAATATAGTCAATGGTGCTTGAAAAAATTTCAGCTACACCAAGGCCGGTGCATTGTATTTCATTTGGGGAATTTCCACTGGTGACCTACAAACACAAGGCGCACCGGAACTGGTGCGTGACTGTTTTTGTGGTGCACCAGCTGGTCCATTTTTTCTTTTTCCAGAAAAAATAAATAAATAAATAAATATATATATATATATATATATATATATATATATATATATATATATATATATATATATATATATATATATTCCCAAATACATGTCTATTTTGATAAAAAAAATATTTAATATGTCAATGATTCAAAGAGAAGAGGAGGAACATCAGCAACAACAGGGAGAACAGTGTGACATGATTCGGCAGTAGGAGGCACGAGAGAGGGAGATAGATGCATACACTCGCCCTATTACAGTAGATACCCAGGGGATCCTAAGATAGGAATGCCCCCTCAAGTTCTATGAGGAGGCTACTTCCTTAAAGGCCCATAGTGTTTTTTTGAGATATCTTATCCGCAGGTGGAATTCTCACTCATAGGCTTTCCAGGTTGGTCTTGACTAGTGATACACACCCATTGAGGAGGATATGTATTTTATTACAGGACTATCAAGGAGAGGGGTGGATTTTCCCTCATTCCCAGAGGTTCCAGCTGGTTCTGTAGTAGGGAGTTGGTTAGTTTACTCCCAGAGATAAATTAGAGCACATGTACTATCTCCTTCAGAGTTTCAGATACCTAGAGGTTAGAGGTTAGTAATGTATAGGTGCATTTTCTATACAGGATGTGCAGTCCCTCTCACTTATCATTTCAAACATTTTTCACAACACTAGTGATGAGCAACGCATTAGTTGCTCACTTTTATATTATGTTGATTCTTTAGTACAAGAGCCATGACTTGTCAGGTGGTCTGCCATTTTTTTTGCAGTATTTTTGTAGGCCCTTAGATAGATGTTGTGCTCATGCACAAGGGACGGTCAACTTCCCTTTTGCTTCAGAGCTGTTTTGTTTATTTTTTGAGAGGTTTCCAGAGATGAGGCCTAGTTTTGTTTGATAGCCTTGTAGGCCGATGTTGGAGGCCCAGATGCACATGTGGGGGTAGATGATGCCCAAGAGGGGAGATACTATGTTTCTAGACAGGATATTGCATGACGCATTGGAGTTACTAGCTAGTGTTGATGACTAGCTGCATCCCTTCATTCTGGCCCCATTTCCTTATGCCGGATTAGATTGGCGAGGGTGTGCCAACATCCTCTTCACAGGATGATGAGCTACAAGATGATAGAGGTAATATTATTGTTTTATTTATATTTATTCTAACATGTTCTTTAACTTGTTTTTATTAAATTGTGTAATGAAATTGTCTAATTATTGTTGTGTACTTGTATATATTTTGTATACATTGGCTCTTTTGATGGCAAGGAGATTCCGGAAGCACCACATGACCGAGGTGTGGATCCTGATGATGATCAGGACATGGGCGATGCCAAGGATCATGATTAGGATGAGCATGATGCAGAGAGACATCCTCCTGCTGGTGCACCGATACTTCCTTTTGCTAGGCGTGGTTGACCTGAGACTAGATATAGGATGGAGTTGGGAAACCAACTCAGTGCATTGATTTTTGAGGCGGACATTAGGCCTGCTCATTATAGAGAAATATAGTTCGATGATAGGTTATTACGGATGTGGAGATGCATGCCGCGTGACATGTACAACCTGATGCTGCATGTCGTAGGAGCTATGATAGCTGTTACGTGACTGAGGATGATTTTTGCACGTTATAGGCGTAGTCGAGCCACGACACGTGATGGACAGTCCACAAACAGTGATTCATCATCTCATGATTGTTCACTTCGAGCTGCACCTGATGAGCATGAGGCTCCACTAGTAGCATCTAGCAGTCATCATGGAGATGAGGCTGGACCATCATTGATTCAACATCCATCAGTACTAGTCATGATCATGAGTAGGCAGGACCATCAATCGTCGAGGCTGCACTATTGACTCAGCAGGCCTCCACTACTACTGCTTATATTGATGTTGTACTACCATGTACAATTGATGCGTCCATCAGTACTAGTCATGATCGTGAGCAGGCTCGACCATCGACTGTCGAGGTTGCACCATTTACTAAGTAGGCCTCCACTTGTACTTCTATTGATGTTGTAGTACTACCACCAGCTGATCCATGACATTTATATTACAGTTGTATATTTTTAATATTATTCAGTTATATATATATATATATATATATATATATATATACATATATATATATATATATACATATATATATATATATGTATATATATATATGGATATGGTCCATGTATTTTATGTTCATGTTGCAGTTGTACTTAATTTACATGTTGGTGATCATTATGATATGCATATTGTTAGGTCATGTTAAATATGTTCATTTAATGTTTAGCTTGCAGATAGATGTGTATATGTGATAGCATGAGTTATTTGACATGAGATGTATATTTGATGTTTGTGTTGTGGTGATGTTAATATATAATGTTAATTCGATGTTTGAATGTGTTTTTTAGTCGCATATGATGTTTGTACGATGGTTATCATGATCGTGATGATGTTTATTAATTAATTTAATATTAAATGACCATGATATTTATTAAATATTATGTCGTGATTGTAATTGAAATAAAATATTTTAATTATATCTAAAATTGTAAAATTGTATTTGTATTCGTAATTGTAATTTTAACTGTAATTGTATGTAAAATATTTAATGTAAAATTTTAATTGTAATTGTAATATTTAATTTATTGTGAAATGATTGTAATTTTAATTTAAATTGTAATTGTATATATGAAAAATTGTAAAATTGAAATTGTATGTAAAATTCTAAAATTGTAATTGTATGTAAAATTAAAATTCTAATTCTAATTCTAATTCTAATTCTAATTCTAATTCTATTTTTAAATTGTAATTGTATGTAAAATATTTGTAAAATTTTAATTGTATTAATGTGAAAATTTTAATTGTATTAATGTGAAATGATTTTATTAAAATATTTAAATTTATAAATTTGCAAATAATTGTAAAATAACAAATCTAGAATAATATGATTTTTTGTAACATAATAAATTTTAGAAAATAATAAAAATAAATTCATGTACTTTAGAATTATCATTATTTTATTATGATCTCACATACAAGAAAAAGATAACTTTATACAGTCCGGTGCACTTATCATCATAACACGCACCGGTGCGTCGTATTACTTAGATGCATTGATGCTTCACAACTATTCCGCACTGGTCACGAATAAATGCAAATAAAAAAAGTGCAACTCTTTTTTCTTTAAGTGAAAAAAAAGGGGCAATTTGAAAAATGGGCAGAAAAATATTTTTGAAAATATAATTTCATAAAATAATTCTTTAAATACTAAACACTTTCATTATTTCACTATTTTTGCTAAAATTTTCAGCCAGATATTTGCAAGAGACAGACCCAGAGCGAGAGAGCATGAGGGCACTGTAGAGCACTGAAATACGTTCGAACAGAAGTATTCATACAATCAGAAACCAAACCTATGGTGATTAAAACCCTATATCATAGAATTTCAACGATCTCGTGATTAAATTTGATTTTTTTTTTTACTTTTTTCTGCAATTGTTTTACTTTTTCTACATTTTTATCCATTTTTACCCTAAAACCTTCACTTTTTTGTTTGTTCTATTTCTTCTCCCTCTTTCTATAGTTTCAAAATTAGGGTTTTTCATTTTAGATTGACATCCAACCCATGGGACAACTTTCATAGTTGGATCCCAATCCATTCGACCATTGCATGAATTTTTCAAAAAAATGGATTTTTCTTTACAAGTGCGCCATGAGTACCCTAGCGCACCGGCGCGTTGTATTATACAGCGCACCATGCAAATACTGTGTAGTAAAAATATTTAAAACAATTTTTCTAAATCAGTGCACCATATTTGAAATAGGGTATCAGTGCTCCATTTTACGAGGATAGCATCGTACAATCTATTACACTATTTTTGTGGTGCATTTATAATACCCGATGCACCATATGGTCTATTACACTATTTTTCGATACGTTTTTTATACCCCCATGCACCGGCTGCGGTGAGTACCTTATGAAAGGCGCACTGATGTCTTGAGATTTATTTTGTACTTGAAAATATGAAAATTTATTTATAAATATATTAATGAATGATATGGTACAGGTTTCAGATTTATAAAGAAATGACTAACAAGAGATCAAGTAAGAAAAATACTGATAACACAACAAGAAAAGAAAAAAAGGCAAGTTCTTTGTAAATTCTTTATAAAAATTATTATATTTGAACTATATGTAAGTTTAACTATATGTATTGTTTATTGTGTATCATGCAGAGCCACAAAATGACAAAGCTCGATATGATTATTTATGGTGTAGGACTAGAAGAGTGTAAAATCTTAATGGAAAAATGGAAAAAGCATGAATCAGGTGAATGAAAAATATTGTCAATCCAATATGAGTTTCTTTTTTTTATTAACATTAATAATATACTTAAAATTATTAGATAACATGTGTCAAACAGTCTATTAATTCACATATGTTTAATGTTCTACAGGGACCAACAACTCAGAAAATGAATGTTGTTCTAAGAAAAGAAAAAAAGTAGAACATACAAATGAAAATGAATTGCTCGTTAACTCATTTAGAGTGGTGCTGGAAGTTAATGAAAAGGGGAAAAACTTTTACAAAAGTTTGAGGGATCTAGTGGAATGAATGTATAAACATTCTTTCCACTTACAATACAAAAATCAATCCAATGATTTCAAGAACCAAATTTTATCTAAACTATAGGAAGAGTTTCCAGAGAATTGGTCAATGAGACATGTCAGAATTTTAATAGAAAAACCGTACAGCAACAAAAAAGAAGGAATGAAAAAGTAATATTCCTTTAAATGTTTGTCTATAATTATTTATAAATATCACTTTTGTTATATTTACTTTTCATATATCAATATAAAAATTAAATATTTTGTTGTCATGTCACATTTTCAGGAAGATTATGAAAATCTCAAAATATGAATGAGTTGATATTGGAAATATGCCAGTAGGAATGTCCAAAAATGCATACAAGGAGATGGTCAAAGAAATGGACAAAATTGCATCGTAGAAGGAGCCATCTCAACAACAACTTGCTTCAAATGTAATATGTAATCATTGAATTTTTCGATCATTAGGTACAATAAATAAACAATTTAGCGTTAAATATTAATTTTCAAGAATTTTCTTATAGAAAAGAAAAGAAAATGGAACCCATTCAACACATAGAACAGGAAAACAAGGAAGAAAAGGGTTTATCTCTAAGTTTGTGAGTAATTGTTACTTCCTTATAACAACTTAACTAGATGATCCGGATTTATGCAGGAACGCAACAGAATACAGAAATAATGTTAGGTCCCTATATTACTAGTATATTCCCTTACTGTTGTTAGTGTAACCCCCTTATTTTTATTATTGTACCCTTGTAATTCCATATTGTTATTATTGTGCCCTTAAATTATTATTGTTACGTGGGCTATGATTACGTTGTGGCCCATGGACTCCTATATATAGAAAGGAGGTTTTGTAATTTGAATCATCCAAGAATTGTTCATTCATGTAATGTATTGGAGATTTTCCCCTTAAAGTGGCTTATTTCTAAGGTGTTGATATCTCTTTTATTCTCTTTTTGGAGCTGGTTTCACAACATTTGGTTAGAGCTTTGGATTCTAGGGTTTTTGCTACTCCAAACTAGTCATCGTGGAATTTTCGGTATAACTTTTTTCTACGAAGGCTCAGAAGCTAAAATTTTTAGAGTGCGAAGCCGAATTCTTGAGGAACATTATCGCAAAATTTTAGAGCTTGGTTCGCAATATTTTTGGAGATATGATCTGTGGAATTTAGGGCTTTTTGCAGGCTCCTGAATTTAACCTAAATAGGTCATCCCGAAATTTTCACTATAAAGTTTTTTCTACGAAAATTCAGAAGCTGAAATTTTTGGAGAGCGAAGCCGAAATTTTGAGGAACATCGTCGCGCAATTTCATAGCTTGGCTCGTAATATTTTTGGAGCTATGATCTGTGGAAGTTAGGTATTTTGCAGGCTCCCGAATTTCATCTCAAAGAGCTTATCGTGGGAAACACTTCATAACTCTCTCTGAGCATCAGATTGGAATTCTGTAAAAAGTGGCCGCAAGTAAACAGAGTATTATTTCCTATCTATCAATCTCAGAGCCAAAGGAGGAAATAATATGACGTGGAAAATCATACAATTTCGCTCTACTGAACCAGTTCATAATTGGCTCATTATGGGAGACTAGAGATATCTTTGTCTTGAAGAATCCAAATCAGGTCAAACTTGTGAAATTTGAAAGAAGCTTAATAGGGCCACTATAAGGCCGAATTTTAGATGTTGAGGATCCGCAATTGTATATATAATTAAATTTAAATATAGAGCTCCTCAAAAGCAAGTAAAAGGTGTGTATTTTTTTCCTGAATTGCATAAGTCTTGTTTGAAGAATCAACTTGAATTGATTCCAAGGGCATATTGTAGAATACATATCAGTATTGGATTCTAAAATGGCCCCTAAAAAGAATTCAACACCCATTAAGCCTTTATAAGGCTCTACTATGACTCATGAAGACGAAGAATGGCAACGTGACATGTCAAAATTACAAGAGCAAGTGCAACAAATTTCACTCTGACAAAGATCAACCAAAAATGACATGGAAGTTTTGAAGAAAGGCGTGGAAACTAATATGGATGGTTCAAAGAAAGGCATGGAATCTAAGATAGATGGCATGGAAGCTGGCATGAAATCTAAGATGGATGACATGGAAGCTAAGATCGATGAGAAAATGGAAAACATGAAGAATGGCCTAAAAGTAGACATGGAAAATTTGACAAATTTGATACAAGAAATGTTTCCTAATGGTGAAAAGATAGTAGATGAAACTTATGATGAGAATGTTGGTGGGAAGAACCACCATATTCCAAAAATGGATATGAGGAAGTTTGATGGAAAGGATCCTGTAACATGGATACTGCAGTTGGAGCAATATTTTGATCTCCATAATGTGAAAAACACACAAAAGGTACGCATTGCAACTTTACATTTAGAACAAAATACATTTGTATGGTATCGATGGCTTTGCTCCCGTAAAAAAATTGTCACTTGGTCAATTTTTACAGAGGAAATGATAGCACATTATGAGGATACAAAGAGCAACACCTTTAGCCAATTGATAAATCTAAAACAAAAGGGTTTAGTGGGGGAGCATATTGAGGACTTCCAAAAATTAAATATAAGGGTAACTGATATTCTAGAGGAACACAAGATTGATATCTTCATAGGTACTTTAAAGGATAACATCCAACATGAAGTTTGCATTTTGGAACCTGATTCATTGGAGATGGCATTTAGGTTGGCAATAAAAATTGAATGTAAAATTATGGCGACAAGGAAGCCTACCACTCACTTCTATAAAGAGGGAAGTGTTGCTACTCCTAGATTTCCATAACCTACAAGGTTGACACCACAACAATTGGAAGAAAAAATAGCAAAAGGGCTTTTCTATAGTTGTGATAGCAAATACACTAAAGGTCATAAGTGTGCTGAGAAGAAATTATTTTACATAGATTGTGAAGAGGAAGAATAAAATGAACAAGAAGAGGATATACACCAGGAACCAACCCAAGAAGAGGAAGAAATGAGTCTAACCATATCGTGTAATGCATTGGCAAGAATTACCACTCCTCAAACTCTCAAGATATAAGGACATATCAAGAAGAAAAAGGTAATAGTGTTGGTTGATTCAGGTAGTACCCATAATTTTATTCATTGTAAGGTAGCCAAGGAATTGAATTGTTTCCTATACCCAGCACCAGAATGTCAAGTGATGGTTACAAATGGAGGAACTATAAATTGCTCTCGAAAATTCCATAACATCAAGCTAACCATGGGGGAATATTTATTGAATAGTTCAATGCTTTCCATTCCTATGGGAGGTGTTGATGTTGTACTAGGAGTACAATGATTACAATCTTTGGGGACAGTAGCCTTTAATTTTCAAGAAATTTTCTTGAAATTTATTTTTGAAGGAAAGGAAGTCAAATTATGGGGTATTGTAGGGAAGCTGGGAAAGATAATAAGCTCTAATTTCATGAAAAAGCTTCTAAATAAATGACAATGACGCATAATTGCACATTTATGCTCACTAGAAGTTCCAACATCAAAATCATCTATTTCTGCAGATCTCCAAAAAGTCTTGGACAATCATTCCAAGGTTTTTGAAACTCCCAAAGGACTCCCACCTATTCATGATCATGATCATCCTATTCATTTGATTTCAGGAAGTGTTCCTCCAAACATCAGGCCTTATAGATATCCTTATGTCCAAAAGAGCGAAATTGAACGTATGATTGCAGAAATGTTAGAGGCAGGTATAATTCAACCTAGTCAAAGTTCTTTCTCTGCTTCTATAGTATTGGTACACAAGAAGGATGGATCATGGCGCATGTGTCTGGATTATAGGGAGCTCAATAAGCTCACCATTAAAGAGAAATTTCCCATTCCTGTGATTGATGAATTATTGGATGAATTACATGGAGCAATTTATTTTACCAAATTGGATCTTCGTTCAAGGTATCATCAAATTAGAATGAAGACTGAAGATATTTCGAAAACAACATTTTGAACTCATGAGGGTCATTATGAATTTTTGGTCATGCCTTTTGGCCTTACCAATGCACCTTCTACATTTCAAGGGTTGATGAATTCCATTTTCAAACCCTTCCTTAGAAAATTTGTGGTAGTATATTTTGATGATATACTAATCTATAACAGGTCTTGGAAGGATCATGTTCAACATGTTGATAGGGTGCTCAAACTATTGCAGGAGAAACTGTTATATGCAAAAACATCCAATTTTTTCTTTGAAGTACAAGAGGTGGAATATATGGGTCATATTGTATCTCACGAGGATCTTAAGGTAAACCTTAACAAAATTTAAGCCATTAAGGAATGCAAAGTGCCCACAACCATAAAGCATTTGCAAGGATTTATCGGATTAACAGGGTATTATCGAAAGTTTCTTAAGAGTTATGGGAGAATAGCAACACCTCTAACAACATTATTGAAGAAAGATGCCTTTTCATGGACTCGTGAAGCAACTAAGGCCTTTGAAAATCTTAAAGAGGCAATGTGCCTAGCACCAGTCTTAGCTATGCCAAACTTCACAAAAATATTTATTGTGGAATGTGATGCCTTAGGAAATGGAATTGGTGTTGTTTTAATGCAAGAAGGAAGACCCATTGCTTTTGAAAGTCGTCCAATCAAAGGAAAGTATTTAGAGAAACCTATTTATGAGAAGGAAATGTTAGCAATATTTCATGCACTAAAGAAATGGAGAACTTGCCTAATGGGAAGACACTTCAAGGTAAAAACTGATCATGTTAGTCTTAAACACTTTTTGGAACAAAGACTATCTTCAGAAGAGCAACAAAAATGGGTCACAAAGATGTTGGGTTATGACTTTGAAATAATCTAGAGAAAATGGAAGCTAAATTTTGTTGCAGATGCACTCTTAAGAAAGAATAAAGAGGTGGAAACATTGCTTTATGCCATTTCTATTATCCAACCAGATTGGATAACCGAAGAAAGAGATGAATGGAAGAAGGATGAAGAAGTGTGGACACTCATTCCAAAGTTGCAGTGATATCCTAGTACATATGATACATTTAGTTGGAAAAATGATTCCTTATGGTACAAAGATCACTTATATATTTGTAAGAATTCCCAACTAAAAAAAAATATTCTTTTGGAATTGCACACTTCTCCTTTAGGAGGACACTCGGGATTTTTAAAAAGTTACCATAGGGTGAAGAATGAATTTTTTTTTGCTGGCCTTAAATCTGATATTCAAAATTTTGTGGTGGAATGTTTAGTTTTCCAACAGAATAAAGTTGAGACACTTAAGACCCCAGGTCTTCTACAACCTTTATCCATTCCAAGTCAACGTTGGGAGGATATTTCAATGGATTTTATCACAGGTTTACCTCAGTCCGAAGGAAAGAGTGTCATCATGGTGGTGGTTGATAAACTTACCAAGTATGCACACTTTTGTGCGTTATCTCATCCATTTAAAGCAAGTACAATTTCTACTACATTTATGGACACAATTCAAAAGCTACATGGAAACCCAAGGGTTATTGTGAGCAACAGAGATCCCATTTTCACTGGAAATTTTTCGACGGAGTTATTTTCTTGTTTGGGTACTCAATTAGCTCATAGTTCATCCTATCATCCTCAATCTGATGGTCAAACCGAGATAGTAAATAAATGTTTGGAAGGGTATCTTTGTTGTTTTGTATCTAATAAAAAAACACAATGGGTCAAGTTGTTACCTCTCACTGAATGGTGGTATAACACTTCCTTCCATAATACAACAAAAATGACCCCATTTATGGCACTTTATGGATATCATCCACCATCCATCACATCAACTTTAAGAGAAAATTTGAAGGTTCAAGAAGTGGAAGATCACATCAAGCATCAACAAGAATTTATCCAACTCTTAAAGGACAACCTTAATTTGGCACAAAATCGAATGAAACAACAGGCAGATCAACATCGTAGTGAGAAAAGTTTTGATGTAGGAGACTAGGAATTTCACAGCTACAACCATACAGACAAATGTCCCTCAAGAAAGCTAAGAAGGATAATAAATTATGGCCAAAGTACTATGGTCATTACAATGTGTTGCAAAAATATTGGTACTGTGGCATACAAATTGGAGCTTCCTGCTTCTTCACGAGTGCATCCAATTTTCCATGTTTCATGATTAAAGAAGGTTATAGGTGAAAATATTCCAATTCAAACAATATTGCTAGAACTTGATGAGGAAGGAAAAATCATATTGGAACCTGAAGCGGTCATGGAAATAAGAACTCGACAGCTACGAAATTAATAAATTTCAGAGTATCTCATCAAGTGGAAGAACTTACCCACTGATGATTCTACATGGGAGGATGAAAATTTTATACAGAAGCACCCAGAGCTACTCAAACATTGAGGACAACACTTTTTTGAAGGGGCGTGTTAGGTCCCTATATTACTAGTATAGTCCCTTATTTCTGTTAGTGTAACCCCCTTATTGTTATTATTGTACCCTTGTAACCCCCATATTGTTATTATTGTGCCCTTAAATTATTATTGCTAGGTGGGCTAGGATTACATTATTGCCCCAATAGGATTACATTATGGCCCATGGACTCCTATATATAGAAAGGAGGTTTTGTAATTTGAATCATCCAAGAATTGTTCATTCATGTAATGTATTGGAGGTTTCCCCCTCAAAGTGGCTTATTTCTAAGGCATTGATATATCTTTTCTTCTCTTTTTGGAGCTGGTTTCACAACAAATAACCATAAACATAGAAATACAGTGGAAATAAGGCTTCATTTCATTAATATCAAATCACAGAAATATGATTACAAACATGATGGAAATAAAATAGCTACGGTGTTGGTAGCAAATCTCTGAGAAGAGATGTGGCAGCTATTGACCTCTGAACTGTGTTATAATGAGGCTCAAGGGCTTATTTATTATGAAGAAATAATGGAGAACTCTAAACGTCCAAAAACCTAACCCTAGGAGATGAAGCACCAAAAATATTGGCCCCGTTTCGGTAAATTGGTGTTTCAACTTCCCATGGATGTAACTTCAGCATACTATCTCTGTTTTGGGCTTCAAAATGGCTCCGGAAGTTCAGGACCCAAAAAACTGCTAAAAATAGTAAGTTATGAAAAAAATTGAAAGAGACAATGGTGGGGCCCCAAGTGGAATAGGCGGGTGGCCACCAATACCCACCTGGATCATTGCTCCCCCCTTAGGAAGCAATGGTCCCCATTATGTTGAGTTTCTCCATGAGATGAGGAAACTTCTGTTGAACTTGGTCCCTGGTGAACCACTTTCCTTTGTGCAGGAGTTGGCTAGCTTTGACAACCCGATACAGTTGGAGCTTCTGTCGGCGAGTGTTCTTGATTTGCATGTCCATGATACAGTCTGTGGTGGCCTGTTCTATGTAGTCCGGGTTCAAATATTTTGGTGTGAGTTCTTCTGCAATGTCAGAGGTGTCTAATAGAGGTGGGAAGTAGGGACAAAGGTGGTCTAGATTTAATACAGGGTGCAAACGAAGGAATGGTGAAATACTGAGCTCGAGGGCATTTTCCCTACAACCTTGGTGATGGTATATGGCCCATATCGGAGCAGGTGAATCTTGCGGTGGGGTCTAGCGAGGCCCTCCTTCTGCAAATGTAGCCACATTTTTTTTCCCACCTAGAAGTTGTGTAGAATCTGATGTTGATCATGTCGTTGCTTGTACTTAGCGTTTGCTCTGTCCAATATGTCATGAACCTGTTATCTGATATGCTAAATGTGCTCGATGAAGTTTTTTGCTTTGTCAGCTTCAGACTGGACATGAACTGAATCAGCCTGAGTAGCTGCAAATAGCAAGGCTACATGAATGGGACATAGTGGTTGGAATCCCAAGCCCACCTAAAAGGGGTTGTGTCTGGTTGAGCTGTGGAGAGCCTGATTATAACTATGTTGTACATAGGGAAGACTCTCATCCCATGTGCATGGATTCTTTTAATTGTACATGTGTAGAATGTGTACAATCGTCATGTTGACGACCTCTGTCTAGCCATCAGTTTGGGGATGGAAAGCTGTGGACTTGGTGAGCTTGGTGTCCAACATTGACCAGAGGCTGGACCAAAATGTGCTGAGGAACCTGCTATCACGATCTAATATGATAGACTGTGGGATCCCAAAGTGCACCCACACCCGTTCAAATAAGATTTTAGTAGTGGCTTCTGCTGTGATATTCTTCTTGCAGGCCACCATAATGGCCATCTTTGAGAATCTGTTGACGACCAAAACACAGTCATTTCCATGATTAGTAGTAGGAAGGCTTGACATGTAATCCATGGACATGGATTCGCAAGGTCGAATAGGGGTAGGTAGTGGAGTATAGAGCCCTTGGTTCTTGATGGTCGGTTTGGCAATGGTGCAAGCTGTGCAGGATCTGATGTACTTCCTGACATCCTGTCGAAAATTCGGCCAATATAAATACTTCTACAGTACTACCACTATTTTCTCGACCCCAAAATTCCCACCAACTCGAGTGTACTGCACTTCCCATATCATCTTGGCACACTCACTTGAAGGAACACAGAGGTGTCCCAAGCGACATAATAGTGCATCTTGGAGGTGAAAATTTGGAACTTGCATACCCCCCAAGACTGCCTTATACGTGTAGCTGAATTCTGGATTGCTCTTATAGAGAAGTGACCAATCATAAGTATCATGCCCATAAGAGTTGAGAACGGTGTTTATGACCACGATCAGTGGTCCACTGAGGTAGTCTACAACATTATTGGTGCTACCCTTCTTGTACTTGATGTTCAAATGAAATTGTTGCAGATATGTGGACCACTTATGATGGCGATTGTTCTGCAACTTCCCTTGTGTCTGCATGAACTACAGGGGTCGGTGGTCTATGTGGATGATTGTCTCCTTCCCCGAAATGTAATGCTTCCATTTTCAACAAGCCTACACAATGGAATACATTTCTTTGTCATAAGTGGGATACTTTCAAACTGTGTCAGACAATGTCTCACTGTGATATGCCACTGGATGCCCTTGTTAAGTAAGAACTACCCTAATAGCATAGTCAAAGGCACCTGTCGCGATCTCAAATGGTTGTTGCAAGTCTGGTAATTTGAGCACTGGGACATAACAGAGGCGATGTTTCAATTCTATGAATGCCTTTTGTTGAGATTTCAACCAAAAAAACTTTTCTTTCGCTCCTCCCTTGGTGACTTGACTCAAGGGCCAAGTGATATGAGAGAATCCCAACACAAACCTATGGTAGAAATTAGCAAGACCCAAAAATCTTCGAAGCTCTATTAGGGTGGTTGGGGCTAGCCAATCCCGAATGACTTGGATCTTGGCTGGATCCACATGCACCCCCCTTTCATCAATAATGTATCCTAGATATTGAACCTGGGTCATGCCAAAAGTGAACTTCTCCAAATTGGCACACAACTTGTGTTGTCGTAGTGTTTGGAGGACTTCTTGGATGTGGTGGAGGTGCTCTTCCTAAGTCTAGTTGAAGATCGGAATGTCATCCAAGTATACCACTACAAATGAGTTGGTGAATGGATGTAAGATGTCATCCATAAACCTCATGAAGGTTTCGGGAGCATTTGTCAATCCGAAAGGCATGATGAGCCATTGGAAAAGGCCCTCCTTGGCTTTGAAGGCATTCTTCCACACATCAAAGGGTTCAATTGGTACCTGGTGATACCCAGACTTCAAGTTGATCTTCCTGAAATATTTTTCCGCTTTGAGTTGGTCTAGAAGGTCATCAATCCATGGGATCGGGTACCTATTCTGGACAGTGATCTTGTTCAGCGCCCGATAATCAATACAGAGTCTCCAAGTCCCATCCTTATTTTGTACCAACATGATCGGGCTCCCACAGGGTGATGAACTCGGCTGGATGTGACCTTTCTGTAGCAGCTCCTGAATTTGCCTCTTAATTTCATCATTCTCCATAACAGAGCGCCTATAGATCGTTCCATTGGGTAGCAGTGCACCTGGGGTCATGTCAACGGGGTGCTTGACCTGACAGTGTAGAGGCACCCCTGTGGGTGAGGTGAATATGTCCCCGTACTCCTCCACAACCTTGTCCATTTGTTGTTGTTGTGTAGAGGAGCCATGTCTAGAGGTTGTGGTCACAGTCTTCTTCTTTCCCTAGGAGCAGATCATCAGGAAAACAAATTTCCTATTTTGGGAAATGAGCTTACTGTATTATTTTTCAGTAACCAAAGAGATAGTGGGAGGTAGTGGTACCTCTAGTATCCTGTACAATTTATTTCCCAAAGTAACAATAATAGCACAAGGTTGGGACTCATACAGAGCATGTCACTTCCACAAGTATGGTTGGCCTAATAATACATCAAAAACATCAATAGGAGAAATGTCACACAATACCTCATTCGTAAAGGGCTTGATGCTATAGGGAAGGCGGCACTGCTGGCTGACGTAGAGATCCCATCCTTGGTGAAGCCACACGATGGTCTATGGTTGTGGATGCACCGTGGTCGGCAAGCCCAACTGCTTCATGACATCTGCTGAAATAGGGTTCTTTTGGCTCCCATTGTCGACAATGAACTATAGCAGGGAACCCTTTACCCACATTTGGCAGTGGAAGATATGCTTTGCCTCCTCTGGATATTCTTGTTCCTCCTTCTAGATCTTTGTAGTGGCAATAGTGGCATTGGGCTCTACATCAATAATCTACTTCCCTATGTCATTCACCTTGTCAGGTTCTAATTCAGAGTCGAAGCATGTATCTAATTCAGAAGCCCTAATCTCGGCCACCAGCGACTACTTGGCCCGATGCTCACTTGTGTTTTTAGTGGAGCTCTTATGGAACTCAAACAAATTTCCCATGTCCTTCTCTGGCTTCATGGTGTTGTTCTTTTCTTCTGTCTTTGGACAATTTTCTTGGGTCGCCATGACTTGGATTTTTTCTTTGTTCTATGGTTTGGGGGCACCTTTCCCGTCGTTTTGATTCGCAAATCCAAAGTCTCGCTTCTTCTGTTTTAATATTTGCTCAATCTTGGCAGCATACCAGTATTCTGTACCAAGCGAGGAGATGTCGAGGAACTCCATTTCCTCCTGAATGTATCTATGTAGACAACCGCGATACTTTATCACCAAATGTTTCTCTGAATATTTGATACCCAACTTTCTGTGCAGGGTATGGAATAGATTCGTTAGCTCATGCACATCTTGATAACTTTGTTGTCACAGAGTGGTCCATTATATGTACTTGTCCTCATAGCTCCCCACAGGATAGTATTGTTCCTTGATGGCATCTCTGAAAGAATTCCAAGTGGGTACAGCTGAGAACACAGAGGGTTTTGTCTCGTCCTTTTTCTCACAAAAGGTTTCCCACCAGTCCTTGACATGGGGGTAGCTTTGAGGAGTGCAAAAATAATCTTCTCCCAGTCGGAAAATTCATGAATCGAGAAATATCCTTCTAATAGATTCAACCATCTATCTACGACATCTACATCTATTTGACCCTCAAATATGGGAATTTCAAAGGTTACTTGTACCTTAAAGGGAGTCGCACCTCCATAGTGGCTACTAGATGTAGATGCATCTCCAGTGGGCAGTCATTGAAAGATCTGGGCAAAGTTATCCATCATCGCATCCCTTTGTTTTTCGAGGGCCTCCTCGAGCAATATTTTGATAGGATCTCCTACTCCCACATATTTATTTTTGTCCCCCATGGGCTTCCATCGTGGTTTGTGAGGCTAATATTGCAAAGGTTTCACTAGATCGAGCCCTAACTCCTTATACCCCGACCTCGTTGGGGACATGCAAATAAGGATTGAGAAAAAGTAGACCCCTCTTATACCACTGATCCGGATTTATGCAGGAACACAATAGAATACTAAAATAACCATAAACATAGAAATACAATGGAAATAAGGCTTCATTTCATTAATATCAAATTACATAAATATTCTTACAAACATGATGGAAATAAAATAGCTAGGGTGCTAGTAGAAAACCTCTGAGAAAAGATGTGGCGACTACATACCTCTGAAATTTTTTACAATGAGGCTCGAGGGCCTATTTATTATGGAGAAACAATGGATAACTCTAAACATCCAAAAACCTAACCCTGGGATATGATGCACCAAAACTATGGGCCCCGTTTGGGTAAATTGTTGTTTCAACTTCCCAAGGATGTAACTTCGGCATACTATCTCCTTTTGGGGCTTCAAAACAACTCTAGAAGTTTAGGACCCAAAAAACTGCTAAAAATAGTAATTTGTGAAAAAACCTGAAAGAGACAATGGTGGGGTCCCAAGTGGAATAGGCGGGTGGCCACCAATATCCACCTCGATCACTAGATTTCATTTTTGTATTTTTAAAGTTATTTTTAAAAAATCATCATTGAATGTCTTCAAACAGGTACTAACATACAAAGAAGAACCATCAGATGAATTGATTGAAATTGGGTTAAATATGGGTTGTGAGTATATGTTGGCATATGAGAAATTAATTTTGGAATTTGTAAGAATTTATCAATCTTGTTTTACTTAGCTCCGTATATAATTAATAGAACAAAAAAATATTTTATATTATATATATGATTTGTTATGAGGTATAAAACTTCCAGGAAACAAAGTATGAAACTCTGCCAACATATGCAATTTTGAAAGATGGCATGGTACATGGTTTTGAAAGAATGTGTATAGTTTATCAGTCAATTATTGCTATGGTACATCATTTTTATTTTTGATTTACATTGATGTATATTAATTGATATTGAAATTTTCATTATTCTCACCAATGTATATACACTCATTTCAGTTTACTTTTATGTTTGTAGATGGAAAGTGAAGAAGAAGAAAAAAAACAATGTTGTGAACAAAACATTCCTGAAAATAACCCAAGTCATAGAAGTATCTCTAGCAGTGACAGTAGTTCAAGCAAAGAATGATGATCACTATGTTTGGATATCAAAGGAAGGCATTTTATTTTTTGAAATATATATGTCTGTGAAATCAGACATTTTGTTTAATGTAATGGACATAGTGTCCCAATTGAAAGACAATCAGGATAGTATCCCTTTTGTCTATCAATTGGGACACTATGTCCATTACATTAAACAAAATGTCTGATTTCACGGACATATATATTTCAAAAAATAAAATGCCTTTATTTGATATCCAAACATAGTAATCATCATTCTTTGCTTAAACTACTGTCACTGCTAGAGATACTTCCATGACTTGCATTATTTTCAGGAATGTTTTGTTCACGACGTTGATTGTTTTCTTCTTCTTCACTTTCCATCTACAAACATAAAAATAAACTGAAATGAGTGTATATACATTGGTGAGAATAATTAAAATTGAAATATTAAATCCAATACATCAATGCAAATCAAAAAGAAAAATGACATACCATAGCAACAATTGACTCATAAACTATACACATTCTTTCAAAACCATATACCATGCCATATTTCAAAATTGCATCTGTTGCTGCAGTTTCATACTTTGTTTCCTGCAAGTTTTATACCCCATAACAAATCATCTAATTAATATAAAAGATGTTTTTGTTCTATTAATTATATATGGAGCTAAGTAAAACAAGATAGATAGATTCTTACAAATTCCACAATTAATTTCTCATATGCCAATATATACTCACAACCCATATTTAACCCAATTTCAATCATTTCATCTGATGGTTCTTCTTTGTATGTTAGCACCTGTTTGAAGACATTCAATGATCATTTTTTAAAAATAACTTTAAAAATACAAAAATGAAATCTAGTGATCGAGGTGGATATTGGTGGCCACCCACCTATTCCACTTGGGACCCCACCATTGTCTCTTTCCGTTTTTTTCACAGCTTAGTATTTTTAGTAGTTTTTTGGGTCCTGAACTTCCAGAGCCGTTTTGAAGCCCCAAATCGATATAGTATGCCAAAGTTACGTCCCCGGGAAGTTGAAACACCAATTTACCCAAACGGGGCTCGTAGTTTTGGTGCTTCATCTCCTAGGGTTAGGTTTTTGGACGTTTAGAGTTCTCCATTGTTTCTCCATAATAAATAGGCCCTCGAGCCTCATTGTAACATAGTTAAGAGGTATGTAGCCATCACATATTTTCTCAGAGGTTTGCTACCAGAACCCTAGCTATTTTATTTCCATCATGTTTGTAAGCATATTTATGTGATTTGATATTAATGAAATGAAGCCTTATTTCCATCATAAAATATGTTTTAATTTATTCTATTGCATTCTCCATTGTCGTTCTCAAATGCACTAATAAAAATTTAACTCATATGAATATTGTTATAATATATATATGTTTTGACTTTTGATGAATAATGAATTTTAAAAAACCACAATAATTATGATATGATATAACAAATGAATCCAAACATCACATTCAAATGCATTAATAAAAACATAATTAATATGAAAATTGTTATAAGACGTGTCGACTTTTGATGAATAATGAATTTAAAATAATCATAATAATTGGACTGTTACAAGTCGATGTTTCTAAAAAATACAACATGAAAACCTGTGCATGTCAGTAACTATACACCGTTGCATTTATGTGTTTATATGCACCAGTGCCATTGTACGGTCTATGTGCACCACAAAAATACCAATACGAGTTATTAATATCAGTGTGTTTGTGTGATACTGTACACCAGGGCGTTTACATATCTATAAGCATAGATGCATTTTTTCGATCTATAGGCACCGCATGAATACCGATACCAATTATAAATCTCGGTTCCTATCTGTGATACGGCCCATTGTTGCGCTTATATAAGTATAAACACTAGTGAATTGATGCAACCTATGGGCACTGCAAAAATCCCAAAACCAATTAGAACGGCCCCATGCGTTGTATGACCAATACTAGGCCTAGTGCGGTTTTACACCTAAAAGTCCCAGTGTGTTGTACTGAGACTACCACGGGGTGTCGTCTGCATGTACGCATTGATGCATTAAAGCCAGAGTAGCGTACCAATGGAAAAAAACAGCCGTAATAACCTCTGGCCGCCCATTTTTTTTAGTTGTGTTGAATTTCTCTTAAAAGCTCCGCCAAAACATCCGTAACCATAAAAAGATGTTGTAGCAAATTTTCTTTTAAAAATTTTAGCCAATTTTATAACACTAAAAACCTCCTTTATAACCTCCAATAGAGGATCTTTTCCATGTAGTGTTCAAATGTTATAAACAATGTTTTCTGTGAAAACTGTGCTTTACTGACTCACCACACTAATCATTGTAGATCAATGAACTCCCTAGAAGACCGATTGGATCATTCTTACTATAGGATCAAGGAAGCTCCTTGAACATGAGGAGGTGGAGGAACAAGGGGGGGGGGGGGGGGGTAGAACATGAGGCAGAGGTCGAATCCATTCTACAATCATAGTAAAGAGGGACATGTTGCAAGAGGTTGTTTTCTACTTTAAATACCCTAGTGGTATGAGTTCAGAGTCAACATGCATGCAAAAAAGTATTTTTTTTGAGCTAATTCCCAGATGGGAAGAATGAAACCTCCAAAGGAGAGAAAATTTAATTAATGCAAAACCAAGGGAACCTGAGCCATCTCCTCTCTCAAATATTAACATAGTCACTTGAGGAGGAAACAATATCAAAGCCAACTTTAGAGCCACCTAAAAACCAAGGATCATAAATTCTTCCTCACAAATATCTCCTACGATTCCATCTAGCAAAAGAAGTTGTACAAATATGCCACAAATATTTTTAACAAGTTTATTCCAACTGCTGAACCCCAAGGAGAAAATATTCAATATTCAAAGGCTAGAATCCCAAAACTACTACAAACTAATTCCCAACCTATAGAGGAATTGTTTAGGTTGCTTTTCTAATTGTGAATGACGCAAATTTGTTAGGGAAATGCGGCCAAAAAATATTAAATTTGTTGTCAAGGATGGGGAGCTCATGGAAGGACTCATTTCTGCCAATTTGTTTGAAAGACAATCTAGATGGGTGCATAGTAACAATAAAAGGACACGGAGGGAATTGTGGGTTGATGCTCATATTGCATGATTCCATATGAACGATACACTGCTAGATTTGAGTTCATATATGAATATTTTATGAAGGAAATACTGGGAGGCCTTCGGAAGGACTAAGTTTCCATTCTTTCTGATTCAGTTACGCATGGAAAATCAATATTGTATCCTCATAGTTATACATCTGGAAGATGTATAATTTGACATGAAAGGGGTAAATACTTATGCATATTTCGAGGTAATAAACATTATGGGAGACAAAAACCCATATCCAACATTACTACGAATATATTGGGCCTTTGAAACAATGCAGTAATTAACATGAAGTGAGAAATCATGACATTTGATGTGAAGTGAGTCAAGGTGATCTAGCCCTTGGGCCCTTACCAAGGGTCCAGGTTCACCAAGCTAACAGATGAAATAGAAGAACCCAATTTACTAGACTAGTTATACTGGCTCATAATAGGAAAAAGGGAAGATTACATCAATCTTATGACAAGAGGTCCAATCAGCTAGAGAAATGCTAATAGCTCTGAAGTTGGATTTGAAGTTGCATGGGATTATTGGAAGCAAAGCGTACATGATATCAAAATCAAGCGATGTAAAATGATCTATTATATCCACTTAGTTGGAGGGATTCAAATGTTTTACTAATGAATTTGACTCAAACATTTTGGAAGTACATAAAGTGCCCTTTCTAGATGTCGTCCTTCAAGTGACTTTGCCAAGGTGGTCCAGCTCTAACCACAACCATCTCAAAAGTGGTATGCGGTTAAGTCCACATTGATAGCTAGGTTTGGGTATTGAGAATATTTCCCATGCAATTTCACTAAGTATGGAGGGAATACTGACCCTAAACAACAAATACAAGACTTTAAATCCAAATGGATCAAAGAAGGACTTCAGAAATATTTTTGGGTGCATAGCTTCCTCCACACTCTAGGGTCATCTCTATAGGTGTGGTACATGAAGAAGGAAATAAGGAGGTTTAATGGTGAATGGGACCATATTAAATTTCAATTTATTGGTGAGTTTTCCTTCACTCATGAAGATGAGAGAATAATAGTTGTTTTGAAAGTAGTCAAAATGGTCGTGTTATTGGTAGGCATGCTTCCTGAGGACTACCTTGATCGGGACACCTTCGATCACATCTATGAATCTAGATTCGATGAAGTTTTGGATTGCACAAAGATAAACCTGGAGCCTAATGGAGACAATTTAGAGGGGTTAAGGAGGTTGAAATTTAAGGAATCTAAAGAGGAGCTCAACATTAAAGACGTGTATGTAATTTTTGGTCTGCAAATACTACCTCTGAATTTGTGAAAGTAAAATATTGACCCTAATGAGAATCCAAAATTAGCTTCTATTGGGAATTATTGGGATGAGTAGACTACCAAGGAAATATTCGATCTCATAATGGAGTATGAATACTTGTTCCCTTCATCTATTGTGGAGCTTAAAGGAATTAAGGGGGAGTTAGGTTAAATGAAAATTATCCTTAAGTCAGATGTGGGGCCAATGAAATACTGACCATATACAGTGAAACCAAGGGTTAAGGAGAAGTAAAAGAGGGATATTGACAAAATGTTGGCATCATGGCTTATCTTCCTAGTTGATGAGGTTGACTGGTTAGTCCAATTGTCATACAGAACAAAAAGTACTTTGAATAAATATGGGTATGTCTCAGTTACAAGAGTCTGTACCATGCCTATATTCATGACCCTTTCCCTACTCCATTCAACAATGAAGTCCTCGATAATGTTGTAGGTAACGAACAAGGAAAACTTTAGCAGATAATATTCGCAAGTGGGATAATTTTCCATGCTTTTCCAAAAAAAAATCAATAATTTCCATTTTTTCTAAAAAAACGATCACCCAAAGTTTATTTAAAAATAAATAAAATTTTATATCGAGACAATATAAAATTATTATAAATTTGAATACTTTTTAGAGAAATACCACCAAAATTTTTATTGATAGCATATCTTGGACTAGTGAGATTTTCCAATGTTTCTAAATATTAGGATAAAAGCTATATCTTTAAATTTTCCATGGTAATGAAGCCTACTCTTTGACAGATGGGTTCTCTAGTTATCACCAAGTCCGTACTGAAAAGGACGATAAGAATAAAACCACCATCACAGCCAAATGGGTTCCTATGCCTACCATGTCATGCCATTTTGTACATAATTTTTCAGTCTGTGCTTCCTATATACTTGCCAGATTTGGTCCAGATCTGCCTCTTTTGACTGGTTTCCATTTGATTGGTTAGTAGCCTCTTTGTAGGAAATTTTGTTTTTCATTGAGCATTAAGCTTCTCGTCACTTTTCGATCTATTGGAAACTTGTTTGTAATCTTATCGTTGGTTGTAGTTCATTACTATTGTATGTCTCTATTCTAATCCATTTCAATTAGTTTGTTCAAGGTATTCCATTACTCGTGTTCAGATTTCTTCTTGATTTTTTATTGGGTGTCGATTTGTGCCTCTATATTTTAGTATCAGATTCATTTGTATTTTTCAGCAACTATTTAGACATTATTTACACTTGATATTCGGGTTTTGTTTTTTTTTTCTCACTTTTGTTCCTTCTTGTTGAGCGATCTCTTTGAAATTTTGGTCATTTCTGTCATAATCAGTGGTGTTGTGACTAGTTGTGCAGCTGTCATCTAAAGAATTTCATTTGAGTGTGTTTTTCGTGTTGTGTCACCTTCATTCAATCTTTGAGTGTCTTTTGATTGGGATTTGTTTTTATATT
This sequence comes from Pinus albicaulis, assembly GCA_034641835.2. Lineage (NCBI taxonomy): Eukaryota > Viridiplantae > Streptophyta > Pinopsida > Pinales > Pinaceae > Pinus > Pinus albicaulis. The sequence continues at coordinate 1,943,370,438 of CM076575.1, read as the reverse complement.
TCTTTCGCTTTTGGAGTGATTTGCGTTCTTGCTTGGGAAAATTTCTTTGGTCTCTTTTAGGTTTTCCTTTTCGGCTTGTTTTGGGGTCATCAGTTCATGAATTCTTGGGATACATTACATTCAAGTATATCTATTGAAAATTGCATAGTAATAGGCTTTGGTTTGTTATGATAACTCTTACCCTCTCATAGCTATAATTCATCGAGGTGAAAAGTAAAATTGCATATAGTTGCATTAGGCTGACTAACTAAGGGTATTACACACCATATTATTTTGATGCCACATCATGCTTCTGTAAACAACAACCATTAAAACTAACGTGATAGTAATATTAACTAGATTCTTCTTTTACTGTCACCGGTAGTGCACCAACACTAACTTAGGCTAGGGTCTTAGAGATGCGAGAGTTAGTTAATTTCTCCAAGGCCAAAAAATAAACTTAGTAGCTTGTGGTAGGAAGTAAAATCCATTTTCAATATTAGAGTTTGGGAAGAGCTTCTCACAAAAGGGTCAAGCACTAGGCCACACTTGGGCTAGGTGGGGTGACATGACCCATTTCACTTAATTTCGGGTGGCGAGATATAGCAGAATTTGCAGTCATATAAATGGTGTATTTATCATTGGCAAGCACTTGGGAGGTAAATCTCAAGGGGTTTCAGTATTGCCTCATTTTTGGAGTTAATTTTCTTTCCCTTGGATGTAGATTTGTACTTCAACTGTCCCCACAGCTCATTTTATTTTCAGTGGTGGCCATAGTTTCTTTTCTCTTAGGGCTCATACACAGGTGCAGGGTTGGAGTCATCTTCTCTGTACCTGGGAGTAAATCCTCTTAGAGGATGCCCCATGACTAATAAGGATACTTTCACTAAGTTTGCAGCTAAAATGGCTGGGAAGAAGGTCGCTAGTATAACTGTTCCACCTTCACTTTTTTTCTTTTTTTTGTGCACTATATTTTAGGACGTTTATAGTCTGTGTGTTTTGGTCTCAGTCTATATTTTTGGCCTTGGGGTGTATGCAATAAGATAACTATGTTTTAATTATAATCACCTTGGCTGAATTTTCTCATTGACGGTCACATCTTCTTCATAGTTTGCCTCCTGAACTAGGTAAACTCATTACTTGTGCATGGAGAGTGCCTATCAGCGCTCAAGACTTAGACCATCACATAGTATTGGAATGTGTGCCTAGTCAAATAGATAGTGATTTGGACTCTATTGAGACTTTGGTGGAAGTCTCTAACACTCCTACAAATCCACCTTTAACTGATCCATTAGGACCTACTTTGTTGCGGATGAACTCAGACGGTTCCACACCAGCCTATACTCACGTTCTTTATTCCACTCTTTACCCTATGGTAGAGTCTGAGACCTCATTACCTTCTGCATCAGTAGTCTCTACTTCCATGTAAGAATTTCCACCTCTCAGTGTGGCCATTCCGACTCCTCCATCCATGCCTCTGACTTCTTCTTGGGGAATTCTATCAGTCTCGTCCATATCTCCGACCAATTTCCCGAATTTTTCTATGCCCACACCATCTTCTATGTCAACTATGGTTCCTTAACCTAGTCATCCAATAAGTCCAGGAATTTGTATAATGAGATTTTACCAACCAACCATTCTTGTTCCTTAGTTAGGCATGGTTACTTCTGGAAATATATGGTGGGGATCATATGTTGTCTCTAGTCATCCTAAGGGGAATTTAGCTTCTAGTATGTCACAGACCTGGTAGAGTTTTCTCTTTTGAGGGATGCCACCTACTAGTACTTTTACTGAAGGGGTTAGTTTACCTGGGGGAAACCCCGCTACTAGTATCGTTTCCCACCCGAGTTATCCTCCTTATGTCGGTCCTAATTTATAGGGTGGTCCTTCTTTTAACCATGGTTACAACTCAATAGGAAATCATGAATTTGGGGGTACATTTCTCTCCGGAGGTTTCTACCCAAGGGAGAAACATTCATTTACCCGTTATTCTGGCATGCCATAAACTTTCACCGAGGAAAAAACTTTTCTACACTAGCAAGTGCATCCATATAATCTGTATATGGGGGGACCACAAGTTTGGTTAGGGGCTTCTCCTACCCATGACCCATTTAGTTAAATCCATAATCTATTTTTATTTTTCTCGATTTTTCATATTTAGCCTAATTAAATAATGACCCCATCCTCATGATCCCTAGTGGCCATACATGCCCGCCAAGATATCATCAAATATTCCCAGGTTTGAAGGGAAACCTGGGGAGAATCCATCCACTCACATTAGCACCTATCATTTATGGTGCTCATCTAATTATTTCATGGAAAATTCTATTAAACTTCGCTTGGTCCAATGTACATTAACTGGAGATATTGCAAAGTGGTATATCGAGTTAGATACTACATCCTAAAGTTACCTTGTCTCCCTAGCTCAAACATTATTGACACACTTCCAGCTGTGTACTCATTATGATCTCGACTCTTACCTTTTTTCCAAATTTAAACAATATGGTGTCACGTAAATCTATGATCACATTCATGAGTCGTGTCATCGCAAGAGGTTAGTGAGAACCAAGTCACTTGATGAAATTTTATGTAAATGGTTGATTCGATCTCTCTGACCAGGGATTACCAAGGATGTGTCTATGTTTCGAGAAGTTACCAAGGAGAAATCCATTTTAGCTACCCAATAGTTGGATCTCATCTATTCCCAGGTGGCTAGGTTGTACAAAGTGTTGCCAAATTCCCCTAGGCCTTCTATTGACCCTCTTAAACCTATTCTAGCCCACATCACGATGGTGTGATTTGGTCTATTTCCGATTCCATGAGCCAACTTTATTCCCACCTTGGGAAATTTATTGTTACATCTGAAGCTCCATCAACTGCGTCTGGCTTTGCTAAAACAACCCCTCTTGACTAGTCCACTGATGTTCTCAAGGTGAAGCCCACTCAAACAAAGAACAACCCTCAATCAGGTAGTAAGAAAAAAGAAATAAATAACAAAATCAAACTTCCCAGGAGTCTCAAACTAATCCTTAGAGTCAGGGAGGGGGAACCAGTGAGATTCGTCAGAAATTCAAGTTTCCTTGTAATTGTTTTCAAGGTGATCATCTTACTCATGAGTGTCTTGTGATGGATGAAGTCCATAGGCTTATTTCACGACCATCTACTAAATAGTATGTTTTTTTTGACTCATCCATTCCCCACACAACCTTAGCAATAATTTTTTTCTCAACCTTCTCTTCCTCCGTAAGGGAGAAACAAGGGGTCCTCTTCCCTTACCCCTCATAATTGATCTATCTTACTATTCAAGGAAGATGTCAATGTGACTGCGCGAGCCAAATCCTATGATGTGCCTGATTCAAGTTCTAATTCCAAGGAATCACTAGCTCCACCTAGTTCCACCGGACCTCTCATTTTCGATAAGCCTCTGGAACCTGTATATTGGTGCCCCCAAGGGTTTTATACATAAGATGACACATAATCCATCTGCCATGGCTGCTCAACATTAAAATATTTTTGAAGATCTTTCCCATGCTCCTCATGTCATGTCTGCCTTGGAGGTCTTGCAACACTATCCTTAGTAACACAAAGTCTTGTTTTATTCCATTGGTGGATTTGATTGATCAAACTCTAGTATCATTACTTTCAATGTCGAGAAAGTTGCTCCTCATCTCTCCCAATAAAATTATTTCCATATTATTGTGTGGATGTTTTAGAGGAATATCCATCGCACTCTCCTAGACGAGGACTCTTCCATGTGTGTTATGTCAATATCTTGTTGGTAGTCTCTTGGCTCTCCAACACTCATTGCATTCAACACCACTCTCTAAGCCTTTGACGGTCATAATTCCATACCAAAGGGGGTCCTTCCACATTTTTCTATTGAGTTAGTCAAGAAAACTGTATATTTTGATGTTGAAGCAATCAACGCCTCATTAGATTACAACCTACTCCCTAGTCGTTGTTGGTTTTATGCGATGACCATAGTCGTCTCGTGTTTTTTTCATGTAATTTTATTTCCTCATGAAGGAAAATTTTTAATTATAGACCAACTTAAGTATTGCATCCCGTCAGGTCAAATTTCCACCAAAGGGAATTATGTGACACTTGTGGAAGACCACCCTGGTCAATTTTAGATTGTTGGTACTCGACCTTTTAAAAGTTCTACTCTTATGGGGGGTTTTCCTCAACTCACTTCAGGCAACATTCCTTCAATTCCTACCACTTCTCCTATGCATATGATATATTCTAGAACTTATGGGCCCCATATTCCTCCTGATCCATGGCTAGTGTCGCCTACTATTATAGAAGATGATAAACATAGTGATCACTCTCTACCAGTTGTTTTGGAATATATTTCCTCTCCGGATATCTCGTCACTCCCTCCTAATGTTGGTCTGGAACTCCATCATCATATGGAATATGATCAAGATCCTCAGCCCACATGGGCCACCATTCTGCTTTTTCCACCTAAATCTCTCGTAAAAAATCCCCTTCGTTTAGTTAACTCGACAGTCACATATCCTTCCATTTATTATCTTGGGGAATTTATGCCCCTTTATGCCTCTAATTCCCCTATTGTGGAACACGTTGAGCATGGCATCTTAAATCTTGAATCAAATCAGGGGGCACCTCTATGGTGTTCCTTGAAATTTCCACCCATGGGTTGAGTCAAGTCTTGGGATTCTACTACTGAATTTTCCAATGAATTTCCCGCAACACCTACTGATGTGCGTATTGTACATACATTATTTCCTCGAGATAATTTTGAGAGTATGATTATGTTAGACTATCCCTAGAATATTCAACCTTTTCAGGTTGGGAAGTTTGACTTCATTTTCTGTGGATTTACATTGGTGATCCATATGGTTCCCTTAGCCTCCATGAGATCGCGTATAGAAAGAATTGGCCAGTGTCTAGATGTTTGCACACTCTAGTGTGACCTATTATAATTTGTTTCTCTTGTAGATATTGTACATAGGAGTTGTAGGATTTATCGCCTTTTTGGTTTGGCATGTGATATTGCGAGTATTTATCATGCGTTATTTATGCCAAAAATTGAAAAAAAATTATAAAATCCAATATATATATATAACTCAAAAAACCAAAAATATATGTTATTTTTTTACCTTATACATGCTCATTTCTTTCGTTGTGTGATTTAACCATGGGTCTAGTTTATCTATATGGTTTTTATAGGAAATGGTGGTGTTTCTATTGCGACATCCATTAGGCCTTAGGTACATTTCCTTTACTCACATATCGAGGTAGGAAATTTCGAGTGATATTGCATTTTTACCGTCAACACTACTTTTATGCCTTATGTCCAACCTCATCAAGTTGTGACTTTTGCCACTTCCTGTATGCATGTCATAGCCTGGCGATAGAGATTACCTACTCATGGATACCCTACTTCGCACCTTATTCTTCAATTTTTGTTGATACAACCATTTTTATTGCCTTTTCGAAATTCCTCCTTCTCACCTGCCATGACCTAGAATTTGAGCCTCATGTCCTCTTATTCGCCTCTTCTCTAGCCATACCCTAGGAGGAACCCACATTTTTATCCCTCATTATTGCCATTTTTATCAGCCTATCTTTGCAGAGTGAGCCTTGGATTCTTCATTCCATCATAATAATCTTCTTCGCACCATTCTCTTTCACTTGGTGTTTTTCCCTTTCCAGGAGGAACCACTACGATGAGTGGTCCTATTAGCCCACCTCTTGTCCTCATTATTTCATGAACAGTTCCATCAATACTGGAACTAGTTGTTATCCTCTATACCACTCGTTCCTCCAAGAGGATTTTCCTTGAAGCTCTTTCGATACTCCTTAAATTAGAAAATATCATCAAGTGAACTTGTCTCCTTCATGCTTGTAAAATCATCTAAAGGGTCACCTACCCAGTATAAGTTTAACCCTCTTCTAGACTAGGATAGATTAGTTATGAAAAAATAATACTGTATTTTATTGTGGATAGGAGGTTCCCCTAGTATACTTTTATCTCTTTTTCAGGCTTGAGGGAAAACTTTACGAAAAAGGAAGTTATAAAAAGAGAACGGAGGGAAAATTTATTTCCATTAATCGTCAAATGTCAGTATTAGTCATGAAACCCTTGAACATGGCACCTATCTACTTCATTATCTCACAGTTATGTTTTAGCTTTCCTAGAAGTCGTACCACACATATGAGTATTTATAATCCTCAAGATGGTTACTCTTTCATTCATATGGAGCATGCGTCGATGCCTCCTACATTATTTCATGATATCACATGGTTCTCATTAGTCATGTTGCCAAGTCAATCTTGTGTCATGCCACTATGTCGTCAAGGGAAGTTCCAGCCTACGTTGGCCATCTGCAGTAGCATGTTGACCTTTTTGAGTTGACCATTCTTTTTTCAGTTGTGCTAAATTGGATTATGACTTCATCCACACATCACATCATCCTGGTTTGTTCTGTGTCTATTGGTGGGGGATACATTAAGGCCCTTCTTCGACATATACTCTCCTATTGACTTCAACTCATTATCCAGGAGCTTGATCTAGGAACCAATAATACCTTGGAGTTTGCAGACCTCAATGGCAGAATTCCTCACAATCAATAAAGGGTTTGTAGCAATGGCTTCTGATTGGTCGAGTTCACTGGTGTTTTGCATTAGCTCATTTATTCACACTTCGTGGACTGTACTAGGTACCTTGGGATCCATTTTTCTCATTGGTGGATTCCCCTACATATGTTACTAGTTTATCTCATTAGCTGTTAATCAAGCTGTTTCTACCTTGCATGACTCCAACTCATATATTCGTATGTCTAGATTCATACCATTCGGGTTATGTCAAAGGCCTTGAGTTAGGGACATGTCACTCGTATATGGCATCCTTCTTAGGCTACATTGGAGTTATGTATCATTTATGTAAATTGAGGCATATCTGTGACACTTATTTATATGTCATGTGTCCATATTCCGACTAATATATAATATGACATAGATCCAAATTATATTTTATTGTGGCTAAGCTCTATCTATTGAGTCACATGGATCTATTTTGTATATCTTCCTTGCCATGTTCTAGCATTTCATGTCATGGATTCGCAGTGTATTTTCATTAGATAACATTTGAAGTCTAAAATGAGCCTCCTAAGAAAAATGTACAACCAAAATAAACTTTATAAGAACCAAAAGTATTGAAGATGATGATGTCAACCATGGGGGATGATTCACATTTTTTGGGATAAAAAGGAAAAAATATTAAAAGATAATAGAATAAAAAAACTACTTTTTCAACTTGTATTTTCAACTTATCTCCCTAAAGCTTTACTAAAATTTCAAGTGGGAGTAATCATTGGATGAAAATTTTAATTCCTCATCTAATGAGTACCCATGTTGCATAGTTTTTATGGACCCTGCTACACGAAAAATGAGAAATAAATGAAAAAACATGTTTGCAACCATGTTTTTCATGTATTTCTCATTTTTCCTGTAGAAGGGTCGATCACAAGTATGCAACATGGGTACTCCTTGAATGAGGAATCAAATTATGCATCCAACAATTGTTCCCCCTCGAAATTTGATTAAATACATTGGGTGATAAGTTGAAAATACGAGATGAAAAAATAGGTTTTTCTTTCTTCCCTCTAAAATTTGTTGATGTAATCTAATATTATTTTATTATTTCTACTATTATTTTATAATTTCCCTAGGAGGCCAATTTTGGTCTTCAAAATTCTCCTAATGATGGTGGCTATTTTCGATATCTCTTTATGACCGAGCATGGGTGTGCCCCCCTCGAGGATGTTAACAACATAGTCAACACTACAACACTTGAGTTCCTCCAATCCAGCTTCGTAGTCTTCGGTCCTTCCTCCACTTTTGAGCTTTGAGTATTATTGTAATGCATTTATGCCATCAATTTCTCTTCTGCACTCATGCATCGGGAGCATTTGTTATATCCCTATTTTCCATTCCATTATAATGAGAGAAACCCAATATCATCTTACGTTAGTTGTTTGGCTAAAATGCATCTCTTTTCACCTTTTATTTTACTTATGTGAGATTTATCCAATGATAAAATGGTGAAATAATATTATTGAGCTATTTCTCATAATTATTTTGCCAAAATGTTAACATTATGAGATAATAATTATTTCATAATTGACATACTTGAGAAAAAACTAATAATTGTGAAAAAGGTTTCTAGAGCTTCTCATTGCCAAGGAGATCATCTTGACCCACTTGTGTATGAGTTGGCTAGGGGTCCATTATTATATAAGTTTAATAAATTCTCAAGCGCCTAAGTTTCTATATGCATTCTCCCAAATAATGGAATCAGCCTATATAATTTCACCAAGAGGAAAGGGTGTAAGGGGAAAGTATCCAAAATGTAGAGCGAGAGCTGTGCCATATTAGGAGAGGATACCATCCTACAAGTTGGTGGAGAAGAAGATTTGAGGCTAAGGTATAAACATTCTAATTTCTTTTATGATCAATGGAAATTTATGTTCCTTCCCTTATATGAATGTGTACTCAATAGATCGTAGAGTCATCTTTATTTCTAGTTATCTAACGATATTCTGATGAAGATCATGTATTTTCTCTGTTTAGTTGTGATTGTGTTCAGGGATAAGATATTAGGTTTGGATGTGGTAGACCGCTCGAGTGGAGTGCAATATCTTCATCGAACTCAAAACCCTTCCCCAACCTGAGAGGAGGCCAGGTATGACCTCATTTCGTTATAGCATATAATCAGTTGTTTGCTACATGGTTGATCATTCAGGATCAATATCTCCTTATTATTTTACTGGTCTTGTATTATTCTTTCTTGTGATTTAATCGTACATGAGATGACGAAGAAAAACCTCCTTTCAAATTTATATACAACCTTCTTTGATTAATGCAATACATATACGAAGTGGTTTTGAGTAGTTTTTTTCCCCTAGATAATTCTCAGTGTATTTGTGTTGAATCATAATGCATGCTTTTTATATGTGTTCTTGATTGTGAATTTTCTTCCACTAATGAGTAGAGTTGAGTTGAGTCTTATGTTTTAGTAAATTACATGATACATTTTGAATCTACATTAAAATTCTACACTCCCATGCTAGATAAATTATCACTATCACAAATTACCTTACCATATGGGTTGAAGCTACTCCAACCATATATTACAATGTGGACACCGCCACAAGATTCATCTTCAAAAATATTATCAATCAGTTTAGGTACCCCACAGGCCTCACAAGTGACTATGGGACTCACTTCATTAATGATATATTCACTTCAATGTTGCATAGATTCATCATCCAACACCATAATAACAACCAGTACCATCCCCAAGAAAATAAAAATATGGAAGCTTTTAACAAAATCCTAAAGAGAGGCCTCAGAAAGATATTCTATACTAACATAGATGACTAGGACGAGTAGGTGTCGGCTACTTTATGGACCTGTCGTACAACCATCAAGTAGCTACACAAATAGATGTTGTTCCATATTGTTTATGACTGAGAATCCATAGTACCAACCAAGTTCATTATTCCCAACCTTTTCATTACATGGACCACTCACATTTTAAAGGTTGAATAAATTACGAAGAAGTTGGATGAGCTCTTGGAGTTGGATGAGGCCAAATTTCTAGCAGATTTTCACAAGACGATCGAGAAGGAAAAACAGAAAGAATGAAATGAATGACACATAAAACGATAATCCTTTATAGCCAGGGACCATTTTCTCTTATACGAAATAAAGTTTATAAAACATCCTAGAAGTTTGAGAATGCATTGGTTATGACCATTCATTGTTATGGAACTGAAAGAATATTGAGCTACCAAAATTGTGCAACTAGATGGATTCCTACTACTTGAATGGGTGGAAAAGCATTCTTAAGTCCCTTCCATGGCACAATTGGTTCTTCCTCAAATTGATTTAGTATTCGAGAGATGATCACACTTAGGTTTGGGTAGAGTCAGTCTATTATTTCAGTCATGTTAGTGATTTCCATTTTGTTATTTCCATCAGTATCGAATAAAAGTACCTCATTTAGGTATGTTATTCACACCAGTTCCTCCCTCCACAACCAACTATGGTCAGGGAGTCGTTGTGACAATCTGATCTTATCCATAATAATTAGTAATAATTCCCTAGGTCATTTAAAATTTGCGTTAAATCTCTCCCATAATATCTCTGACATGATTTGGTTATCATATTTTTAGAATATCCGATCATCTCTTCATAATTAACCATCATGATCACCCACCTTTTCAGCTTTAGCATCATCCGAGTTGCGTTCAGGTCATAGTCAACATTAATCCCATGATTTGAATTGAGTATAGAAAGTTGTCGTATTAATTATTTAAATAGTAGAATACAAAATTTCGTATCGAGTATTTATATTTAGTTTGCATGGAAATGATAATTTTTTCATTGTTAATGTGTAGGTGGATGAATTAATTAGTCTCTCTTATGTGTCGAATTCCTCCAATCCCTAACCCAAATTCAAGCCTCATGTGTCTGTTGTGTATAGTCATGAAATAGCAACCATGACGGTCTCCAAAATATCTATTCCCATTATTTCATCTGACTCAAAAGTCACTAAACTTGAGAATATCATAGTAAATATGAGAAGGCCCCACTCATGGATGATCACCTATCTGATTCCTTCCATTTCCCTGCGCTCAAGTGCAAATTTTTTAGACAGGTCATGACGAGACTAGATGGAAGGAAATTGTCCAGAGAAAAAGAGGATTTCAGGGGTATATAGAGGTCCGCATTGTTGAATATGTGAAGTTTAACAGTGTTTGACATATGATTAGCAATGAAGTGTACTAAATTCCTTATTAGACGAATGCATGGGTGTTCCCTTTGGCTTGAAAAATAATACCACATATATATCAGTGAAATTCAGCAATTGGCACGAATACCCACTGTAGGAGCCATATCGTGATTTGTGTTCGAGCCTACTTCCAAGCACAAAAAGGATATGAGTGACGACAATTACTATAGGAAGTATGGTACTGAATGTGGTGGTAAAGGAATCACTATTGAGCCAATGAATGATCCCATCATCCAATTCGATTTCTATATAATTACTAGAAAAATAATGCACCATTATTCAAAGGGTGAGTGCAACCTAGACACCATTTCAATGGTGGAAGCTTGTGAGAAAGGCACACAGTTAAGCTGGTGTAGTTATTTTATGAATGAGTTATTCAAAACATGTGAAGATGTGTACAAAAGAGAAACACATTTCATATATGGATATATTTTCATTTCCTTAGCTATGATGAAGTGGTTCCCACCGAAACGCAAAGAGCTAGCACATGTTGTCGAGGATCATCCCTTGGTGCTAAGATACTTACCATGGTGGAATTCAGGGGGGCCCAACAATAAGGAAATCAATGAGGCTGATTTTGTAGGGTGGTATGAAAAGATGTTAATTGTCACCAAATCCAACCCTAAAATCCCACCACTACTTCTAGATCAATATTTACAAAAAATATGGTTTGGTGTTTGTCATGGAAACACCTAGATTCGCCCTAAATGTGTCAAGATAAATGCATTCCAGATGCATGCTCAGGCTTACATTCTCTCAGAGGAAGTGTTCCATACTTAAGTCACATCTTGGCCTACAGTTGTTGTAGAGGTTCAGGAAGATAGGATGACATATTATTTTGAAGGGATGTTACCTAGGTTGCTTCCTAAACAAACCTCCTCCACCTCCTGGAAGTGAGTGGCAAAGGAGACACTCAATCCGGCCTTGAAAAAACATTAGACGACGATGATGTCAGCTTGCAATACTCAAGAGGGTCTCGGGTCATTAGCAAGGCCCTTGCCCTTATTCTCTAAATTTCTTAATGTTAATCTCATTGATACCATTTTGTTTATCCCATTCATTACATCACTTCCCCCCATGGGCCCCCACTCTCAAAACGAACCCACCATCTAGGATACTTTGCTGATCATTGATTGTGTGCCATCAATTCCTAGGAAAATTATCACAATTACCTCTACCTAGGTTGTCAATCTCACCAAAGACGAACCACAATCGCACATTAGCCACGGGGGCTTCACTCGGGGAGCAATATCATACCACATGAGTTCATATTGGGGGATATATATTGATAAAAAATGACATAATATATTGGGGGATATATAAGGGCTAAAGTATTTTTATATTGGAAAGTATTGAAAATGGAGCTCAAATTTCATGATAAAATATAAAGGGGTATAAAAATTTATGATAAAAAATGGACACCTAAAATATATACTGAAAATAAGGGTTTTTCAATTGAGAATGTGTGTTAGGTTCATATTGGTAGGGGGTTAAATATCGTGATTTTTATAGGTATTTCTCATTATGTAGTGAGATTATGGGTATTGTCCACAAATACACGTGATACGTCGTAGGTTCATTGAGTTAAGCCCTTGTGATACCAACATACCAGTGCTTGAGGAAAACACGCCTTCCACCTCCTCCACTGATTTTTATAGGTATTTCTCATTATGTAGTGAGATTATGGGTATTGTTTATTAATGCCACAAATACACGTGATATGTCATAGGTTCATTGAGTGAAGCCCTTGTGATACCAACATACCAGTCCTTGAAGAAAACACACCTTCCACCTCCTCCACTCTGTCCCCGACGTCGCGTAACCTATCACCTCAAAGAACCTTCCACTTCCCCACTATCTTAGACATTCCTCCATTCAAAAATATTATTAGTTCCGAGACTGAAATGGACGTGGACTCCACAATCCATTCTAGTGCGGAAAATATCATAGAGGCACTCGTTGTTCACACTACAAACACAAAGTTAGTTAATACGTATATGTTATCATTGCTACTAAATCAGGGCCACAAATAAAAACTGGGAAACCTACCAGTTCTGATAGCTATGGTAGAAAAACCTTACACACCTTGCTCAAACGTTCAACGTCACGCCCCTTTCACCACCACATTCCATTACAGACCATACCAACACCCACACCTCCGAGACCCTGCAGCGACAAGCTTCACCCCAGGGGTAATCCGAGAAATCAGTTGCTGACAGCCAACCATTGAAAAGTTGGTATCGTCCACCTGCTACTATGACACCTAATGACCTCTAGAGTTGGTCGTCATCCCAATTGTTTACTTATATTAAATTGGTTTCACGTCAAGTAGAGGTGTTGCAAAACAATTTGAAAATAGAACATGAGCAACAAAAACAACAATTTTTTTCCATTCTATCTGAGTGAGCTCAACGTATTTAGGCGAAGAAACAAATATCAAAACAAATTTATGAAATCATTGCAAAGTTTTGGGATCTTTTGGCGAAGAGTTGCCGAAATAGTACCAAATGCACCAAAATACTTTTAAGCCTACTCTCTTTCATTTTTCTGCGATCATATTATAACTGCATGCACAAACCTTTTCTCAGAAAAGAAGAGTTTCAAAGAACTATTGTCGCCATCTAAAGGGCGCTCTCTTATCTAGCTACTGAGTATGCATGTGAAATCGAGTAGAAAATCACTGAAGTGGCTTATCTGAAAGCCTCCATTCAACATGCTACAAAATAACCTAAAGAACTCTTCGCTCAAGTTCGCAACTGGTTTGGATTCCTTGGAAAGAAAAATCAACGAGTCTACACTTTGTCCCAATAATTAAATCAACTCTTCAATGAATCCCTCACCACCCTAGACCTCAACCACAAAAGGATATTTTTTCACAAATGAACATCCTTGAAAATAAAATTCAACAAATTGAGGATAAATGACGCGTCACGAAAACTTTTTTGTGTGAACTTAAGCCACTTGCATAGGTCCATTTCCGCAAACTACAAAAATCAACGAAGGAGAAGAAACCCAATGGGATTCTCTCCTGATGATAAGACTTGCTCAGCCAATGGCCGAAATCAGTTCACACTTCATAAAACAAGATAGTGCTCTCACAGGTTCATGGAAATCGACCCTTGCAATGTACACGTAATTAAAAACCACTTCCATCCAATCCATCCTTCATTTTGGCGACAAATATTTGACGTTTTTTGACCAAATCTAACCGGTGGAGATTCATGGAGAAAATTTTTGAGCAAAGAGAAGGAATGTTATAAGGTATGGTAGTTGTGAAAGGTTTACCAGGGAAATAGAAACACATGCAGTCGTAGATGAGCTAAAAAAGCTGTCAATAATAGAGGAATTAATCATAGCCAAGTACCAAAATCATTTGAGAAGGAAAGGGTGGGGCATTTGAGGAAGATATTAGTAGTCCAGTATAGCAGAGTGTGTAATAGCTGAAGGAAAATCCCAAATGAATGGGAGAAAAGGGGTGTGTACTGAAATGTTGCTGCAAAACCTATTGAGTTTCTCATGAGCATGTGCTAACCTAGGTCCCGCATTAGTTTACGTTGAAGTTTGTTGTTATATTGGAGAGGCATATGGGCACGAATGTAATGATGTACTGATGTTTGAAACTAATAAAGGAGAGTTGTCGGGATGTTTGTGGATTCACGTGTGTTTGTTTTATGCGATCCTTCAAAAAATTTATTATGGATACATGTGCATATTCTATATTACTTTGAATTATTTAGTTGTTGTCTTATGAATTGGTTATACTTTTGATCAACTGTTTCTAAGTTAAATGAAATTGTTGTCATTTGTGCAATTCCTCTCGATGCATGGTTCCAATCCCTTAAATAAGGTTGTGACAAGCCTCGGGTAAGTTTGCTTATTCTTCTTAAGCAAGGTGAAAATACTGATGTCATGATAGACTACATCAGACATTTTGTCGACCCCTCTGCCCAAACTTAGGGTCTCTACCCATCCATAGTTTTCCACCAATAGTGCCCATCCTGTAAAAAAATTTGAAGTGAATCAAATTCATGGTCTCTGGAAATGAGATCTAGTCCTCTTGTTATAATGATGAATTAGAGGAAATGATTGAGCCTATCCACAACCATTAATGGATGCCTTGCCAATTTCTAGCCATATTATACACGGTTAATGATGGTAAGGTTAAAGACACGAAAATATGTCGAGCACTCAAAAGGCCAAAGATGTTGTATTCACCAAAGGCACTCATTCACGGTTGGGAAACAACAAATATCACTCACAATGAGAAAGAAGAGATGTAATGAAGAAACTATATGAATTTCTGTTGCTGAGAGGATTTGGCCAAGGAACAACTATACATTCATTTCTTGGCTTAGTATGGATTCTAGAAATAACGTGGCTGCTAAGATCCTCGAAAAGGATTGGTGCAGAGTGAAATGCATCGAGTGTTGTTTCCATAATAGCCATGAACATGAGATGTTGTTAGAAAATTCTACCTTAAAAATTTTATACGTTCAAGGAGGTAGAGTTATTAGTGAATTATCTATGATGGAAATTTGGGGTAGTAGTAGCAAAGAGTGCACTATGTGGAGAAATTTTATATTCAATACGAGGAATTAAGCAATGATTTTAAGTGATAAAAAGAAAGGGAAAAGGAAAACTTGTGGAAGTTTGGCAACCGATAAAATAAAGTGCAAGAAAGCTACGAGAGAGGGATTCTAGTTGCTCATCAAGAAAGTGGGATGCAATATGACAGTAAAAATGAATACGAACAAAAAATCTAGTGTACACGAAAGGTCATGATGTTAATTGTAGCGCACGAAGGGTAATAATATATGTATTTTTTAAATTGATAATTTGTATTCTCGCAAGCATAAGTGAAAAGTCAAAAGCTTGAAGAGAGTTCAAAATAAAGTAAAATTAATTGAAAATGAAATAGAAGGATAAATTTTATTAGCCATGGTTTGTTGGAAAGGTAAAATTGTTTTTATATATTTTTCATTTTGGAAAATAAGTAATATTTTAGAAAAAGTGTTCATTTTTAGGTGAAGATTAGGTAACATGAACAAGCATATACGAAGTTCACTCTCTATGGAGTTGGATACCATGGTGTGTAGGTCCATAAAGGGAGGAACCATGGGTGTTGGTTGCGTGAAACATGTTTGACAAAATTCTTCAAAGAGATATCATGGATTATTTACCTCTTGTTAGATGAGGTATTTGAAATGTTTGATATCATGGGTGAAGCACAGAGAAGTCAAAATAATGAAAAGGTGAGAAGATGGTGGATTAAGTGTCATAATAATAACAATGAAAACAAAAACAACTATGTAGTTGAACATTCGTTTTCATGTAAATGGGCATATGAGTGTACATCCTATTAAGGCATGCATACCTATGGGAAATTACCAATAAAGTTTTTATTTTAACCTAGGTTATGACTAAAAGTGTTGAATTATTATCAGGGAAAATTTTAAAGATAGAAAATAATCTTGAAGTTTAAAAAGATTAGAAAATCTCATTAGCTCCTGATATGCAAACTATTAAATGTCAATTGGTGTATTTGAAAAATTATTCAGATTTATAATGATTTTTTATATACTCTCTATATAATTTTGGCAATTTTTAAGGTAAAATAATTTTATATTGTAAAATTTGGGAAAATCATTTTTAATAAAAAATGGAAATTGGCAAATCATTTTTTTTGGAAAAATCATGGAAAATTATACCACCTGCGAATACTATCCCCTGGAATTTTTTATGATTATGAGATACCCTGAATATAAAACTTGAGGGGGCTAGGCCTAGAGGTCAGTCGTTGGATCACTTGGATTGTTTGTCTGGATCTGGTCAAAGAAAACCCCAAGTCAAGGTTTTAGGAGGGGATTGTTAGGTAAACTTGATTTAGTGAAGGAGATAAGGTATTTAGGTTAACAATTGGGGTTTCAGATACCTATTATTAGTGGCATGTGATATTGTGACCATGCTATTACATGTCAAAAAATGTTTAAAATGCTTGGGGATTCTCCATTGTAATGTGTAAGAGTTGAGAAGTGAAAGCTGACATGGTCAGGACAAGGATGTTGAGTAGTTCGGTTATGTCTCAGTCAAGGATAATAATAAATCTATTCTCTGCTATTCACATCACCCGTGCCAACCCACCCCCTCCACCCCCCCTATTGTGGTTTTCCATGGTAAATCATGGTTTAGAAATTCATGAAATAACTAGATATCTCTATATTTTTATTAATGAGAACCCCTTGCCATTGATTTCAAAAGGGGGTGGGCGCGGGGGGGGGGGGGGGGGGGTAAGCAAAGATGAGAAGAGATCATGAGTAAAAAAAAAAGGGGGAAGACCAATGTGTTGTCATCAATGCCAAAGGGGAATATTGTTGGCATTGTGCGCATTGATGGAAAAGGAGAAGCAAAGGATAAGGGGTAGCAAAGGAGTAGGAATGAAAAAGGATAAGAAAAGGTGTACTAGAGGGAAAGGAGCAACAAAGGAGTAGCAAAGGAGGAAAAGGATTTGAGATTGTGTTGAAATTGTTGTGCGTGTGATGTTGTGGTCTTAGTTAGCCTATTGTTGTAAGTTTCATGGTTTTCTTGTGGATGGAGATGTTATGATACATATGTTAAATTGCTTACATATATTGCCATGTTGTGATGTTTCTATATTGTTTATTATTGTTATGATGATATTAATGCTTGTTATGGCATGATGCATTATGGTTTTGTGATATGTAATATGGTGCAAAGATTGTTGTGACGGAAGGCAAAGGCAAAGGAAAAAATAAAGGCATGAAGAAGTTTGTATGCTTGTGATATTGTGATGTTATATATGTTGATGAATTACTAAGGTATGTTACAAAGGTTGTTCCCTTATGTGGCAGAGGTTTGAGTTTCAGAAGTGGTTGCAATGCTCGTGTGATAGCTGAAGGTTTCCTGTTTTCATAGTGTAATTCTTGTTCACTTAGTTCAGTTCCTCTTCAAATGTTCATTGACAATAAGTTCAACTACAAAGGCATGGCCTTGGACATTCTTGGTGATATTTTTGAGGTCTTGTAATGTAGGAGAATACAAGTTCATGTGTTGCATAATAATATTAATGCATGATATTTCAATAAAGTTGAAATTCATTTTCTTGGCATGAAGAATATTAATGAATGTTATTTAAATTTGTTGAAATTCATTTAATGTATTTTTTATAAGATATATATGTGTTGACTTTTGATGAATAATGAATTTTAAAAAACCACAATAATTATGATATGATATAACAAATGAATCCAAACATCACATTCAAATGCATTAATAAAAATGTAATTAATATGAATATTGTTATAAGATGTGTCGACTTTTGATGAATAAAGAATTTAAAATAATCACAATAATTGAACTGTCACAGGTCGATGTTTCTAAAAAATACAACATGAAAACCTGTGCATGTCAGTAACTATACACCGTTGCATTTATGTGTTTATATGCACCAGTGCCATTGTACGATCTATGGGCACCATACAAATACCAATACCATTTATAAATATCGGTGTGTTTGTGTGATAATGCGCACCAGGGCGTTTACATATCTATAAGCATAGATGCATTTTTATGATCTATAGGCACCGCATGAATACTGATACCAATTATAAATCTTGGTTCCTATCTGTGATACGACCCACTGTTGCATTTATATAAGTATAAACACCAGTGCACTATGGGCACTGCAAAAATCCCAAAACCAATTAGAACGGCCCCATGCGTTGTATGACCAACACTAGGCCTAGTGCGGTGTTACAGCTAAAAGTCCTAGTGTGTTGTACTGAGACCGCCCCGGGGTGCCGTCTGCATGTACGCACCGGTGCATTAAAGCCAGAGTAGCGCACCGATGGAAAAAAACATCCGTAATAACCTCTGGCCACCCATTTTTTTTAGTTGTGTTGAATTTCTCTTAAAAGCACCGCCAAAACATCCGTAACCATAAACACATGTTGTAGCAAATGTTCTTTTGACAATTTTGGCCAATTTTATAACACTAAAAACCTCCTTTATAACCTCCAATAGAGGGTCTTTTCCATGTAGTGTTCAAATGTTATAAACAATTTTTTCTGTGAAAACTGTGCTTTACTGACTCGCCACACTAATCATTGTAGATCATTGAACTCCCAAGAAGACCGATTAGATCATTCTTACTATAGGATCAAGGAAGCTCCTTGAACACGAGGAGGTGGAGGAACAAGGGGGGGGGGGGGGTAGAACGTGAGGCAGAGGTCGAATCCATTCTACAATTGTAGTAAAGAGGGACATGTTGCAAGAGGTTGTTTGCTACTTTAAAGACCCTAGTGGTATGAGTTCAGAGTCAGCATGCATGCAAGAATTATTTTTTTTGAGATAATTTCCAGATGGGAAGAATGCAACCTCCAAAGGAGAGAAAATTTAATTAATGCAAAACCAAGGGAACCTAAGCCAACTCCTCTCTCAAATATTAACATAGTCACTTGAGGAGGAAACAATATCAGAGCTGACTTTGGAGCCACCTAAAAACCAAGGATCATAAATTATTCCTCACCAAATATCTCCTACGATTCCATCTAGCAAAAGAAGTTGTGCAAATATTCCACAAATATTTTTAACAAGTTTATTCCAACTGATGAACCCCAAGGAGAAAAGCTTGAATATTCAGAGGCTAGAAGCCCAAAACTACTACAAACTAATTCCCAACCTATAGAGGAATTGTTTAGGTTGTTTTTTCTAATTGTAAATGACACAAATTTGTTAGGGAAATGCGGCCAAAAAACATTAAATTTGTTGTCAAGGATGGGGAGCTCGTGGAAGGACGCATTTCTGCCAATTTGTTCGAAAGACAATCTAGATGGGTGCATAATAACAATAAAAGGACATGGAGGGAATTGTGGGTTGATGCTCATATTGCACGATTCCATATGAACGATACAATGCTAGATTTGAGTTCATATATGAATATTTTATGAAGAAAATCCTGGGAGGCCTTGGGAAGGACTAAGTTTCCATTCTTTTTTATTTAGTTACACATGGAAAATCAATATTGTATCCTCATAGTTATACATCTGGAAGATGTATAATTTGACATGGAAGGGGTAAATACTTATGCATATTTCGAGGTAATAAACATTATGGGAGACAAAAACCCCTATCCAATATTACTACGAATATACTGGGCCTTTGAAACAATGCAGTAATTAACATCAAGCGAGAAATCATGACCTTTGATGTCAAGTGAGTCAAGGTGATCTAGTGCTTGGACCCTTACCACGAGTCGAGGTTCACCAAGCTAACAGATGAAATAAAAGAACCCAATTTACTAGACTAGTTATACTGGCTCACAACAGGAAAAAGGGAATATTACATCAATCCTATGATAGGAGGTCCAATCAGCTAGAGAAATGCTAATAGCTCTGAAGTTGGATTTGAAGTTACATGGGATGATTGGAAGAAAAGCGTACATGATATAAAAATCAAGCGGTGCACAATGATCCATTATATCCACTTAGTTGGAGGGATTCAAATATTTTACTAATGAATTTGACTCAAAAATTTTGGAAGTACATAAATTGCCCATTCTAGATGTCGTCCTTCAAGTGACTTTGCCAAGGTGGTCCAGCTCTCACCACAATCATCTCAAAGAGTGGTATGCGGTTAAGTCCACATTGATAGCTAGGTTTGGGTATTGAGAATATTTCCCATGCAATTTCACTAAGTATGGAGGGAATACTGACCCTAAACAAAAAATACAAGACTTTAAATCCAAATAGATCAAAGAAGGACTTCAGAAATATTTTTGGGTGCATAACTTCCTCCACACTCTAGGTTCATCTCTATAGGTGTGGTACATGAAGAAGGAAATAAGGAGGTATAATGGTGAATGGGACCATATTAAATTTCAATTTATTGGTGAGTTTTCCTTCACTCATGAATATGAGAGAATAATAGTTGTTTTGAAAGTAGTAAAACTGGTTGTGTTATTGGTAGGCATGCTTCCTGAGGACTACCTTGATCAGGACACCTTCCATCACATCTATGAATCTAGATTCGATGAAGTTGTGGATTGCAGTAAGATAAACCTGGAGCCTGATGGAGACAATTTAGAGGGGTTAAGGAGGTTGAAATTTAAGGAATCTAAAGAGAGCTCAACATTAAAGACGGGTATGTAATTTTTGGTCTGCAAATACTACCTCTGAATTTGTGAAAGTAAAATATTGACCCTAATGAGAATCCAAAATTAGCTTCTATTGGGAATTATTGGGATGAGTAGACTACCAAGGAAATATTCGATCTCCTAATGGAGTATGAATACTTGTTCCCTTCATCTGTTGCGGAGCTTAGAGGAATTAAGGGGGAGTTAGGTTAAATGAAAATTATCCTTAAGTCAGATGTGGGGCCAATGAAATACTGGCCATATACATTGAAACCAAGGGTTAAGGAGAAGTCAAAGAGGGATATTGACAAAATGTTGGCGTCATGGCTTATCTTCCTAGTTGATGAGGTTGACTGGTTAGTCCAATTGTCATACAGAACAAAAAGTACTTTGAATAAATATGGGTATGTCTCAGTTACAAGAATCTGTACAATCCCTATATTCATGACCCTTTCTGTACTCCATTCAACGATGAAGTCCTTCATAATGTTGCAGGTAACGAACAAGGAAAACTTTAGTAGATAATAGTCACAAGTGGGATAATTTTCCATGCTTTTCCAAAAAAAAAAATCAATAATTTCCATTTTTTCGAAAAAAACAATCGCCCAAACTTTATTTAAAAATCAGTAAAATTTTATATTGAGACTATATAAAATTATTATAAATTTGAATATTTTTTAGAGAAATACCACCAAAATTTTTATTGATGGCATATCTTGGACTAGTGAGATTTTCCAATGTTTCTAATTATTAGGATAAAATCTATATCTTTAAATTTTCCATGGTAATGAAGCCTACTCTTTGACAGATGGGTTCTCTAGTTATCACCAAGTCCGTACTGAAAAGGAGGATAAGAAGAAAACCATCGTCATAGCCAAATGGGCTCCTATTCCTACCATGTCATGCCATTTTGTACATAATTTTTCAGTCCGGGCTCCCTATCTACTTGCCGGATTTGGTCCAGATCTGCCTCTTTTGACTGGTTTTCTTTTGATTGGTTAGTAGCCTCTTAGGAGGAATTTTTGTTTTTCATTGAGTATTAAGCTTCTCGTCACTTTTCTATCTATTGGAAACTTGTTTGGAATCTTATCGTTGGTTGTAGTTCATTACTATTGTATGTCTCTATTCTGATCCATTTCAATTAGTTTGTTCAAGGTATTCCATTACTCATTCGTGTTTAGATTTCTTCTTGATTTTTTATTGGGTGTCGATTTGTGCCTCTATATTTCAGTATTAGATTCGTTTGTATTTTTCAGCAACTATTTAGACATTATTTACACTTGGTATTCGGGTTTTTTTTTTTTCTCACTTTTGTTCCTTCTTGTTGAGTGATCTCATTGAAATTTTGGTCATTTCTGTCATAATCAGTGGTGTTGTGACTAGTTGTGCAGCTGTCATCTGAACAAGTTCATTGGATTGTGTTTTTCGTGTTGTGTCACCTTCATTCGATCCTGTTTAGGTCTTCTTGTCTCTAGGGTTAGGTTTACTCCTTTATAGCACATTGGCCCTGGTTGAGCCATTGTAATGAAACAATAGCTTGATTGACAATGCCTTATTTTTATTTCACTTTTGGATTTAATTTTGATTTCTTTGAGTGTCTTTTGATAGGGATTTGTTTTTATATTTGTTTCTCTTCTGGAGTGATTTGCGTTCTTGCTTGGGAAAATTTCTTTGGTCTCTTTTAGGTTTTCCTTTTCGGCTTGTTTTGTGGTCATCAATTCATGAATTCTTGGATACATTGCATTCAATAATATCTATTGAAAATTGCATAGTAATAGGCTTTCGTTTGTTATGATAACTCTTACCCTCTCGTAGCTATAATTCATCGAAGTGAAAAGTAAAACTGCATATAGTTGCATTAGGCTGACTAACTAAGGGTCTTACACACCATATGATTTTGACGCCACGTCATGCTTCTGTAAACAACAACCATTAAAACAAACGTGATAGTAAGATTAACTAGATTCTTCTTTTACTTTCACCGGTAGTGCACCAACACTAACTTAGGCTAGGGTCCTAGAGATACGAGAGTTAGTTAATTTCTCCAAGGCCAAAAAATAAACTTAGTAGCTTGTGGTAGGAAGTAAAATCCATTTTCAGTATTAGAGTTTGGGAAGAGCTTGTCACAAAAGGGTCAAGCACTAGGCCACACTTGGGCTAGGCGGGGTGACATGACCCATTTCACTTAATTTTGGGCGGCAAGATATAGCAGAATTTACAGTCATATAAATGGTGTATTTATCACTGGTGAGCACTTGGGAGGTAAATATCAAGGGGTTTCGGTCTTGCCTCATTTTTGGAGTTAATTTTCTTTCCCTTGGATGTAGATTTGTACTACAACTGTCCCCACAGCTCATTTTAGTTTCAGTGGTGGCCATAGTTTCCTTTTTGTTACTGCTCATACATAGGTGCAGGGTTGGAGTCATCTTCTCTATACCTGGGAAAAATATTGTTTATACTCTATCACTCCTCTTAGAGAATGCCCCACGAAGAATAAGGATACTTTAACTAGGTTTGCAGCTAAAATGGCTGGGAAGAAGGTCACTAGTACAACTGTTCCACCGCCATATTTTTTTTTTTTTTGTGCACTATATTTTAGGACGTTTATAGTCTGTGTGTTTTGGTCTCAGTCTATATTTTTGGCCTTGGGGTTTTTGCACTAAGATAAATATGTTTTAATTATAATCACCTTGGTTGAATTTTCTCATTGATGGTCACATCTTCTTCACGGTTTACCTCCTGGACTAGGTAAAATCATTACTTGTGCATGGAGAGTGCCTATCAGCGCTCAAGACTTAGACCATCACATAGTATTGGAATATGTACCTAGTCCAACTAATAGTGATTTGGACTCTATTGAGACTTTGGTGGAAGTCTCTAACACTCTTGCAAATCCACCTTTAACTAATCCATTAGGACCTACTTTGTTGCGGATGAACCCAGACAGTTCCACACCAGCCTATACTCACGTTCTTTATTCCACTCTTTACCCTATGGTAGAGTGTGAGACCTCATTACCTTCTGCATCAGTAGTCTCTACTTCCATGTAAGCATTTCCACCTCTCAGTGTGGCCATTCCGACTCCTCCATCCATGCCTCTGACTTCTTATTGGGGAATTCCGTCAGTCTCGTCCAAATCTCCGACCAATTTCCCAAATTTCTCTATGCCCACACCATCTTCTATGCCAACTATGGTTCCTTAACCTAGTCATCCAATAAGTCCAGGAATTTTTATACTGAGATTTTACCAACCAACCATTCTTCTTCCTTAGTTAGGCATGGTTACTTCTAGAAATATATGGTGGGTATCATCTGTTGTCCCTAGTCATCCTGGGGGGAATTTAGCTTCTAGTATGTCACAGACCTAGTAGAGTTTTCTATTTTGAGGGATGCCACCTACTAGTACTTTTACTGGAGGGGTTAGTTTACTTGGGGGAAACCCCGCTACTAGTATCGTCTCCCACCCGAGTTATCCTCTTTATGTCGGTCCTACTTTGTAGGGTGGTCCTTCTTTTAACCATGGATACAAATCAATAGGAAGTCATGACTTTGGGGGTACATTTCTCTCCGGAGGTTTCTACCCAAGGGGGAAACATTAATCTACCCGTTATTCTGGCATGCCACAACCTTTCACTGAGGCAAAACCTTTTCTACACTAGCAAGTGCATCCATATAATATGTATATGGGGGGACCACAAGGTTGGTTAGGGGCTTCTCCTACCCATGACCCATTTAGTTAAATCCATAATCTATTTTTATTTTTCTCGATTTTGCAGATTTAGCCTAATTAACTAATGACCCTATCCGTCATGATCCCTGGTGGCCAATATATCGTCAAATATTCCCAGGTATGAAGGGAAGCCTGGGGAGAGTCCATCCACTCACATTAGCACCTATCATTTATGGTGCTCATCTAATTATTTCATGGACAATTCTATTAAACTTTGCTTGTTCCAATGTACATTAACTAGAGATGTTGCAAAGTGGTATATCAAGTTAGATACTACATCCTAAAGTTACTTTGTCTCCCTAGCTCAAACATTATTGACACACTTCCAGCTGTGTACTCATTATGATCTCGACTCTTACCTTTTTTCCAAATTTAAACAAGATGGTGTCACGTAAATCTATGATCACATTCATGAGTGGTGTCATCGCAAGAGGTTAGTGAGAACCAAGTCACTTGATGAAATTTTACGTAAATGGTTCATTTGATCTCTCTGACAAGGGAATACCAAGGATGTGTCTATGTTTCGAGAAGTTACCAAGGAGAAATCCATTTTAGCTACCCAATAGTTGGATCTCATCTATTCCCAGGTGGCTAGGTTGTACAAAGTGTTGCCAAATTCCCCTAGGCCTTCTATTGACCCTCTTAAACCTGTTCTAGCCCACATCATGATGGTGTGATTTGGTTTGTTTCCAATTCCATGAGCCAACTTTATTCCCACCTTGGGAAATTTATTGTTACATATGAAGCCCCATCAACTGCATCTAGCTCTACTAAAACATTCCCTCCTGAGTAGTCCACTGATGTTCTCAAGGTGAAGCCCACTTAACCAAAGAACAATCCTCAATCAGGTAGTAAGAAAAAATAAATAAATAACAAAATCAAACTTCCCAGTAGTCTCAAACTAATCCTTAGAGTCAGGGAGGGGGACCCAGTGAGAGTCGTCAGAAATTCAAGTTTCCTTGTAATTGTTTTCAAGGTTATCAACTTACTCATGAGTGTCCTGTGATGGATGAATTCCATAGGATTATTTCATGAAAATCTACTCAATAGTATGTTTTTTTTTACTCATCCATTCCCTACACAACCTTAGCAATTATTTTTTTCTCAACCTTCTCTTCCTCCGTAAGGGAGCAACAATGGGTCCTCTTCCCATACCCCTCATAATTGATCTGTCTTACTATGCAAGGAAGATGTCAATGTGACTGCGCGAGCCAAATCCTATAATGTGCGTGAGTCAAGTTATACTTCCAAGGAATCACTAGCTTCACCTACTTCCACTGGACCTCTCAGTTTCGATAAGCCTCTAGAACCTGTCTATTGGTTCCCCCAAGGGTTTTATACATAAGATGACACACAATTCGTCTGCCATGGCTGCTCAACACTAAAATATTTTTGAAGATCTTTCCCACGCTCCTCATGTCATGTCTGCCCTGGAGGTATTGCAACACTATCCTCAGTAACTCAAAGCCTTGTTTTATTCCATTGGTGGATTTGATTTATCAAACTCTAGTATCATTACTTTCAATGTCAAGAAAATTGCTCCTCATCTCTCTCAATAAAATTATTTCCATATTATTGTGTGGATGTTTTAGAGGAATATCCATCGCACTCTGCTGGACGAGGACTCTTCCATGTGTGTTATGTCAATATCTTGTTGGAAGTATCTTGGCTCTCCAACACTCGTTGCATTCAACACCACTCTCTAAGCCTTTGACGGTCATAATTCCATACCAAAGGGGGTACTTACACATTTTTCTATCGAGTTAGTCAAGAAAACTGTATATTTTGATGTTGAATTAATCGACGACTCATTAGATTACAACCTACTCCCTAGTCGTAGTTGGTTTTATGCGATGACCACAGTCGTCTCGTCTTTTTGTCATGTAATTTTATTTCCTCGTGAAGGAAATTTTTTCATTATAGACCAACTTGAGTATCGCATCCCGTCAGGTCAAATTTCCACCAAAGGGAATTATGTGACACATGTGGAAGACCACCCTGGTTAATTTTAGATTGTTGGTACTTGACCTTTTAAAATTTCTACTCTTATGGGGGGTTTTCCTCAACTCACTTCAGCCAACATTCCTTCAATTCCTACCACTTCTCCTATGCATATTATATATTCTAGAAATTATGGACCCCATATTCCTCCTGATCCATGGCTGGTGTCGCCTACTATTATAGAAGATGATAAACATAGTGAGCACTCTCTACCAGTTGTTTTGGAATATATTTCCTCTTCGGATATCTCGTCACTCCCTCCTGATGTTGGTCTGGAACTCCATCATCATATGTAATATGATCAAGATCCTCAGCCCACATGGGCCACCATTATGCTTTTTCCACCTAAATATCTCGTAAAAAAACCCCTTCGTTTAGTTAACTCGACAATCACGTATCCTTCCATTTATTATCTTGGGTAATTTATGCCCCTTTATGCCTCTAATTCCCCTATTGTGGAACGCATTGAGAATGGCATCTTAAATCTTGAATCAAATTAGGGGGCACCTCTACGGTGTTCCTTGAAATTTCCACCCATGGGCTGAGTCAAGTCTTGGGATTCTACTACTGAATTTTCCAATGAATTTCCCGCACCACCTACTGATGTGCGTATTGTACATACCTTATTTCCTCAAGATAATTTTGAGAGTATGATTATGTTAGACTGTCCCTAGAATATTCAACCTTTCCGGGTTTGGAAGTTTGACTTCATTTGCTGTGGACTTACATTGGTGATCCATATGGTTCCCTTACCCTCCTTGACTTCGCGTATAGAAAGAATTGGCTAGTGTCTAGCTATTCACACACTCTAGTGTGACCTATTATAATTTGTTACTCTTGTAGATATTGTACATATGATTTGTAGGCTTTATCGCCTTTTTGGTTTGGCATGTGATATTGCGAGTATTTATCATGCATTATTTATTCCAAAAATCGAAAAAAAATTATATATATATATATATATATAAAACTCAAAAAACCAAAAATATATGCTATTTTTTTACCTTATACATGCACATTTCTTTCGTTGTGTGATTTAACCATGGTTCTAGTTTATCTATATGGTTTTTACAGGAAATGGTGGTGTTTCTATTGCGACATCCATTAGGCCTTAGGTACATTTCCTTTACTCGCATATCAAGGTAGTAAATTTCGAGTGATATTGCATTTTTACCGTCAACACTATTTTTATGCCTTATGTCCAACCTCATCAAGTTGTGACTTTTTCCACTTCATGTATGCATGTCGTAGCCTGGCGATAGAGATTACCTACTCATGCATACCCTACTTCGCACCTTCTTCTTCAATTTTTTTTGATACAACCATTTTTATTACCTTTTCGAAATTCCTCCTTCTCACCTACCATGACCTAGAATTTGAGCCTCATCTCCTCTTCTTTGCCTCTTCTCTAGCCATACCCTAGGAGGAACCCACATTTTTATCCCTCGTTATTGCCATTTTTATCAGCCTATATTCGTAGAGTGAGCTTTGGATTCTTCATTCCATCATAATAATCTTCTTCGCACCATTCTCTTTCACTTGGTGTTTTTCTCTTTCCAGGAGGAACCACTATGATGAGTGGTCCTATTAGCCCGCCTCTTGTCCTCATTATTTCATGAACAGTTCCATCAGTATTGGAACTAGTTGTTATCCTCTATACCACTGGTTCCTCCAAGAGGATTTTCCTTGAAGCTCTTTCGATACTCCTTAAATTAGAAAATATCATCAAGTGAACTTGTCTCCTTCACGCTTGTAAAATCATCTAAAGGGTGACCTACCCAGTATAAGTTTAACCCTCTTCTAGACTAGGATAGATTAGTTATGAAAAAATAATACTGTATTTTACTGTGGATAGGAGGTTCCCCTAGTATACTTTTATCTCTTTTTCAGGCTTGAGGGACAACTTTACGAAAAAGGAAGTTATAAAAAGAGAACAGAGGGAAAATTTATTTCCATTAATCATCAAATGTCAGTGTTAGTCATGAAACCCTTGAACATGGCACCTATCTACTTCATTATCTCACAGTTATGTTTTAGCTTTCCTAGGAGTCGTACCACACATATGAGTATCTATAATCCTCAAGATGGTTACTCTTTCAGTCATATGGATCATGCGTCGATACCTCCTACATTATTTCATGATATCACATGGTTCACATTAGTCATGTTGCCAAGTCAATCTTGTGTCATGCCACTATGTTGTCAAGGGAAGTCCCAGCCTACGTTGGCCATCTGCAATAGCTTGTTGACCTTTTTGAGTTGACAATTCTTGTTTCAGTTGTGCTTCATTACATTATGACTTCATCCACACATCACATCATCTTGGTTTGTTCTGTGTCTATTGGTGGGGGATACATTAACGCCCTTCTTCGACAAATACTCTCCTATCGACTTCAACTCATTATCCAGGAGCTTGATCTAGGAACCAATAATACCTTGGAGCTTGCAGACCTCAATGGCAGAATTCCTCACACTCAATAAAGGGTTTGCAGCAATGGATCCTGATTGGTCGAGTTCACTGTTGTTTGGCATTAGCTCATTTATTCACACTTCGTGGACTATACTAGGTACCTTGGGATCCATTTTTCTCATTGGTGGATTCCCCTACATATGTTACTAGTTTATGTCTTTAGCTGTTAATCAGGCTGTTTCTACCTTGCATGACTCCAAATCATATATTCACATGTCTAGATTCATACCATCGGGGTTATGTCAAAGGCCTTGATTTAGGGACATGTCACTCGTATATGGCATCCTTCTTAGGTTGCATTGGAGTTATGTATCATTTCTGTAAATTGAGGAATATCTCCGACACTTCTTTATATGTCACATGTCCATAGTCCTACTAATATATAATATGACATAGATCCATATTATATTTTATTGTGGCTAAGCTCTATCTATTGAGTCACATGGATCTATTTTGTATCTTTTCCTTGCCATGTTCTAGCATTTCATGTCATGAATTCCAAGTGTATTTTCATTAGAGAACTTTTGAAGTCTAAAATAAGCCTCCTAAGAAAAATGTACAACCAAAATAAAATTTATAAGAACCAAAAGGATTGAAGATGATGATGTCAACCATGGGGGATGATTCACATTTTTTGGGATAAAAAGGAAAAAATATTAAAAAATTATAGAATAAAAGAAACTACTTTGTCAACTTGTATTTTAAACTTATCTCCCTAAAGCTTTACTAAAATTTCAAGTGGGAGTAATCATTCGATAAAATTTTTAATTCCTCATCTAATGAGTACCCATGTTGCATACGTTTTATGTACCCTACTACACGAAAAATGAGAAATACATGAAAAAACATGTTTGCAACCATGTTTTTCATGTATTTCTCATTTTTCATGTAGAAGGGTCGATCACAAGTATGCAACATGGGTACTCCTTGAATGAGGAATCAAATTATGCATCCAACAATTGTTCCCCCTCAAAATTTGATTAAATACATTGGGCGATAAGTTGAAAATACGAGATGAAAAAATAGGTTTTTCTTTCTTCCCTCTAAAATTTGTTGATGTAATCTAATATTATTTTATTATTTCCACTATTATTTTATAATTTCCTTAGGAGGCCAATTTTGTCTTCAAAATTCTCCTAATGATGGTGGCTATTTTCGATATCTCTTTATGACCGAGCATGGGTGTGCCCGCCTTGAGGATGTTAACAACATAGTCAACACTACAACACTTGAGTTCCTCCAATCCAGCTTCGTAGTCTTCGGTCCTTCCTCCACTTTTGAGCTTTGAGTATTATTGTAATGCATTTAGGCCATCGATTTCTCTTCTGCACTCATCCATTGGGAGCATTTGTTATATCCCTATTTTCCACTCCATTATAATGAGAGAAACCCAATATCATCTTACGTTAGTTGTTTGTCTAAAATGCTTCTGTTTTCACCTTTTATTTTACTTATGTGATATTTATCCAATGATAAAATGGTTAAAAAATATTATTGAGCTATTTATCGTAATTATTTTGCCAAAATGTTAACATTATGAGATAACAATTATTTCATAATTGAGATACTTGAGAAAAAACTAATAATTGTGAAAAAGGTTTCTAGAGCTTCTCATTGCCAAGGAGATCATCTTGACCCACTGGTGTATGAGTTGCGTAGGGGTCCATTATTATATAAGTTTAATAACTTCTCAAGCGCCTAGGTGTCTATATGGATTCTCCCAAATAATGGAATCATCCTATATAATTTCACCAAGAGGAAAGGGTGTGAGGGGAAAGTATCCAAAATGTAGAGCGAGAGCTGTGCTATATTAGGAGAGGATACCATCCTACAAGTTGGTGGAGAAGAATATTTGAGTCTAAGGTATAAACATTCTAATTTATTTTATGATCAACAGAAATTTATGTTCTTTCCCTTATATGAATGTGTACTCAATCGATTGTAGAGTCATATTTATTTCTATTTATCTAATGATATTCTGATGAAGATCATGTATTGTCTCTGTTCAGTTGTGATTTTGTTCAGGGATAAGATATCAGGTTTTGATGTGGTAGATCACTCGAGTGGAGTGCAATATTTGCATCGAACTCAAAACCTTTCCCCAACCTGAGAGGAGGCCAGGTATGACCTCATTTCGTTATACCATATAATCGGTTGTTTGATACATGGTTGATCATTCAGGATCAAGATCTCCTTATTATTTTACTGGTCTTGTATTATTCTTTCTTGTGATTTAATCGTACATGAGATGAAGAAGAAAAACCTCCTTTCAAATTTATATACAACATTCTTTGATTAATGAAATACATATACGAAGTGGTTTTGAGTAGTTTTTTTCCCCTAGATAATTCTTAGTGTATTTGTGTTGAATCATAATGCATGTTTTTTATATCTGTTCTCGATCGTGAATTTTCTTCCACTAATGAGTAGAGTTGAGTTGAGTCTTATGTTTTAGTAAATTACATGATACATTTTAAATCTACATTAAAATTCTACACTCCCATGCTAGATAAATTATCACTACCACAAATTACCTTACAATATGGGTTGAAGCTAATGCAACCATATATTGCAATGTGGACACCACCACAAGATTCATCTTCAAAAATATTATCAGTCAGTTTAGGTACCCCACAGGCCTCACAAGTGACTATGGGACTCACTTCATTAACGATATATTCGCCTCCCTATTGCATAGATTCATCATCCAACAGCATAATAACAACCAGTACCATCCCCAAGAAAATAGCAATATGGAAGCTTTTAACAAAATCCTAAAGAGAGGCCTCAGAAAGATATTCTATACTAACAGATATGACTGGGACGAGTAGGTGTCGGCTACTTTATGGACCTGTCATACAACCATCAAGTAGCTGCACAATTAGATGTTGTTCCATATTGTTTATGACTGAGAATCCATAGTACCAACCAAGTTCATTATTCCCAACCTTTTCATTACATGGACCACTCACATTTTAAAGGTTGAATAAATTACGAAGAATTTGGATGAACTCTTGAAGTTGGATGAGGCCCAATTTCTAGCAGATTTTCACAAGACGATCAAGAAGGAAAAACAGAAAGAATGACATGAATGACACATAAAACGACAATCCTTTATAGCCAACGACCATTTTCTCTTATACGAAAATAAGTTT
Organism: Pinus albicaulis; assembly: GCA_034641835.2. Lineage (NCBI taxonomy): Eukaryota > Viridiplantae > Streptophyta > Pinopsida > Pinales > Pinaceae > Pinus > Pinus albicaulis. Next base: position 1,943,338,125 of record CM076575.1, on the reverse strand, counting down.
ATAAAATATCCTCGAAGGTTGAGAATGCATTGGTTAGGACCATTAATTGTTATGGAACTGAAAGAATATTGAGCTACCAAAATTGTGCAACTAGATGGAATCCTACTACCTGAATGGGTGAAAAATGCATGCTTAAATCCCTTCCATGGCACAACTCGTTCTTCCTCAAATTTATTTAGTATTCGAGAGATGATCACATTTAGGTTTGGGTAGAGTCAGTCTATTATTTCAGTCATGTTAGTGATTTCCGTTTTGTTATTTCCATCAGTATCGAATAAAAATACCTCATTTAGGTATTTTATTCACACCAGTGCCTCCCTCCACAACCAACTATGGTCAGGGAGTCGCATGTGACAATCTGATCTTATCCATAATAATTAGTAATAATTCCCTAGGTCATTTAAAATTTGCATTAAATCTCTCCCGTAATATCTCTGACATGATTTGGTTATCATATTTTTAGAATATCCGATCATCTCGTCATAATTAACCATCATGATCACCCACCTTTTCAGCTTTTGCATCATCCGAGTCACGTTGAGGTCATATTCAACATTAATCCCATGATTTGAATTGAGTATAGAAATTTGTCATATTAATTATTTAAATAGTATAATAAAAAGATTCGTATCGAGTATTTATATTTAGTTTGCATGGAAATGATAATTTTTTCATTTTTAATGTCTGGGTGGACGAATTAATCAGTCTCTCTTATGTGTCGAATTCCTTCAATCCCTAACCCAAATTCAAGCCTCATGTGTCTGTTGTGTGTAGTCATGAAATAGCAACCATGACGGTCTCCAAAATATCTATTCCCATTATTTCATCTCACTCAAAAGTCACTAAAATTGAGAATATTATAGTAAATATGAGAAGGCCCCACTCATGGATGATCACCTATCTGATTCCTTCCATTTCCCTGCGCTCAAGTGCAAAGTGTTTAGACAGGTCATGACGAGACTAGATTGAAGGAAATTGTTCAGAAAAAAAGAGTATTTCAGGGGTATATAGAGGTCCATATTGTTGAATTTGTGAATTTGAATGCATGGGTGTTCCCTAGTGATGGAACACCCATGAATTTGTGAAGTTTATTTGTGAATGTGGTATTATTTTTCAAGCCAAAGGGAACACCCATGCATTCGTCTTTTTTGTTTATCTCATTCGTTGCATCACTTCCCCCCATGGGCCCCCACTCTCAAAACAAACCCACCATCTAGGATACTTTGCTGATCATTAATTGTGCGCCATCAATTCCTTGGAAAATTATCACAATTACCTCTAGCTAGGATGTCGATCTCACCAAAGACGAACCACAATCGCACATTACCCATAGGGGCTTCACTCGGGGAGCAATATCATACCACATGAGTTCATATTGGGGGATATATATTGAGAAAATATGACATAATATATTGGGGGATATATAAGGGGTAAAGTATTTTTATATTGGAAAGTATTAAAAATGGAGCTCAAATTTCACGATAAAATATAAAGGGGTATAAAAAATTTTGATAAAAAATGGACACCTAAAATATATATTGAAAATAGGGGTTTTTTTAATTGAGAATGTGTGTTAGGTTCATATTGGTAGGGGGTTAAATATCGTGATTTTTATAGGTATTTCTCATTATGTAGTGAGATTATGGGTATTGTTTATTAATGCCACAAATACACGTGATATGTCATAGGTTCATTGAGTGAAGCCCTTGTGATACCAACATACCAGTCCTTGAGAAAAACACGCCTTCCACCTCCTCCATTGTGTCCCCAACGTCACTTAACCTATCACCTCAAAGAACCTCCCACTTCCCCACTATCTTAGACATTCCTCCATTCAAAAATTTTACTAGTTCCGAGACTGAAATGGAGGTGGACTCCAGAATCCATTCTAGTGCGGAAAATATCATAGAGGCACTCGTTGTTCACACTACAAACACAAAGTTAGTTAATACGTATATGTTATCATTGCTACTAGAATCAGGGCCACAAATAAAAACTGGGAAACCTACCAGTTCTGATAGCTATGGTAGAAAAACCTTACACACCTTGCTCAAACGTTCAACGTCACGCCCCTTTCACCACCACATTCCATTACAGACCATACCAACACCCACACCTCGGAGACCCTGCAGCGACAAGCTTCACCCCAGGGGTAATCCGAGAAATCAGTTGCTGACAGCCAACCATTGAAAAGTTGGTATCGTCCACCTGCTACTATGACACCTAATGACCTCTAGAGTTGGTCGTCATCCCAATTGTTTACTTTTATTAAATTGGTTTCACGTCAAGTAGAGGTGTTGCAAAACAATTTGAAAACAGAACATGAGCAACAAAAACAACAATTTTTTTCCATTCTATCTGAGTGAGCTCAACGTATTTAGGCGAAGAAACAAATATCAAAACAAATTTAAGAAATCATTGCAAAGTTTTGGGATCTTTTGGCGAAGAGTTGCCGAAATAGTACCAAATGCACCAAAATACTTTTAAGCCTACTCTCTTTCATTTTTCTGTGATCATATTATAACTGCATGCACAAACCTTTTCTCAGAAAAAGAAGAGTTTCAAAGAACTATTGTCGTCACCTAAAGGGCGCTCTCTTATCTAGCTACTGAGTATGCATGTAAAATCGAGTAGAAAATCACTGAAGTGGCTTATCTGAAAGCCTCCATTCAACATGCTACAAAATAACCTAAAGAACTCTTCGCTCAAGTTCGCAACTGGTTTGCGTTCCTTGGAAAGAAAAATCAACGAGTCTACACTTTGTCCCAATAATTAAATCAACTCTTCAATGAATCCCTCACCACCCTAGACCTCAACCACAAAAGGATATTTTTTCACAAATGAACATCCTTGAAAATAAAATTCAACAAATTGAGGATAAATGACGCGTCACGAAAACTTTTTTGTGTGAACTTAAGCCACTTGCATAGGTCCATTTCCGTAAACTACAAAAAATCAACGAAGGAGAAGAAACCCAATGGGATTCTCTCCTGATGATAAGACTTGCTCAGCCAATGACCGAAATCAGTTCACACTTCATAAAACAAGATAGTGCTCTCACAGGTTCATGGAAATCGACCCTTGCAATGTACACGTAATTAAAACCCACTTCCATCCAATCCATCCTTCATTTTGGCGACAAATATTTGACGTTTTTTGACCAAATCTAACCAATGGAGATTCATGGAGAAAATTTTTGAGCGAAGAGAAGGAATGTTATAAGGTATGGTAGTTGTGAAAGGTTCACCAGGGAAATAGAAACACATGCAGTCGTAGATGAGCTAAAAAAGCTGTCAATAATAGAGGAATCAGTCATAGCCAAGTACCAAAATCATTTGAGAAGGAAAGGGTGGGGCATTTGAGGAAGATATTAGTAGTCCAGTAAAGCAGATTGTGTACGAGCTGAAGGAAAATCCCAAATGAATGGGAGAAAAGGGGTGTGTACTGAAATGTTGCCGCAAAACCTATTGAGTTTCGCATGAGCATGTGCTAACCTAGTCCCGCATTAGTTTACGTTGAAATTTGTTGTTATATTGGAGAGGCATATGGGCACGAATGTAATGATGTACTGATGTTTGAAACTAATGAAAGAGAGTTGTCGGGATTTTTGTGGATTGACGTGTGTTTGTTTTATGCGATCCTTCCAAAAATTTATTATGGATACATGTGCATATTCTATATTACTTTGAACAATTTAGTTGTTGTCTTATGAATTGGTTATACTTTTGATCAAGTGTTTCTAAGTTAAATGAAATTGTTATCATTTGTGCAATTCCTCTCGATGCTTGGTTCCAATCCCTTAAATAAGGTTGTGACAAGCCTCGGGTAAGCTTGCTTATTCTTCTTAAGCAAGGTGAAAATGCTGATGTCATGATAGACTACATCAGACATTTTGTCGACCCCTCTGCCCAAACTCAGGGTCTCTACCCATCCATAGATTTCCACCAATAGTGCCCATCCTCTAAAAAAAATTGGAAGTGAATCAAACTCATGGTCTCTAGAAATGAGATCTAGTCCTCTTGTTATAATGATGAATTAGAGGAAATGATTGAGCCTATCCACAACCATTAATGGATGCCTTGCCAATTTCTAGCCATATTATACACGGTTGATGATGGTAAGGTTAAAGATACGAAAATATGTACAGCACTCGAAAGGCCAAAGATGTTGTATTCACCAAAGGCACTCATTCACGGTTGGGAAACAACAAATATCACGAGAAAGAAAAGATGTAATGAAGAAACAATTACAAAACAAATACACAGGCAGAAACACCAGCAAACGTGAGACAAGCTCACTCAACTCAATGAATTCAATTGTTCAATTACATCACACTTATATAGGGAACTGCACTCACCTAATCCTCCTGAAAACGAGGAAACAAACCTGAATATGTGCAACCAATTCCTAATTACACCCTCTCGTTCAACCACTCACAACTAATTCTATTTCTGCATTATTCTCACATCCTCCCTTCATGGAGAAATGGATTTTCTACAATACCTAACTGACTTCTAAAAACTTCAAATTTGATTTTACCAAGGGGCTTAGTAAATATATCAGCCACATTATCCTTGGTATTACAAAATATCAATTCAATTTCATTTGACTCAATTTTCTCACGTACAAAGTGGTACTGTAACTCAACGTGTTTTGTTCTAGCATGGTAAACTGGATTATGTGCTAATTTGATAGCACTTTGATTATCACAATTGATACATGTTGAACCACTTTGCGCTTCTTCAAGATCTGCAAGAATTCTCCGCAACCAAATAGCTTCACAGGTGGCATTGGTCAAAGCTTTGTACTCTGATTCTGTTGATGATAAAGAAACAATTGGCTGTTTCTTACTACTCCAAGATACGACCCCTGATCCAATATGAAATGCATAGCCAGAGGTAGATCGTCTGTCATCTGGATTTCCTGCCCAATCTGAATCAGAAAAACCTGTCAGTACAACATCAGATTCATCAGTATACATAATACCAAGATTCACTGTTCCCTTTAAGTATCGGAGAATTTTCTTTGCAGCATTCCAGTGATTTCCTGAAGGCTTAGCCATGAATTGACTAAGGATACTGACTGAGTATGCAATGTCTGGTCTGGTAGTGGTGAGATAGTTCAAACTTCCCACTAACTGACGGTATAATGTTCTTTGAGTGATAAATGTTTTACCAAGCTCTCTCCATACCTCAATTCCTAAACAGTAATGCAATTCACCCAAATCTTTCATTTCAAATTCCTGTGACAACTGAACTTTAATTTCTTCAATTAACTTGTGAGCACTTCCTGTGATAATGAGATCATCCACATACAAAGATATTAAAGCAACATGTCCTTTTCCATCTTTCTTAACATACAAGTTAGGATCATTTTTTCTTTTCACAAATCCATTCTGAAGAAAGAAGGTATCAATCTTTACATACCATGATCTCGGTGCCTGTTTCAAACCATATAATGCCTTTCTTAACCTGCAGACTAGATGCTCCTATCCCTGTTTGACAAACCCTTCAGGTTGAACCAAATAAACTTCTTCCTTTAAATCACCATTTAGAAAAGCAGATTTGACATCCAATTGATGTATATTCCAATTATGTTTTGTGGCTAAGGCAATCAGTAATCTAATTGTATTCAACTTAGCTACCGGTGCAAAAGTGTCTTCATAATCAATTCCCTCCTTTTGAGCATATCCTTTTGCTACTAATCTTGCCTTAAATTTATCAATTGTACCATCTGCTTTAAATTTCGATTTGTACAACCATTTGCTTCCAATTGGAACTTTATTTTCAAGAAGTTCCACTAATTCCCATGTTTGATTTTTCATAAGAGAAGCATACTCATCATTCATAGCATTAATCCATGGTTCATGTTGTTTAGCCTGCTCATAATCAATTGGTTCTTCAACATTCATTATATTAGACATTAAGGCATAGTCTCTATACCTTGCAGGAAGCTGAGTCTGTCGGGACGATCTTCTTGGTGCTTCAATGCCAGTGGGTGTTCCATCCATGATTCGTTTGCTTTGAGGTGAATCACCCTCTTGTGATGACTCACTGCTGCTAGATGTGCTCATACTGCTGCTCTCATCCTGATCCTGTACCTGTACCTGTACCTGTTCCTGTTCCTGCTTAATCAAAGTATCAAGTTTGACATGTGCATCATTAGATATATGCCATGCATCATTCTTTGTATTACTTTTATCAGCCTGCTCATGAAACAACACATCACGACTTGCAAATAGTTTATGGGAACTTGGATCAAACAATTTATAGGCTTTCTGATCCGTACAATATCCAATGAAAACACACTTGATTGACTTGTCATCAAGTTTTCTTCTGTTAGCTTTAGGAATATGAGCAAAAGCAGTACATCCAAAGACTTTGAAATGACTCACATCAGGTTTATAACCATGAAGAACCTCAAAAGGAGTTTGAAAAACTAATTGCTTAGTGGGACATCGATTCTTCAGATAAACAACAGTGTTAATGGCTTCTGCCCATAAACCATTAGAGATGTTCTTACCTTGCAGCATACTACGAGCAGATTCCACCAAGGTTCTATTCCATCGCTCAGCAACACCATTTTGCTGAGGGGTATGTGGCACTGTGAACTGTTGTTGAATTCCATTAGATTTACAATAGGTGTTAAATGCTTTTGACTTATATTCACCCCCTTGATCAGATCTGAGTATTTTAATGCACTTGCCTGTTTGTTTTTCAACCATAGTTCGAAACTCTTTAAAATACTCAAATATGTCACTTTTCCTTCTAATGAAATAGACCCAGGTATACCTAGATCTATCATCAATAAAAATAACAAAGTATGAAGCACCACCAAGAGACCTAGTTTGCATAGGTCCACATACATCAGTGTGAATTAATTCAAGTATATCATACTTTCGTTTCTCAGTATGAACAAGAAACTCTTCTCTATGTTGCTTACCAAGTGCACAAGCTTCACATGGTAAATGTTCACACTTCATAACAGGAAGACCTTCAACCATTGATTTCCTTTGTAACAACGATAAATCATTGTAATTTAGGTGCCCATACCTGTGATGCCATAATTCTGCTGTAGATGTCTCTTTGGATGTCAATGCAACATGGCGCTTCACTGTCACATCCAATCTGTATAAACCTCCAACCCTGGTACCTGTAGAAACAACCCTGTAGTGGTCCTGAACATCTTTCACTATACACCCCAATTTACCAAATTCAACTTTTAAATGATTATCAGTGATAGTGGAAACAGATATCAAATTCTTTTTGAGAGCAGGTACATACATCACATTATGAATCTGTCGCATTTGTCCATTAGGTAAATACACATTTATTATGCCATAGCCTTGAACTTTAAGTGACCTGTCATCTCCTAGGTAAATGTGTGTACCATCAGATTTCTCATAATATTTATCATACCATTATTTATTACAAGTCATGTGTGCCGATGCACCAGAATCGATGAACCATGCATTCTCATCATCAGTTTCAGCAGACAATGCAGCATCAGAAAGAAATAACTTAAGATTTTTAAATCCATCATTCACTGATGTGTCTCTGTTTATGTAATTTCCATTATGCCTTCTATGTCTTTGATTTGATTCATTATTCTTTCTCCTATAGCAATCTTTAGCCAGATGTCCAGGTTTTCCACAATAATCACATTCAATGTTCCTCTTAACATAAGAATCAGGAGGTGTCATACCTTTCTGCTTTGTTTGAAAACGGCCTCTGTTCCTGTCCCATGGTCTCCCTCGGAATGGTCTTTTGCCTCTTGCAGTCAAAGCCAAATCAGAACCATTTGACTCTAGGTCAAAATTTTTCATGCGCTCTTCTTCTTGAAGAAGAATTCCAGCCAATTCTTCAAACGTAGGAGGTGTCGGTCTAGCTGAGAGAGCTGAAATAAAGACTTTATAGTCTGGGACTAACCCCTTCAAAGCAACAGTTACCAAGTCTGTACTGGACACTTTTTCACCAATATCACCAAGCTTATCACTGAGGTCTTTAATTCGGGAAACAAAATTGCTAATGCTCTCATTGGCTTCCATTTTAATAGATAGCAGCTTTGTTTTTAAAAATAAAATACGGTTTGCATTAGTAGTTTCATACAAACCTTTAAGAGTGTCCCAAGTCGCCTTGGAAGTTTCACAGTCCCGAATGTGAGGAATAATATTGTCCTTTACTGACATGCGTAGCAGCACCCTTGCTTTCATTTCACGCTTCTCCCAATCTTGAGTGGCAGCAGGAGGTTGAGGCTTGGGCTCGTCACCTTTGACAATCGTCCAGAGATTGTATGCCTCCAGTACTGTTATGAGCTTAAATTTCCAGTTGACATAATTTTCTCCATCAAGTTTTGAAGACTCATTTAAATAGGAGTCAGCAAGTGGATTAGCCATTGTTGTGAGCAGAAATGGCGAAATTCAAAGACCTAAATACTGAAAGATCTAAGTTGCAATTTTATTGCATTCAACGATGCACAGCTGATTCCTCAACGTGTCAATGAAAGAAAAAAAATATTGTGCTACTTTGTTTGGTTTGGTTTTTAAAAAAAAAAAAAAAAACAAATCAAACAAAACTTGACTTGCTCCCTTTTAAAAAAAACTTTATGGTAACCGAACCTCAAAACTTAAAAAAAACTGAACCACTGATTGAAATTTCAGCTCAACATATATCAAAAACGCTGGCTCAAGATTGCGTTGCTGCAATGCCAAAATAAAAGCACTGTCGACTGGTCTTTAAAACGCAAAATCAGATCTTTAAAACACTGCTCAACGCAGGTCGACTGATCAGAAAATGGTCAACTCCGCACCATGAAAACTCCACTCAGCAAACTCAGATCTTTAAAACGCTGCTCAACGCTTTAAAAAAAAAATGTGCAGATGATGCCCCGGCATCGTAAAACTAACACTTTAAATAATTCAACGAATTCAACGGCATAAAAAACACTTTAAATAATTTGCTGACAGCGTTTAAACAAAACTTGTTCAGTTCGATTTCAATTCAAACTTCAGCTTAGACCAATTTTGATTTTTCTTTGCCGCTGCTCAGCAAAAAACGCCATGCACAGGAAACTCGACTTCTGGCTGGGTGATTCAATGTCCCACCGGGCGTGCTACTATGCAGCCTCCACGCGCTTCACCTCCGTGGGCCTGAACTGCAACACCTGACCACGTTTCAAACTTCGACCAGTGAAAATTGAATGCGGCTATGCATGAATCGGTGCAGCCTCCACACGCTTGGGTTTAGACAACGGATGAGCCAGAGCTCAATCCAATACCCAACTGATCTGCGACCTCACAGGCTCTGATACCAAATTACAAAACAAATACACAGGCAGAAACACCAGCAAACGTGAGACAAGCTCACTCAACTCAATGAATTCAATTGTTCAATTACATCACATTTATATAGGGAACTGCACTCACCTAATCCTCCTGAAAACGAGGAAACAAACCTGAATATGTGCAACCAATTCCTAATTACACCCTCTCGTTCAACCACTCACAACTAATTCTATTTCTGCATTATTCTCACAGAAACTATATGAACTTTTGTTGCTGAGAGGATTTGGCCAAGGAACAACTATACATTCGTTTCTTGGCTTAGTATGGATTCTAGAAATAACGTGGCTGCTAAGATCCTCGAAAAGGATTGGTGCAGAGTGAAATGCATCAAGTGTTGTTTCCATAATAGCCATGAACATGAAATGTTGTTAGAAAATTTTACCTTAAAAATTTTATACGTTCAAGGAGGTAGAGTGATTAGTGAATTATCTATGATGGAAAGTTGGGGTAGTAGTAGCAAAGAGTGCACTATGTGGAGAAATTTTATATTCAATAGGAGGAATTAAGCAATGATTTTAAGTGATAAAAAGAAAGGGAAAAGGAAAACTTGTGGAAGTTTGGCAACCGATAAAATAAATTGCAAGAAAGCTACGAGAGAGGGATTCTAGTTGCTCATCAAGAAAGTGGGATGCAATATGACAGTAAAAATGAATACGAACAAAAAGTCTAGTGTACATGAAAGGTCATGATGTTAATTGTAGCGCACGAAGGGTAATAATATATGTATTTTTTAAATTGATAATTTGTATTCTCGCAAGCATAAGTGAAAAGTCAAAAGTTTGAAGAGAGTTTAAAATAAGTGAAATTAATTGAAAATGAAATAGAAGGATAAATTTTATTAGCCATGGTTTTTTTGGAACCACTAGTGTGTGGTAAAATTGTTTTTATATATTTTTCATTTTGGAAAATAAGTAATATTTTAGAAAAAGTGTCTATTTTTAGGTGAAGATTAGGTAACCTGAACAAGCATATATGAAGTTCACTCTCTATGGAGTTGGATACCATGGTGTGTAGGCCCATAAAGGGAGGAACCATGGGTGTTGGTTGCATGAAACATGTTTGACAAAATTCTTGAAAGAGATATCATGGATTGTTCACCTCTTGTTAGATGAGGTATTTAAAATGTTTGATATCATGGGTGAAGCATAGAGAAGTCAAAATAATGAAAAGGTGAGAAGATGGTGGATTAAGTATCATAATAATAACAATGAAAACAAAAAAAATTATGCAGTTGAACATTCGTTTTCATGTAAATGGGCATATGACTGTACATCCTATTAAGGCATGCATACCCATGGGAAATTACCAATAAAGTTTTTATTGAAACCTAGGTTATGAATAAAAGTGTTGAATTATTATCACGGAAAATTTTAAAGATGGAAAATAATCTTGAAGTTTAAAAAGATTAGAAAATCTCATTAGCTCTTGATATGCAAACTATTAAATGTTAATTGGTGTATTTGAAAATTTATTCACATTTATAATGATTTTTTATATACTCTCTATATAGTTTTAGCAATTTTTAAGGTAAAATAATTTTATATTGTAAAATTTGGGAAAATCTTTTTTAATAAAAAATGGAAATTGGCAAATCGTTTTTTTTTGGAAAAATCATGGAAAATTATACCACCTGCGAATATTATCCCCTGGAATTTTTTGTGATTATGAGATACCCCGAATATAAAACTTGAGGGGGCTAGGCCTAAAGGTCAGTGGTTGGATCACTTGGATTGTTTGGCTAGATTTGGTCAAAGAAAACCTCAAGTCAAGGTTTTAGGAGGGGATTGTTAGGTAAACTTAATTTAGTGAAGGAGATAAGGTATTTAGGTTAACAATTGGGGTTCCAGATACCTAGTATTAGTGGCATGTGTTATTGTGACCATGCTATTACATGTCAAAAAATGTTTAAAATTCTTGGTGATTCTCCGTTGTAATGTGCAGGAGTTGAGAAGTGAAAGTTCACATGGTCGGGACGAGGATGTTGACTAGTTCGATTATGTTTAAGTCAAGGATAATAATAAATCTATTATCTGCTATTCACATCCCCCGCGGCAACCCACCCCCCCATATTGTGGTTTTCCATGGTAAATCATGGTTTAGAAATTCATGAAATAACTAGATATCTCTATATTTTTATTAATGAGAACCCCTTTCCATTGATGTAAAAAAAGGGGGGGGGGTGTAAGCAAAGATGAGAAGAGATCATGAGTAAAAAAAAAGGTGGAAGATCAATGTGTTGTCATCAATGCCAAAGGGGGATATTGTTGGCATTGTGTGCATTGATGGAAAAGGAGAAGCAAAGGATAAGGGGTAGAAAAAGAGTAGGAGAGAAAAAGGAGAAGAAAAGGTGTAGTAGAGAAAAAGGAGCAACAAAGGAGTAGCAAAGGAGGAAAAGGATTTGAGTTTGTGTTGAAATTGTTGTGCGTGTGATGTTGTGGTCTCAGTTAGCCTATTGTTGTTAGTTTCATGGTTTTCTTGTGGATGGAGATGTTATGATACATATGTTAAATTGCTTACATATATTGCCATGTTGTGATGTTGCTATATTGTTTATTATTGTTATGATGATGTTAATGCTTGTTATGGCATCATGCATTATGGTTTTGTGATATGTATTATGGTGCAAAGATTGTTGTGATGCAAGGAAAAGGCAAAGGAAAAAATAAAGTCATGAAGAAGTTTATATGCTTGTGATATTGTGATGTTATATATGTTGATGAATTACTAAGGTATGTTACAAAGGTTGTTCCCTTATGTGGCAGAGGTTTGAGTTGCAGAAGTGGTCACAATGCTCGTGTGATAGCTAAAGGTTTCATGTTTTCATAGTGTAATTCTTGTTCACTTAGTTCAATTCCTCTTCAAATGTTCATTGAAAATAAGTTCAACTACAAAGGCATGGCCTTAGACATTATTGGTGATATTTTTGAGGTCTTGTAATGCGGGAGAATACAAGTTCATGTGTTGCATAATAATATTAATGCATGTTATTTCAATAAAGTTGAAATTCATTTTCTTGGCATGAAGAATATTAATGAATGTTATTTAAATTTGTTGAAATTCATTTAATGTATTTTCTATATTCAAGGAGTTGAAAAAATTTTGGAATTAAAGAGGCACCTTTGGAATGCAAAGAGGCAATACTTGTCATTTCAAATTCGTGTGTAGAAACTAGCGACCATTAAAGTTATTTTATAAAAATATGTGAGGCTGGAAGGTAATAGTTGTTAGAGAGCTTCAAAATGTAATAGTTTATTTGAGTTGTTTATTATGTAGCACATATAGATAAGATATGAAAGAAATTTAAGGAGAAGAAAAAAAAGAGAAGAGATGGAGGTATGTAGATTTATAGACAAGGTAACCAACACATTGTTTTCTATATGTATCAAGGCATTGTAGTCTCCTTTCAAGTTGTAACTTGATAAAAAAAAAAGGTTGGACAAAAAAATTGTATGAGTTGGAGCACCCTTGCAAGTTGAAGTTTGCAGAAGAATCGAGGTAGTAGCCTGGCCTAGATTGGAACCTATAGAAAATTATATGTAGTAGGGGAATAGGAGCTTCAGTTTGCACCATAACAATAATAAAGTCGTGGTTTTATCCCTTTATGAGTTTCCACTTATATCTGGTATCCATATGTGTTGATGTTATGTGTTAATTTGATGTTTTGGTTTGCATATTACTTCTTGTTGAATTATATATTTTTTAAATTACTTCTCAATATAACCATGATTAAACAAATATATTAATAAAACATATTAGTATAGTTATATAAATTAAATGGTTGATAAATAATAATAGCCATCAAAATATTAATGTAACATTGAAAATTTGTAATACTAAGAAAATCAAATAACTTTGAAAATTTGTAAACTAGATATAAAAATATAAATTATGTATACAACCAAAAATATTCGTAAATTATTAAATATACACCCTCCATCAAATTTTCTTTCGATTAAAAAAGTTAAAAATCGTTACAAAATACACCACTACACTCAGAGACGCTTAACTAAACACTTCTAACTTCTCAATAAAATAAATATATCATTATATGGAAAACATGTTAGGGTAACATATTGAAAAGGAACCCGATAAACAAAATCATTTATCACATCTCATGTAAATCGAAAGTATCCACATCGAAGTGGGGAATGTTATCCAACATATCAAATATCTATATAGACAAACAGAACACCAGAAAAATAAGAATAATCCAGCTGTTGACTTGCTCGCACCACTGCAGATTCCACCTGTGGTCGAGATTCAACACATAAAAACACCTTTAACTGGAAGCGTGTCGACTGCTTTTCACAGAGATTAATACATGTTTGTGCTCGACAACATTTTGTACTGCTTACTGTGCAATAGTCCATTATGTGCTGTGTTGTTTCTGTGCAATAGTTCAGTGTGTGCTGTTGCAAATTTCCCTTCCATCGTTGTAATTTACTAGAGAAATAAATTAGGGCTAGGGTTAGCGCTTCAATTAGTACATTGAGATAGTTGAATAGGTTTTCGTCAGTGCTGTTAAGACTTTGACTTCTGAGTTTAAAACACTAGTTTACATTGGCATGGCGTTGTTCAATAGAGAGCATTGAATATGATTATTAATAATAACAAAACATTTCTTTATATTAAATATTTTAGAATGGGTAATCGAGATAAAGATATTACATTAATGCATAGCAATTAATTCCGCATCAAATCTGCATAATGCCAAGAGCCGAAGATGCAGGAAGTTGTTGTTTATCTTTTCTGATCCTAAAGAGACGAAGAACATGAGTTAAGTTGCAGCGAAATCTGGTAGAGTGCACCTTCCACATCAGTTTTACATGGCGGCGGAAACGAAAGCGTTTGGCCTGGCTTCCCTTGACAAAGTAGATCGGAGTCCTTATGGCGGTATCGGGAAAAGGAGACTTGCAACAATAATCGTCCTCTTCTTCCACGATAGTCTCCAAGGTGAGAACCAGGCATGGTCTGTATGGCCTCATTAGCTCCCTCGCCCGTGACATCTGGTATGGAATTATGGGATGGACTTGTGACGAGAAGTCCTCTTTGCAGTTTTTTCTCTTGGAGAGTCGACTCAATAACCCCATCAATGTAGACTTGCTTTTTCCCTCCTTCTTCTTGATTGTATTAACATTTCCAGCCATATCTAGTTATGTCCCTCTGCAGGATCCAAGGACTCAAGACAGATGAATGAAAAAAAAGTGTGGCAAACAGTGGCGTAGACCTAAAATTTGTAGTCAGATGTAGCAGAGGCACCTTCTCTTACAGTCCCTCGTATTGCTTATATAATATCATGTTTGTCTGTCACGTTTCGGATTTGGAAATCGATATCAGTCCCTACCATGTGCCTTGCCCCGAAATTAATGCCATGTAATATGTGCTCAGCATGCAATATAAACTCTGGTTGGGATTTTGTCGAATGTGTTTGGCCTCTTTCCCTTACAAAATATACCCTTGCATGTGTCATAACGAATCTTTGGCTTATGAACCTCTGCAATTCCTTTCAAAACCAGAAGATCAAGTTAATAATTGAGATACTGATATAAGGACAAGCATGTAACACACGGAACAAAAGCCAAGGAAACAAATAATGGATGAATAGTTCAGAAAAACTTGTCAAAGGCACACAAAATCATAAACTTGTCCAATGTGCTTTAGTCATCCTTCATAATCATTAAAATTTTCGATGATAATGATTTAAAATTTTGGATGATAATGCTAATCTTGGCCTGAAACGACCTGAAACTAATATCGGACTCTCCTCGATTATAAAATGAAATTTGTTGTAGAGTATTTTCCATTATAATATGTAATGGTTCGAATCATTATTGAAAACAAAACAATAGGGTTTAACGTATATTAGATTGTACACATTGATGTGGTTAGTTGTTGAGTTGGTACATTCTTATTATTAAAGGATTTGAATGTTATAGTATTGGTCATTTGTCCATATCATATGTGTCCAGTGAGTAATTTGTCTTTCATAGATGGCTCCATTGTATGTGCCCAACAATCTATTGGAGATAGATGGGCCCATTGTATGTCCTCACTAATCTATTGAAGACACATGGGTCCATACTTGTCTCAAAGTGTACCTTGAATTGTGGTAGCATATGTTTGACATGAGATTTGTTTCTAATGTATACATTGACGTGCCCATTGATTTCCCATTCAATCTTTATCCCGTGTACATCCAAATTTCTTACCACTTTGTGCATTATGAAGTTCTTATGGAGATGGTACAACTTCAATGTTTATTCCTTATTCATCAAAATTCTTACTACGTGTGCGCGGTATAATTACAATTGACATGATTCTTAGGTCACCTGCCCATTTAACTTCCTCTTCCATCTTCATTCCTTATTCATCCAAAGTTTTTACGAGATGATTCTTAGGTCACGTGACCATCCTCTTCCATCTTTACTCTTTATTCATCCAAAGTTTTTACCACTTGTACGCCATCAAGTTCTTATGGAGATGGTATGTCATGATCCCTCATGAATGAGAATTATATATATATATATATATATATATATATATATATATATATATATATATATATATATATTATAGTTTTTATCTAATCACATTCATTCTCACTAGTGAAGAATGGTTACTTCCATGATAGGTTACTTTTATGATACCTTCATAGCTAATATTATATAGGTGTACCTAACAATATTAATTAGATGTAAAATAATTAGTTATTATTTTTTTCCTGAACACTTAGGTATTTTTTATGTTCACTTTCCATATCCACATATTATGTTGATAATTCTCATATGGACATTAAGTGTATGTTTTTCGCACATATTCATATGCCTGTTTCAGTGAATATATATACATGGTCATATTCCCATGCTCATTTAACTTATATATATATAGCTCATATTAACCTCTCTATAGCTTAGACTTCACAGGACAATGTATTTAACTTTTAGTCATCAGCACAAATGGGTTATTTATTAAGTCTAATGTACAATCTGGTGTAACCACATAGTGTTGATTCCTCTTTAACATAAATACTCTTGTTTATTGTGTTTTTCTATCACGTTCTTACAATTTACTGCCACTACTTGGTTGGTCAAGTGATGGTAGGACAAATTCTCATTGGTTTTGTGCCACATTACCCTTGGCCATGTGATGGAAGATGGTCCTCCCACATTTTCGATGAACGATCATGACGGGGTTTGTGAAATTGAGGATTCGATTTCAAACCCCTAATTCTAACGCTAACTTCACTCCTTCCTTTGGCATTTCACACTTCTGTTTCTCTCTCGTCCTACTCTCCCTTGCCACCACCAGCTACCTGTATAGATTCATTGTCTACACTGGTAACGCTTCTCTCAATGCTTGGTGTTGGCTTTAGAATGTAATGGCACAACATGGAAGACCATTTGCATGTGTTACATTCGTCACGGGGTGGCCGAACTCATTCCAGAGGAACTGGTATGACTACTCGTCCCTTTATCTATCAATGACTGGCTTGACTTATTAATTAAGATATATAATTTCTAGGATGTGAGTTAATTAATTCTATTTTCCCCAATGTCTCGTACCTCCTAAGAGATCGTGTTGCATTCCTCCAGGTATAATTTCATTTCTTTCACTCCGTTTTTCCTTCTATAGGTACCCTACTACGATTTTGGTAACCTTTTCGTACTCACAATATAGTGTCTTTTCTAGTTAAATACAAGTTGTTTATTTTTCCAGGTTCTTCTGTGTACACTACTATCTATGCAAGTCATTATGAATTTGTCACATTCGATGGTATGGACCCGTGGTTATCTATTTCATCAAAAGGTAAAACACACTACATTTTTTAGATTCAACAAGAAATTTCAACACCCATGCCTAGTGTGGGACTAGGAGGTCTAAGCAGAACCTACACTAGGGTGGGACCACAAAGCTAAATTTGGTGCATGTCTATTTTAGTTATCCCTTAATTAATATGGAAAATAAAATGTAATCTAATCTCAAAATAACTTGTAATAGTTAACTCAGTGTGATAAAATTAGTTAGCTCATGAATTTCAAGTTAGAAGTAGTTGGTTAGGCATGCAAAGTAATTATAGTTGTAACAGAGTTCGAAGTGTAGTGGTGCATTATTTAATGCAAGTTGTAATCAGTTTAACTCGGTTAAGTGAGTTAAACTCAGTTTTGCTAGTTGTAACTATTAGATACACTAGTGAGAGATCAAGTGAATTAAATATTAATTAATTCACAATGAGTGATCTCACATGCAACTGACGATTTACTATTATTAGTTGCATGCATGTCAAATACCGTGGAGACCAAGTTGAGATCTAGGTGAAAGGGAATTTGACTATCAGTTGTAGGATTATTAGGTTGAACCCATGCAACCAAACACCCATTGGATTGCCCATGATACTTGCACACTCAAAGAAGGGAAAAATTCCTAAATAATAAGGATTGCATTCATCAGGGATTGCACAAACAAGGAAGGTTGTCTAGAGGTAGTAAATTAGCTAAGTATTGGTCAGTTTTATGTGTGACAACGTGTGATAATTATGTGAGTAGAGGAGGGCTCTTGTGAGAAGAGTTGTATGTAATAGTTTCATGATTCCATGATGAATATAAAATAAAAGAGAGTGGGGTTTTGAGCAGCAGGCTTTCCCCAAGAAATTATCCGTTTTGTGGCTTGATTGGTTCTTCTTTGCTTCATGTGATTAGAGATTGTGTTTTTAATTCCACAGTTGATTTGTAGAAGTGATTGAGTATTTAAATTTATTACATTGTTAGATCAGATTGAATCCATGATATACATACATGTTGTATAATTTCTACATGGTATTAGAGCACAGGAAATCACAATTGTGAAGGAGGAGTTGATTTTGTAACTCGATAGAATTCAAATTTGCAGAAATACTTTCTTGGTGATACAAATGATTCAAGATCCAAATGGTTTTTAGGCTTGAGGTTGGAGTATGCACTCGAGGGTAGCTCAAACTATTTTCTTGGAAGGACACGATGGAGGTAGTACTCGAAGACAATGGCTTGAAGGAATTCATCGACAATGATGTTCCTAAACCCGTGGTGACAGATGTTACAAATCTTGATGCATGGAAAAATAAAGTGGCAAAGGCGAGGAGGATCCTATTAGACGGAGTACGAGACCACAGTTTCTGAAGCCTCCATGTGAAATCCACACCATATTCAATGTCGAAGGCTTTCACAGATCTATTTCAGAGTAGAAGTGACCATAGGAAATTGGCTCTCAAAGATAAAATCGAGAAGATCCAGATGGAAAAGGGTGACTCCATTCCAAAATATTTAACAAATTTTGTCCAATGTCGAGATGAACTGGAGAGCATTGGCACAATTTTCACTGATGATGATTTGGTGATCTTGGCTCTCCTAGGAATTCCCAAGAGTTGGCACAGTTATCAAGACTATGTCAATGGAAATGAAAAGCTGCCAGATTGAGAACAAATGTGGTCGGATTTTGGGAAGGAGGAGTTCAAACAGAACACTAGAGATTAATATTCATCTAATAATGAAGATGAAGAATATTATTCTTTGGCTACCAAGGCGAAGAAGGGGAATGAGAAGAAATTCCATTCCAAATCCGAGTCTAAATATGGCAAGAAGTGGGCATGTCTAGGGTGAGTTTTTTCAATATCATGAGCATGGTAATTATGCTACTAGCTCTCCACAAAAGAAGAAGAAAAAAAAGGCTGGACGATGGTGAGCCTTTGGCCTCACAATTTGAGCTTGAATTTTCATTGATCGCATGTGTGGTGTCAAGTACATTGGGATATGTGTGGTATTTGGATAGTGGTGCTTCCTTTCACATGATGAGAGACAAGGAACTTTTCAGTATCTTGGAGGAGAAGAATCTCAAGATGGATATTTAAATGGCTGATGGCAGGCGGTATAGTGCTACCAGGATTAGTACCATTACCTTCCAGATGGAGTCATGTAAACCCTTTCAATTAAAAGATGTAATGCATGTACCATGTTTGAAGAAATTTTAGTCTCAGTTGCAATGTTGGATGATATAAGCTATGATGTTCTTAATGAAGGAAAAGCTTTCCTATGACACAAAACAACAGGAAAAACCAAGAAGATAGGGATTCGAGTTAAGAATCTATACAAGCTAGATGTAGATGGTTGTGCAGCATTGATGGGCAAGGTGGACAAAGTGGTGAGCTGGCATGAGGGCTAATTATGGCACAAAAGATTGGGCTATCTTCAATATGGAGCCTTGAAAGTCATGCAACATATTTCTACTGGTCTCCCCAAGGGTACACTTGTGTAGTCAAACACATGCAAGGGATGTACTATGGGAAAATATGTAAAGGAAAACTTTCATGAGAAGGAGAACCGAGCTTTGGGGATCCTTCAGAGATTTCACACAAATGTGTATGAAACATTATTTGTTGCTTGGACAAGAAAGCATAAGTACTATGTGATATTTTTTGATGACTTTTCTCGTAAGCGCTAGATCTTCTTCATGCATATGAAAGATAAGACATTCTCAAATTTTCTTGAGTTTAAGACACTGGTGGAGAAAGAGTCAGGGAAGCAAGTGAAGGCTCTTAGTAGCGATAATGTTGGAGAATAAATCTCTAACGAATTCAAGAACTTCTGCAACAAAGAAGGAATTCGAAGAGAACTGATAGTGCCTCATAACCCACAACATAATGGGCTCACTGAAATAAAGAACAGAATGATTGTGGGTGCATCAAGAGCGATGTTTCATGATCAAGGCCTACCAATGCATCTGTGGGCTGAAGCATGCAACACTGCGGTATTTGTGCATAACCATTATTCTCATAGGATACTTGGCATGAGTACACCTGAAGAGGCTTTCACTGGCAAGAAACCTAAAGTTTCACACTTTAAGATTTTTGGCTCATCTATTTATGTACATGTGACCAAATACGCCATGAAGAAGCTGGAACCGAAAACTGAGATCGGGATTGTTGTGGGGTACACTAAAATGCCCCATAACTATCGATTTTATTTTCCAAGCAACATAATGAATTTTGTGCGATGGGATATAAAATTTAATGAAGAGAAATCCATGTGGTTTTCCCTTGAAAGGGAGCTGGACATGCATGCAAAAGAGGAACTCTTGGTTCCCAAGGATGAGTCTTAAGATGTGGAGCAGCCACATGTGGACGATCACGGAGTGGCATGAAACACTCATGCAGAGCCGTCCATCAGAAATGGCAAAAGGCGCACCACGGAAGCTAATAGATTGAGACTTGATGTTGTAGGCAATGTAGGATTCCCTACTTCATAGCGCAGACAGAGATAGTCTCCAGATAGTTTTATTGGATATATGGATCTTATGAGCAAGTGTGTTGTGACTGAACCATCTTCCTTTTAGGAGGAAATGCAGCAACCAACTTGGGTTGATACAGTGGTCGAGAAGTACAACTCCATTGTCAAGAATAGTGCATGGGAGATTGTCCCAAGAACAGTTGACAAATCAGTGGTTGGTTCAAGATGGATCTACAAGGAAAAGCAAGTTTCTCATAGGAGTGTGGAGAAATACAAGGCCAGATTTGTGGCTTGATGATTCTCAGGGATCGAGGGGATCAATTATGATGAGACATTTTCACTTGTTGCAAGGTACTCTTCCATTAGATACATATTTTCACTCTCAGCGCAGATGGGCTAGCGCATTCAT
The DNA here is from genome assembly GCA_034641835.2 of Pinus albicaulis. Lineage (NCBI taxonomy): Eukaryota > Viridiplantae > Streptophyta > Pinopsida > Pinales > Pinaceae > Pinus > Pinus albicaulis. Next base: position 1,943,317,118 of record CM076575.1, on the reverse strand, counting down.
TAGATGTATATGGAAACTGTGTTTATCAATGGGATCATTGAGGAAGAAGTGTAAATATAACAACCTGAAGGTTTCGAGATCTTCAAGTGTGAGTTGCATGTGTGTCAACTCAAGAGAGCACTGTATGGGATGAAGAAATCACCTCGTGCTTAGTACACTCGGATAGACAGCTATTTCATCAGACTGTGCTTCACCAAAAGTGAAGCTGATGCAAACTTGTACTAGATTGTGGTTGAGGGTAGCCTATTGATTATTGTTATTTATGTTAATAATCTAATTTTAACTAGTGATGAGAAGTTGATACACTCATGCAAGGAGCATCTTGCAAGGGAGTTCGAAATGAAGGACATGGGAATCCTTCATTATTTCCTTGGTTTGGAAATATGGCAGTGGGATGGTGAAATTTTAGTTTTTCAAGGCAAGTACGCAAAAGAGATACTGGGTAAGTTTCCCATGGAGAGTTGCAAACCCATGGATACTCCTCTTCCAGGAAATTGGAGGAAAGAGGATGCTACTTCTGGAGAGGTAGTGGATGCTAGTGTCTACAGGAAATTAGTTGGTTCACTAATGTATCTCGTGAACACCAGACTAGAAATTTGCTACACGGTTAACCAGCAGATTCAAGCTATGGTTAAGCCTACCAAGATCTTTTAGAATGTGGGGAAGCATGCCTTGATATACCCAAGGGAAACATCAGAATATGGTCTATGGTAGATACTGATAGAGGGAGTGAAGCTTCAAGGCTTCACAGATGTAGATTTGGCAAGTAGTCCATTAGAAACAAAGAGCACCTCATGAGGGATCTTTAGCATAGGATTGACAATAGTTTCTTGGTACGGCAGGAAGCAATGATCTGCGACACACAATTCAGTGGAAGAAGAGTACATGGCAGAAATTCAAGCTACATGTGAAGCTATCTCGATGAGAAATATCTTGGTTTCTTTGTTTGGTTCTCAAATGGATCCGACAGTGATACATTGTGATAATTAGAGTTGAATTAAACTCTAGATTAATATTTTGTTTCATGATAATTCCAAGCACATAGATATCTGATACCATGATCTCAGAAATTGTGTGCAGAGGATAATAATTTTGCTTCAGTACATCCCCACGGAAGATTAAGATGCAGATATTTTGATGAAGGTGCTCACTGGGCGAAAATTAGAATACCATAGAGGCAGGATCAGGGTGAGGGATAATCCCTTTCTTATCGAGACGGAATTTTTAGATTCAACAAGAAATTTCAATACCCACGCCTAGTGTGGGACCAGGAGGACCAAGCAGCACCTACAATAGGGTGGGACCACAAGGCTAAATTTGGTGCACGTTTATTTTAGCTATCCCTTAATTAATATGGACAATAAAATGTAATCTAGTCTCAAAATAACCTGTAATATTTAACTGAGTGTGATAAACTCAGTTAGCTCATGAATTTCGAGTTAGGGGTAGTTGGTGAGGCATGCAGAGTAATTCTGGTTGTAAGAGAGTTTGAAGTGTAGTGATGCATTAGTTAATGCAGGTTGTAATCAGTTTAACTCAGTTAAGTTAGTTAAAATCAGTTGTGCTAGTTGTAACTGTTAGATACAATAGTGAGAGATCAAGTGAATTAAATATTAATTAATTCACAATGAGTGATCTCTCATGAAACTTGGGATTTACTATTATTAGCTGAATGCATGTCAAATCCAGTGGGGACCCAGTTGATATCTAGGTGAAAGGGAAGTTGAATATCAGTTGTAGGATTATTGGGTTGCACCGATGCAACAATACACCCATTAGAGTGCCCATGATACTTGCACAGTCAAGGAAGGCATAAATTCCTAAATAATATGGATTTCATCTATCAGGGACTGCGCAAGCAAGGCAGGTTGTATGGAGGCAATAAATTGGCTAAGTTTTGGTCAGTTTTATGTGTTCCAGCATGAGACAATTAGCTGAGTACAGGAGGGCTCTTGTGAGAAGAGTTTTATATAATTGTTTCATGATTCCATGATGAATATACAATAGAAGATAGTGGGGTTTTGAGCAGCAAGCTTTCCCCGGGAAATTATCCATGTTGTGGCTTGATTGATTCTCTCCACAATTTATTTGTAGAAGCGATTCAGTATTTAACTTTAGTACATTGTTAGAAGAGATTGAATCCATGATATACATGCATGTTGTATAATTTCTACTTTTTTCAGCTTAGCTTTTCCCACAGGGGATTTATTTACGTCGCTGAAGATGGGTTTCATTAAATTAATTTTTTTTTCTTTTGATAATTCTTGTACAAAGCATCTGTGTCAACCTATCTAACAAGTATCAACAACTATTTCTATTTTTTGTAGTTATCTTTATTACGATTTGTGAAGGGCTTGAGAGTTATATAGCTAGTTTCATCACTGTAATTTTCCTTACAGGTACGGGGGATCCCTTTCGCAGTGATTCTGGTGGTATATACACTTATAATTTTTGACTAAATGGAGTGATTTTAACCTTCGATCCTACTGCTCCTCCAAGTCGGTGACCTTTACTGTACGACTCTGTCATAAAGATTATTTCTTGTAGTGGCTTCGAGTTGCTACTGTAATGTTGGGAAATAGAATGGTTATCTGGATGATAAGATTAACATAATCCCATTAAATAATATTATTAAATTTGGTTTTTCTTATTTCTATTTTTATTTTCTTTGTCCCCACTATCTTACTTATGTCCCTTAATGCTATAATTTACATGTGTTTTTTGAATGCTAGCCTAATTCAACACTGGACTTTTTCTGTAATATAAATACATATATTAAGTTTATTGTTTCAGATTTGGTTCTATTTTACCTCAGTAGATAGATTTATGTGATGTTTTCCTCCTTCGTTTCTTGGTGAATGTAATGGAGTCATGTCCTCACTCACTTTTATGGTTCAATACATATATGATTTACTTTTTAAATATCTTGTAAACAATATGAAATGCAGTGTCACATCACTTTATACTTACACAATTGTGCAGAGTTAATTTTTTTTTTTTTATTGGATAGACAAAATTAGTTCTTGGTTAGATATTATTGTTTCTATGTTTTCACTCTGATTAAGTCCACTCAAATTTACATAGTATGAAATGTTGTTTTAATCTCCCTACCCAGTTCTATAATTTCTAATTTAATGGTTATAATCTCCAATTTAATTGTAATATGTTAATATTTATTTTTTTATCTGAGTTGCCTTCTAATCCGTGTGATCCCTTGTACACCAAATGTTATGAAACCAGCTCTCTTTATTCCAAAAAGTATTTAGGAATATCATGATTATTTTTTACCTTGAAGTGTTTATCCATTAAGCAAGGTCGCGATTTCTTCAATGCATGTAGTATTTCCAACATTTCCTTCTGATAAATAGCCTTCTCTAAATACTTTCCTTTTATTAAATGGCTTTAAAAACCAACTGGTATGCCATGTTGCATTAAAAGAGCACCAATTCCATTCTGTGAGGCATCACATTCCACAATAAAGGTTTTTGTGAAGTATGACGTAGCTAAGACTAATGTTTGGGGCTTTTCCTCTTTAATATGTTCAAAGGCCATAGTTGCTTTAGGAGTCCATAAAAATGTGTCTTTCTCCAATAATGTTGTTGGAGGTGTGCTGCTATTCTCTAATAATTCTTAACAAACTTGCAATAATACCTTATTAAATAGAGAAAATCTTGAAACTAATTTATGGTTGTGGGGACTTTCCATTCCTTAGTGGATCTAATTTTGTTAGGGTCTACCTTAACACATTCCTAACATACAATATGACAGAGATATTCCACCTCTTGTATTGGAAAGAAAAATTTGGAGGTTTTTGGATATAATTGTTTCTCCTCCAATAGTTTTAACACCCTGTCAACATGTTGAACATGATCCATCAAAGAAATGTTGTAGATTAGTATATCATCAAAATATACTAACATAAATTTTCTAGGGAAGAGTTTGAAAATGGAATTCAGCAACCCTTGAATTGTAGAAGGTGCATTGGTAAGGCCAAAAGTCATCACCAAAAATTCATAATGACCCTCATGAGTTCAAAATGTTGTTTTCAGAATATATTTAGTCTTCATCATAATTTGATTATATCCTGAATGGAGATCCAACTTCGTAAAATAAATTGCTCAATGTAATTCATCCAATAATTCATCAATCGCAGGAACGAGAAATTTATCTTTAATAGTGAGCTTATGTAGTTGCCGATAATTCAGACACATGCACCATGATCCATCCTTCTTGTCACTAATACTACTGGAGTAGAGAAAGAAATTTGACTAGAGTGAATTATACTAGCCTCTAACATTTCTACAATCATACGTTCAATTTCTCTCTTTTCGACATAATAATATCTCTAAGGCATGATATTTGGAGGAATACTTCCTCGAATAAAATTAATATCATGATCATGATCACGAATAGGTGGGATTCCTTTGGGGGTTTAAAACAACTTGGAATGATTATCTGAGACTTTTTGGAAATATGAAGAAATAGATTATTTTTATGTTCGAACTTGTAGTGAGCATAATTCTGCAATTACGCCTCGTTGTTCTTTCCTCAGAAGTTTTGTCATGATATTAGAGCTTATTATCCTTCTCGACTTCCCTATGATACCCCATAATTCAACTTCCTTTCCTTCCGATTTTTTTTCAAGAAAAGTTCTTGAAAATTAAAATATCTTGACCCCAAAGATTGTAACCATTGCACTCCTAGTACAACATCAGTCCCTCCCATTGGAATGTAACGCATGGACTATTCAATACATATTCCCTCATGGCTAGCTTGATATTATGGCACTTTCCAGAGAAATTTATAGCTCCTCCATTTACAACCATCACTTGACACTCTGGTGCTGGGTATAGGAGGAAATTCAATTCCTTGGCTACATTACAATGAATAAAATTATGGGTACTAATTGAATCAATCAAAACTATTACATTTTTCTTCTTATATGTTCTTCTATCATGAGAGTTTGGGGAGTCGTAATTCCTCCCAATGCATTACATGATATGGTCGGACTAGTTTCTTGTTTCTCTATGGTTGGTTCCTGGTGTATATCCTCTTATTTTGAAGTTTATTTTTCATTTTATTCCTCCTCTTCACAATATATGTAACTTTAATTTCTTCTAAGCACACTTATGCATTTAGTGTATTTTCTATCACAACTGTAGAAAAGCCCCTTTTTCTACTTTTTCTTCCAATTGTTGTGGTGTCAACCTTGTAGTTTGTGGAAGTCTAGGAGTAGAAACCAATCCATATTTATAGATGTGAGAGGTAGGCTTCCTTGTCGCCATAATTTTAATTTTAATTTTTCTTACCAACTTTAATGCCTTCTCCAATTAATCATGTTCCCAAAGGTGAACATCATGTTGGATGTTATCCTTTAAAGTCCCTATGAAGATAGCAATCATGCATTCCTCTGGAATATCAGTTACCTTTATATTCAATTTTTGGAAGCAGTCAATGTGCTCCACCATTGAACCGTTTTTTTTGAGATTTATCAATTAGCTAAAGAAGATGTTTCTCTTTTTATCCTCATAATGTGCTATCATTTCCTCTGTAAAATTGACCAACTGAAAATTTTTTTACAACAACAAAGACATCGATACCATAAAAAAGTATTTTGTGCTAAATATAAAGTCACAACGTGTACCTTCTGTATATTTTTCACATTATGGAGATCAAGATATCACTCCATTTGTAGTATACATGTTACAGGATATTTTCCATCAAACATTCTCATATCGATCTTTGGAATATAGTGGGTCTTCAATCCAACATTAGAGTTTATGAAATCACGATTAACATTTATTTATTTTTCATCACGATTTTCCTCTACTACCTTTTCACCATTAGGAATTATTTATTGTAATAAATTTGTCAAACCTTCCTTCAAACCGTCCATGTCTTCTTTTAGATCATTCTTCATGTCTTCCATATTTCCTTTCATTTTTTCATCGATGCCATCCCTCTTATCTTCCATGCCATTCTTCAAACCATCCATATTAGCTTCCATGCATTTCTTGAAACCATCCATCTTAGCTTCCACACCATTCTTCAAACCATCCATCTTAGCTTCCATTTCATTTTTTGTTTCTCTTTGCGAGAGTAACAATGGTTGCACTTGGTCTTGTAATTTTGATATATCATGTTGCACTTATTTCTCTTCATGAGTCATAGTAGAGATTTCTAAGGGCTTAATAGTTGTTGAATTCTTTTTAGGGGCAATTTTACAACACAATAAGGATATATGTCCTTCAATATTCCCTTCGACTCACTTCAAACTGATTTTTCAAACAAGACTTATGCAATTTTCAAAAAATAATACACACCTTTTTCTTTATTTTAAGGAGCTCGATATTGAAACTAGTGTATCTCTATAATTATGGATCCGCAATATTTTATCTTCAATCCTTTAGTAGAACTCTTCAGTTTCTTTCCAATGCCATAGGTCTGACCTGATTTGGATTCTTCAAGTCAAATTTATGCCCAATCTCCCTCAATAACCTAATTATGGATTGGTTCAGTAGATTTCACTTGTACAACGTACCACATGTCATTGTTTCATCCTTCATCTCTGAAATATATACACATGAAACTATAGTCTGTGTAATTTCAAAAAATGTTTACAAAATTCCAATCTGATGCTGAGAGAGGGCCTTATGACGATTTTCCCAAGGTCACCTCTTTGAGATGAAATTAAGGAGCCTGCAAAATTCCTAAATTTCATAGATCATATCTCTGAACATATTGCAAACAAAGCTCTGAAAATTTTACACCACGTTCCTCATGATTTCTCCACAAATGGGTTTTTTCTTTAGCTTGCTAACCTTCGTATAAAAAAAATTATAGCAAAAATTCGATGATGACCTATTTGAAGCAATGAAACCCTAGGATCCAAAGCTCTGATACCAAATGTTATCAAACCAAATTGGAAAATAGAATAAAAGAAAGAGAAACGCCTTATAAATCAGCCTCTTTGAGGGGCAAACCTCCTTTAAATTAAATAAATGAAAAATTCTTGGATGATTCAAATGAAAAACCCTCCTTTCTATATATAGGAGTCCATGTGGTCACAATATAATCCTAGCCAACCTAACAATAATAATGTAAGGGCACAAAATTAACAATTGTGATCTTTTATGGGGAAAAATAATAACAATATGTGGAATATAGGGGTATATCAATAAAAATGAGGGGGCTATACTAACAAAAATATGGGACTACACTAGTAATATAGGGACCTAACACCAAAAAAAATAAGGGTTTTTATTTCCTCTCCTTAAAGAACCATGTACTTGTTCAAGCTGGTGAAATCAACTAGTTGAAACGCGAATAACGTAACACCATTATTCTTCATTTATATTGTTACTAGTTTTTTATTGGTTTCGGTTATAGTTAAATACATATAATTGGAAATTTGTTTACTATTTTGTTTTAAACCTTGACCAACTTACTTAGAAATCCATAGAAAGAAAATTTATTACATACACAGTACTGGATAAATCCTAGAATTCTATTACAACCAAATTTTTACACCTTTGGCTATCTGCACTAGATTAATGTCCTAATTTCATATCACAAAAATTATGGTCACACATCAAGGGTTATTCCTTTATCCTCACCTCATTTTGATCATATTTCATAGTCAATACCAATAGAGATAAACTTCCCTATATTGTTACCAAATAAACTATAGAATGCACCAACTCATGTTGCTTCAAAATTCATTGAATAAAATTTGTAACAGCTGCTTCAAATTTATTGTTGCCTATACTTCCATTTCTAGGTTATTTTACAACAATCTAGCTTCATACCAACGGGAGATATCAGTCCTTTGGAAGCTATGTACAAACTTCTACGATAAAGACTGAGTATAATTTGAGGCATAATCTAAACAAATTCTTAATTTATTACAAAACAGAGGGATTAACCGGAATGAAAATCTCAAATTAGTTTGTGGTTTTGCAAAATAAGCACCACATGATACATTAGAATTTAATTAATTAAATTTATACATAAATCTAGTAATGTTCTATCACTAGTGTGATTTAAACCCGTGTCTACAGCAAGATCTGTCATGACACGGAATTGATCAATCAAATGGCTACGATATCTTCTTAACTACCACTTATTTTTTTCGAATCACGAATCTCAAATAATTTATTTGATAATATAAATTTATTTTAACATATATCTTCAATATTTAGTGTCATAATACATAACTTATCCACATCTAATATTCACAACAATTTATTTCATATCATAGAATTTATCGAATCAAATGTTTACAACAATTGCTTTCATAACAAAAAAATTAATCGAATCAAATGTCTATAACAATTACTTTCATATCACATAATTAATTGAATCAAATTTCTATAGCAATTACTTTCATATAATAGAATTAATCAAATAAAATTTCTAGGATACAAAGAGGTTCTACCATGAAGTATCCTTTGGGTTCCACTTATAGAATTTTCTAATCAATAATGTGAGAGTTTTCTTGTACATATTTCTCAAGTAAAGACACATGAAAAACATGATGAACTTTAATGTGACTGGGTAGTGCTAATTGATAAGCTACGGGTCAAATTCTGTCTAGAATTTCGAACGGTCCAGAATATCATGGTGCCAATTTTGGACAAGTTCCCATTCTTAATGTACTTTTCCTTGGTTTTACCCTTAAGTAAACACGATCTCCAATTTTGAACACTTTGTTTATTATTTTCTTATATGAATAGTTTTTTTTTCTTCCATGTGTGATTTTGATATTCTGCTAAATCTTCTGCATTATTTGCTCCATTTCTTGCAAGGCATCCTCCCCTAGTATTAGTCTATCCTTTGGTTGACTCCAAGTGAGAGGTGTATGGAAATTTTTCCATACAAGGCTTCAAAAGGGATTATTTTTATGTATATTTGATAACTATTGTTGTAGTAAAATTCGGTTAAATGCAAAACATCCTCCCATTTTGTAGGTCTGTCCCTGACATACGTTCTTAGCATGTCTTCCAAATTTTTGTTTTTTCTCTCTGTTTTTCCATCCGTTTGAGGATGGTATGATATACTGAAATTTAGTTGAGTGTTCATTCCCCCAAACAATTATTTCTAAAAGTTTGAGGTGAACTAGGAATTCATGTCGGATAATACCATCTTTGGTACTCCATGTAGTCAAAAATATCTCATGAAAAAATCAACAATTTGATTCATGCCAAAAGTAGATTTTACCAGTATAAAATGGGCTTCCCTACTTAAAATATCCGCCACCAGCATGATGGAGTCATGTTTCCTTTTTTTCCTTGGTAGTCTTGTGATGAAATATAAATAAATTATTTGCCACTTCTACTCAGGAATAGGTAGTGAATTCAACAACCCAACAAGGTGTTTAATTTCAACCTTTACCTATTTATACTCTAATAATTTTGATAGATATTCGGTCACATGCTTCTTCATACCTGGGAAAGATAAATTTTTCTCAATGTTATGATCATATTTTGGTACCTTGTATGACTTTCATATGGTTTCTTATGATATTCATCATGTATCATCTCTTTTAAAGCAGGTACATCGGGAACATGGAATCCTTTCATGTAAATCAACAATTTTTCAGAATATTCTACATAACCAAGAATTTTAATCTGATGTAATTTATGTTAAATTTCCAGGGATTTTGTGTCACTGCTTATGGAATTCCTATTATGCTCTATGAAATATGTACTAATACTCCTAACAACCATTTTCATTATATTATAAGCATGTATGCTCAAAGTTTTTTCTATCTTGTTTTCTTTCCCTTTTATGTGTTTTATGTCAAACTCAAATTCACTGAGGAACACTATCCACCTAGCTTGTCTAGCGTTGAGATTCGGTTGGCTAAAAAGACATTTTAGGATGATATAATCAAATACCAAAATAGATTTATTCCCTAAAAAATAATGCCTCCGCATATTTAAGGCACATTTGACAACAAGTATCTCTAAATTGTAGACAACATAATTTTTTTCATGGATTTTCAACTTTCTAGACTCATAGGTTGTCACAAAATTATCTTGTACTAAAACTCCATATAACCCTTCCATACAAGCATAAGTGCCAATAGTAAATCACTTACTTGGATCTGCAAATTTTAATATGGGAGTTGTTGTGATTAAATGTTTCATCTTATCAAAATTCTTCTGACATTCTATAGTCCATTAAAATTTCACTCCTTTTTTTGTAAATATGTGATAAGATATGCTATTCTGCAAAACCCCTCTATAAATCTATGATAATATCCTGTGAGTCCCATAAATGACTGAACAATATAAACATCCTTTGTTATTGGCAAAATAACCATGAAGTTCACCTTTTCAGGATCAACTAATAGTCCTTCCCTAGAAATGACGTGACCCAAGTATTGTGTTCTGGTTTTGTAGATCTCACATTTGTTGAATTTCGCATCCAATTGATTGTCTCTTAAATTTTTCAGCACCAATTTTAAGTGTTATTTATGTTCTTCTTCATCTCTGGAGTAATACCAACACAAAGTTATCTAAATATTTGTTTATTACACTATTCATCAAAAACATAAAATTTGTTGGGGCATTAGTAAAGAGAAATGGTAGAAAAAACTTGTAGTGACCATATTTGGTCCTGAAATTTTTCTTATGAATATCTTCACTTTTTATTATCAAGTGATGATATCCTATCCTTAAGTCAATTTTTGAAAAATGTTTTCCCCCCTTGATCAAATATATCATCAATATGGTGCAATGGATATTTATTTTTAATGGTTACCTTGTTTCACTGTCAATAATATACACATTTTAAATGTTACATCCTTATTTTTGACAAACAACATGGGTTCCCCCTAGGGTTACACATTAGGCCTAATATAAAATTTGTCCAACAGTTCTTGTAGCTGCATCTTCAAGTTCAATAATTCAGATGGACACACTCAGTAAGGTGCTCTAGACACTAGGGCTGCACCAGGTACCAAATCAGTAGAAATGTCTATATATTTTTGAGGTGGTAATCTTGGAATCTGTTGTGGAAAGTAATCCAAGAATTCCCTAATAATTAGAAGAGTATCTAACTTTAGCTCTTCCCCTTACTATTCATTTCCTTCTACATGAACCATAAATAATTGACGCCCCTTTCATGCAATATTTTTCATTTGTAAAGCTAAAATTTGTCTAACTGATATGGGTTTTGGTATGCCTTGAATTATTTCCTTGTTGATTCACGTAAGTCATTTTTTTTTCTAAACAATTTATAATGCCCCCCTTCCTTTCCATCTAGTCGATACCTATTAGTATATCATGTGATCCTAGGGGAAGTACATTTAGATTCATTATGATGGACTAACCGTTTTTATCAAGAGGGAATTTCCTTACTTGGATGGTTACCCTTCTTTTCGTACCAGTTTCTGGCTGTACCATCAACCAATTTTATATTTTTCAACTTTTAGCTTACATTTTTCTACAACCTGTGATATAATATAACTTAAACTATCCCCTAGATCAATTAAAATAGAAACAGATTGGTGGGAAAGTGTAGCTTCAATATCAATAATTTTTTATTGATGTTGCGCTTGTTTATCTTCCAGGGATGTACTTATCCTAGGAATGTTTATGGAAATATCATTCACCATGGTGTCATCATGAACAACTTGGATGTTTTATACTGATCTACGATTATGTGGAAAATCCCTCAATAAATGGAGTTCACCACACCCCCAACACTTAAGTGGTTCTTTCTCTTTATCTCCTCCAATATTTTTGTTGTTCAAGTCCATTGGTCTTGATTGACTTGAGATTGATTTGACTAATTTACATTCCCCTTGTTGAAATTTTTTCGTTGATGATATTTTCCAAATTTTTTTAGATAGTGAAGTTTCTATCATTTTGCTCCAATTACATCTTTAACTTTGTCCTTTTTCTGCCAAAATTTAGAGCCTTCTCTTTTATTCTTTAACTACTGGTAACATAACCTGCCCTTTTGTACTGCTTCATACATTGTCTTTGGATTGTCAAACTCAATCTGTTTCTTGTAGACAGTAGGAAAAAAATTCACAAACCATTGTACCTTGTCACTTTCTTCTTTAATGTAGGGCACATATCGTAGCCAATTTGTGAACTTTGCCACAAATTCATCCATGGTTAACTATCCCAATCGTAATTCATGGAAATATTTTGTGTCTTCATCATAATAACATTTAATTACATAGCGTTTCTTGAAATGTTTTCAAAATTCCTCAAAAGTTACTATTTTCTCCTCCAATAAATGCACACTTTTGACTTCCTCCCACGAGAGAGCAACCTTACCTTGCAACTGGTAAATATTAACTTTTGACTCGTAGACTTGGAAATATTTGGTCATATTAAGTAACCATGCTTTTGTGTCTTCTTCCTTCTCTCCATCAAAAGTAGGGGGGTTAATCTTCCTAAATTCCCCTTACAATTTTATTTATTTATTTTTCTTCTTGGTTATGGGATATGTTCTATCAAACTCCCCCCAAATTTCAGATTTCTCTCATTTTGTGATCCTTTTTTCTCTCAGTATATTAGGTTCCATGATTTTATGGCTACACTTTTCAGTCATCCCTCTAATCATTCTTTCATGTTCCTTGCCGCCCTTTAATATTTTCTCATTACTCGTCCTTAAGTATGTTAGCTCTTGCTAACGATTTATAATCATGTCCATGAATTGGGAAGTTGTTTGGGAAACCCCACCTCCCAATTCGACATAAAAATATCTTCCTTCATTGATGGTTGGTGCCTCCTCAACCATTTCCTCTTTTTTTCCTCTTTCTTCCCTTGCAATTCCAACAAAATCCAAGATCAATTCTTTCTTGCATCAAATTTTCCTATCTATATAATTATGTTATTATTATATATATATTTTCTCTATGGTTGTTCATTAAGACTCAATGGTATACTTAAGCTCCAATACCATTTTTCATGATCCATCATAAATAAGAAATTATATATATAGATATACCTACCTACCCCGGTTTCTATCTAATCACATTCATTCCAACTAATAAAGAAAGATTACTTCCATGATACCTTCATAGCTACTATTATAGAGATATACCTAATAATCTTAATTAGATGTGAAATAACATGTCAACATTTTTTCCCAAAACTTTGGGTATTTATGTTCACATTCCATATCAACATACTATGTTGATAATTCTCATCTCGACAATTAGGTGTATGTTTTTCGCACATATTCATATGATCTTTCCAATGAATATATATATACGTATTATCATGTCATATTCACATGCTCATTTCACTTATACATATGTACTAACATGTTTATAGCCCATATTAACATGTCTATAGCTTAGAATTAATAGTACATTGTATCTAACGTTTAGTCATCAAAGAAAATGGGTTATTTATTAAGTCTACTATACAAGCTGTTGTAACCACATAGCTTCGATTCTGCTTTAACGTAAATACTCTTATTTACTATACTTGTCTGTCGTGTTCTTACAATTTACTGCCACGGCGTGTCTGGCCATGTGATGGAGGAACAGAGTTTCACTAGTTTTGTGCCACGTCTCCCTTGGCCATGTAATGGCAGGTGGTCCTCTCGTCTTTTCCACAAATCTTCACGATGGGGTTTGGTAAATCAACGGTTCAATTGAAAACCCCTAATTCTAACCCTAGATTCACTCCTTCCTTTTACATTTCACACTTATGTTTATCTCTCATCCCGGTCTCCCTTGTCACCACAAACTACCTGTATAGCTTTGTCGTCTCCGCTAGTAACACTTCTCTCAATGCCTGGTGTTGGCTTCAAAATGTAGCAGCATGACATGGGACGCCATTGCCATGTCTTCCATTCCTCGTCGGTTGGACGAACTCATTATAGAGGCACCTGTATGACAATCTTCCCTTTATTTATCAATGGATGGCTTGACTTAGTAAGTAAGATTTATAATTTCCAGGATGTGGGTTATTTGATTTCATTTTCCTTGGTGTCTCGTACCACCTCAGAGGCTCGTTCTGTGTTCTTTCAGCTATACTTTCATTTCTTTGGCTCACATTTTCCTTCGGGTACCCTACTACGATATTGGTTATCTTTTTGTATTGATAATATAGTGTCTTGTCTGGTTAAGTACAAGTTGTTTGTTTTTCTAGGTTCTTCGGTGTAGACTACTATGTCCGCAAGTCATTACGAATTTGTCCCATTCAGCGGTCTGGAATCGTGGTTTTCTTTTTCAACATAAGGTAAACTACTCTGCATTTTTTCATCTTGGGTTTTCCCCACGGGGTTTATTTACTTCGCTAAAGATGGGGTTCATTGACTTAAAAGGTCTTTTTTCTTTTGATAATTCTTTTACATAGTGCACATGTCGACCTTTATGACAGTTATCACCAACTATTTCTATTTTTTTTAAGTTATCTCCATTATGATTTTTCAAGGGTCCAGTAATTATTTAGCTAATTTCATCACTAGATTTTTCCTTACAGGTATGAGGGATCCCTTTCCGAGTGACTCTGGTGGTATATACGCTCCTAGTTTTTTACGAAATGGAGTGAATTTAATCTTCAATACTTCTTCTCCTCGAGGTCGGCGACCGTACTATATGACTCCGTCAGATACATTATCTGATGGAGTGGTTGCGAGGTTCTATTGCAATTCCAGGAAATGCAATGGTTATCTGGATTATAAGATTAATATAATACCATTAAATAATATTACTAATTTTTTGTTTTCTTATTTCTATTTTTATTTTCTTTGTCCCCAGTATGTAGAGGGTGACAAATGCATTTTGCATACGTTCCTTAACGATCTAATTTACATGTGTTTATTAAATGCTGGCATAATTAGACACTATGTTTTCTATAATAGAAATAAATAGATTAAGTTTATTGTTTCATATTTGGTTCTCTTTTACCTCACTAAATAGATTTCTATGATGTGTTCCTCTTTCGTTTCCTAGTGAATATAGTGGAGTAATGTCCTAACTCAGTTTTATGGTTGAATAAATATATGATTTACATGCCTCACTCCGCACAGTTGATAAGTATTTTGTCTTTTCGACTAGGGTGCTGGTTATCTTTTGGGTTTTCTTTAGTGCTCGGGTGGGTGTATGTACATATGGGAAGCCCTTCATATCCTGGTTGCTGTTTTATTGGCTTTCTCCTCCCTGTTTTCTTTTCTTTGCATCCTATTAACTTCTCTGTGACTTGCTATGATGCTTCTGTTCTCACATGCATGTATTCTAATGAAAACAGGGATGCTTTGTACATACAATTTGGGTTTGGTATTTCTACCCGTAATTTTGCTTGCCTTATACATCGAATATCTTATTATCAGGGTGTTTGTTTTGTATTTGGAAATCTGGAAATTCTTGCTGTATCCACAGCCGAGAATGTAATGTTGAATATGTACTGTTATATTTTTCACCTAATATACAGCTTTTTTTTTCTTCTGAAAAAAATGTTTAATATCTTATATACCAAGTGAAATATAGTATCACTTCTCTTTATACTTATGTAATGTTGTAGAGTTATTTTTTTATATATTGGATAGATAAAAGTAATTCTTGGTTAAAGACTATAATTATGGTGTTTTCACTCTCATTAAGTCCACTCAAATTTACATAGTAAGCAATGTTGTTTTAATCTCCCAACTCAGTTCTGGAATTTCTAAATTAATGTTTATAATCTTAAATTTAATTTCATTATGTTAATATTTTTATTTTTATCTGAGATGCCTTCTTATTGGTGTGGTCCTCTATACAACAAGCAAGATAAGGGTTTTCTATTTGCTCTTATTAAAAAACTATATACTTGTTCAACCTAGTGAAACCAACTAGTCGAGACTCGAATAATATAAGACCCTTATGCTTCAATTCCATTGTTACTAATTTGCGATTGGTTTCATCTACAGTTAAATCCATATAACTGGAACTCTATTTACCATTTTGTTTTACACCAGGTGGCCAACTTAATTAGAAATCCACGAAAAGAAAATTGATGACATACATAGTACTAGATAAATCCTAGCATTTTAATACAGTGAGATGTTTACACCTTTGGCTATCTACACTAGAGTAATATACAAATTTCATATCACAAAAATTGTGTTCTTCCTCTATCCTCGCCTTATTTTGATCACATTTCATAGTCAATACCGATGGAGAAATATTTTCCTATACTTTTACAACATCGACTATAGAATGCGCCAGCTCATCTTGCTTCCAAATTCCTTGAATAAAATTTGTAACATCTGTTTCGAATTTATGGTTGCCTATTCTTCCATTTCTAGGCTATTTTACAGTAACAAAGTTTCATACCAAAGGGAAATATCGATCCTTTGAAATCTATGTATAGAATTCTGCAATAAAGAATGATTATAATTTCAGGCATGAATTGGTAAGCAATGGCGAGATTGTTTTGCAGCATTGCAGAACGGAGGATCAATTTGCAGATATCCTCACAAAGCCACTACAGCAGAAAAGCTTTGAATATTTCAGGAAATGCTTGGGTATGCAGGAAAACCCAGCAGTTGAAATTAAGGGGGAGTGTTGAAATATAATTTCAACGGCATAACAGGCAGCAAGGAAATTCCGATGGGGTCGGTAAGGCAGAGCCGGTGGAGGTATGAACCCCCTCGGACTTGCTTATGTCATCAACGAGGAGGCCCAACAAAACATGCCGCAATGAAAGTCCGCGGGGGTCCGGCAAGACTGGCCAGGAGAGGAACTTACCCCCTCGGACTGCTGACGTATGCGGGGTCCACATTTCATGATTCAAAGGATTTGGGTTTAATTTTATCTACCTAGCGTATATGTTATAAAACAGTTTTTTTAATGTTTTATTTTATTATTTGTTTTAATTAATATATATGTGCATCATATATATTAAAAGGCCGTGAAGAGTATGTCTTATTTTTTACACAGCAGTGTAAATAAAAAAAAAGGAAAAGACAGCAGTGCGAGAATGTTGTAATGTTATTACACAGGAATTTTTTTTAATGCACAGAAGTGCGGGAAGAAAGAACAGCAGTGCCAGCAAGTCAAATAAACTTCAATGCTACTTCAAAGCAGTGCCTGCAGAAATTTAATGAAACCATAAATGAATTCAAGCGGTGAATTTTTGTGGTTGAATGTCAATGAATGGCATTAAACAGGGCTGAGATATTTTTATGGGATATTTTCTGTTTTGTAATATGTAGAGACAGAGAGTTGTTTTGTAATGTAATGTTTTTAATACACAGCAGCGTATTGAAAAAAAACAGAGAGCAGAGTTTTATGCACAGCAGAGTGCATTTTGTAAGAGACAGAGAAGTGAATTTGGAATTGCACAGCAGTGTATTTTCTAGAAAAACAGAGTATTCCAGCAGTGAATGTTTTAGTGAGACAGAGTGTCATTTGTGAATGACAGAGTGATATTTCTGAACTGTGTTTGCAGCAGTCAGAATTTTGTTTGTAAATCCCTCTTTTGAGGAAGTCTGTAACAGCAGTTTTTTTATATGAAATATAATTTTTCTGAGTTGAAAACTCTGTCTGTAAGTGAATTTTTTTTTAATTATTCTCTGTGTTGAAGAGGGCAGTCTTATTGTTTTGGAATTCAGCAAAATTCCAACATGGTATCAGAGCCAATCCAGGCTATTTGAAGGTCAAATAAGCTGAAGGAACAGAGTTCGTTTTTGCAGCAACCTCTCCAGCAGAGTGAAGGTTCAGCCAAGAAGAATTCGAAGGTATTTCTCTATAAAATTTGTTGTGTAACTGTTGCAAAACAGTGAGCTATTTTAATACACAGTCAAGTGTTTTTTATCATAGTTAGAAGTGCAGAATGGCTGGTTCTAGCATAGGTATGAGTTTGGGAAATGTCCATCTCCCACAATTCAATGGAAAAAATTATGACTACTGGTCAATAACTATGAGGGCTTTATTTACCTCACAAGAATTATGGGAATTAGTTGAGGATGGCTTTGAAGAGCCAAAAGATGAAGCAGAGTTTTTGATGTTAAATCAAGCAGGAAGAGAACAGTTGAAGAACAATAAGAAGAGAGATGCCAAGGCTCTTTTCTTCTTATATCAAGCAGTGCATGAGAGTGTGTTTCCAAGGATAGCAGCAGCCAAGAAATCCAGTGAAGCATGGGAAACTCTCAAGACAGCCTATCAGGGTATGGAGAGAGTGAAGACAGCAAAACTTCAGTTGCTGAGGAGAGATTTTGAGACTCTCTGCATGAAGGAGTCAGATAACATTGACTCATTCTTCACTCATGTGATTGGAATGGTCACTCAAATCAGATCTCATGGAGAGACTCTTGAGGACAAAAGGATTGTGGAGAAACTCTTGAGATGTTTACCCTCAAGATTCGATGTGATTGTCACCACCATAGAGGAGACAAGGGATCTCACAAAGTTTTCAGTGGATGAATTACATGCATCACTGATTACCCATGAACAGAGATTGGGTAGGAGTGAAAACTCATCTCTTGAACATGCTTTTAAGTCCCAGATGTCTTTCGGAAGAGGAAGAGGGCAAGGCAAAGGAAGAGGAAGAGGCAGAAGCCAGAACAGAGGTGGAAGGAACAGTCCAGCAAATGCTCAAGGAAGGGGCAGCAATCCAAATCAGCATCAAGGCCAAGGCAGCAGCCAGCAAAATGGTCAGCAGAATGCACAAGGACAAAGGTATGACAAGTCCAATGTCCAATGTTATAATTGTAAGAAATATGGTCATTATGCTAATGAATGTAGAAAGAAGAAACAAGATATGAGAAGTGAAACTAGTGCAAATTTCACAAAAGAAAATAGCAGCCAAAGTAATTTGTTTTTAGTTTGTAACATGGCTGAAGAAAAGAGTGAAGACTTATGGTTTCTAGACTCCGGTTGTAGTAACCATATGACAGGAAACTTAGCAATGTTTTCTATGTTAGATGAGAGTGTGCAGTCACAAGTCACACTAGGAACTGATAGCACAGTTTCTGTTATGGGAAAAGGAGATGTGAATGTTTTAACAAGATTAGGTGCAAGGAAAACCATAGCAGATGTTTATTATGTTCCAGGAATGATGTGTAACCTCTTAAGTGTTGGAAAACTTGTCCATAAGGGGTATAATGTTTTCTTTGATAATGATATTTGTACCATCATGGATAAACCACCCAGCAAACTATGTATTGCTGAGGTGAAGATGACAAGGAACAGGATGTTCCCTCTTAGAATGAGAGCATATTTGAAAAATGGTGAAGAGAAAGCAGCAGTTGCACAAGAGACTTTCCAAAGAGAACCAAAAGATGATAATTGGTTATGGCACTTGAGATTTGGACATCTCAACTTTGGAGGTCTTAACTTGTTGAACAGAAAAGGAATGGTAAGTGGTTTACCATTGATAGAGAAACCGGACAACCTTTGTGAAGGTTGTATCTTGGGGAAACAACACAGAGAAAGTTTTCCTTCCGGGAAAAGCATAAGGGCAAAAGCACCCTTAGAGATTGTCCACTCAGATGTGTGTGGACTGATGCAAACTCCATCACTTGCTAACAGCCACTATATCTTAACATTCATAGATGATTTTACAAGAAAAACTTGGGTTTACTTTTTGAAAAACAAAAGTGAAGTGTTTGAAAAATTTTGCAATTTCAAAGCACTTGTTGAGAACCAAAGTGGGCTGCATATCAAGGTCTTAAGGACTGATAGAGGAGGTGAGTATATATCTAAATATTTTCTACGTTTTTGTAGAGAAAATGGTATTCATAAACAGTTTACAACTAGATATACACCGCAGCAAAATGGAGTGGCCGAAAGGAAGAACCGAACCATAATGGACATGGCGAGGAGTATGCTTAAAGCAAAGCATTTGCCTAATGATTATTGGGCTGAAGCTGTACATTGTGCAGCGTATATTTTGAACAGGTGTCCTACAAAAGCAGTCATGAACAAAGTGTCGGAAGAGGCATGGAGTGGCACAAGGCAAAGTGTTACGCATATGAAGGTTTTCGGATGTGTGGCTTATGCACACATTCCGGATCAGCTAAGGAAGAAGTTGGACAGCAAGGGGGAGAAATGTATTTTCATTGGATACAGTGAGGAATCCAAGGCCTACAGATTATATAACCCATCCAGCAAGAAGTTTCTTGTGAGCAGGGATGTTCAGTTCATTGAAGAGGAAGCTTGGGATGGAAGCATAGAGAAAACAGTGAATGTTAAACATTGTTTATCTCATGATGAGAATGATGATGAGGTGGCTGAAATACATCCCCAAACAGCAACATCAACACCGCAAAGTACACCCTTGAGGAGAAATGAAAGTGCTTCTCCAAGCACACCACAAGGAGGAAATTCAAGTGCTTCTTCAAGTACTTGTACACCTATTGAAAGAGGTAAGAAATTCAGAAGTTTGAAAGATATTTATGAACAAGATATAGCTAATGAAGGTATCAATTCTTTGTTTGCTTTATATTGTCATGTTGATGATCCTGTTCATTTCGAAGAAGCCATCAAGGATAGGAAATGGATAGAAGCTATGGATGAGGAACTTAATGCCATAGAGAGGAACAAAACTTGGGATTTGGTTGAACTCCCAAAAGGTAAAGATGTCATAGGTGTTAAATGGGTCTACAAGACCAAGAGTAATGCTGAAGGCAAGATAGAGAGACACAAGGCAAGGCTTGTGGTCAAAGGCTATAAGCAGAAGCATGGCATAGATTATGAGGAAACTTTCGCACCGGTTGCCAGAATGGAAACCGTGAGAGCAGTGTTGTCCATAGCAGCACAAAACAAGTGGAAAGTTTACCAAATGGACGTGAAGTCAGCATTCCTAAATGGAGTGTTAATGGAAGAGGTTTACATTGAACAACCTCTCGGTTATGAAAAGAAAGTCCAAGAGCACAAAGTGTGCAAGTTGAAGAAAGCTCTTTATGGGCTGAAGCAAGCGCCAAGAGCATGGTACAGTAGGATAGATTCATATCTACTGGAAAATGGTTTTGAGAAGTGTGAGGGAGAACCCACCCTCTACATCAAAGAACAAGATGGTAAAATTTTGATTGTAGTCTTGTATGTTGATGATGTTATTTTTATAGGTAATGATGATTGCCTTATTGAACATTTTAAAACAGTCATGAAAGAGGAATTTGAAATGACTGACATGGGTTTGCTGAGATACTTCTTGGGAATAGAAGTAGAACAAGATGAAAGTGGGATATTTATCTCACAAGCAAAGTATGTTAATGAAGTTCTTGAAAGATTTAACATGCAGGAAAGCAAAGCAGCAATCACTCCCACAGTGATGGGATTAAAACTCAGCAGAGAGGACAGCAGTAAGGATTTTGATCCTAGTTTGTACAAGAGCATAGTTGGCAGCCTTATGTATTTAACTGCAACTAGGCCGGACATAATGCATGCTGTTAGTTTGATTTCCAGGTTCATGGAAAAGCCAAAGGATGCACATTGGCAAGCAGCAAAAAGAATTTTGAGGTATGTTAAAGGTACTAAAAGCTTTGGTATTTTTTATACTACTTCAGAAAGTTCAGATTTAGTTGGATACACTGACAGTGATTGGGCTGGAAGTGTAGATGATCGGAAGAGCACTTCCGGTTATGTTTTTCATATGGGTTCAGGAGCCATTTCATGGGCTTCTAGGAAACAGCCCGTTGTAGCGTTGTCTACAGCAGAGGCTGAATATGTGGCAGCTACAGCAGCAGCGTGTCAAGCAGTTTGGATGAGAAAAATGTTGAGAAGCTTATGTCAAGAACAGGTAAAAGGGACAATGATATTTTGTGACAATAGCTCAGCTATTGCATTGTCTAAAAATTCTGTTTTTCATAAAAGGACAAAGCACATTGACACCAAGTTTCATTTCATACGGGAATTGGTAAGCAATGGCGAGATTGTTTTGCAGCATTGCAGAACAGAGGATCAGTTTGCAGATATCCTCACAAAGCCACTACAGCAGAAAAGCTTTGAATATTTCAGGAAATGCTTGGGTATGCAGGAAAACCCAGCAGTTGAAATTAAGGGGGAGTGTTGAAATATAATTTCAACGGCATAACAGGCGGCAAGGAAATTTCGATGGGGTCGGTAAGGCAGAGCCGGCGGAGGTATGAACCCCCTCGGACTTGCTTATGTCATCAACGAGGAGGCCAAACAAAACATGCCGCAATGAAAGTCCGCGGGGGTCCGGCAAGACTGGCCAAGAGAGGAACTTACCCCCTCGGACTGCTGACGTATGCGGGGTCCACATTTCACGATTCAAAGGATTTGGGTTTAATTTTATTTACCCAGCGTATATGTTATAAAACAGTTTTTTAATGTTTTATTTTGTTATTTGTTTTAATTAATATATATGCGCATCATATATATTAAAAGGCCGTGAAGAGTATGTCTTATTTTTTACACAACAGTGTAAATAAAAAGAAAGGAAAAGACAGCAGTGCGAGAATGTTGTAATGTTATTACACAGGAATTTTTTTTAATGCACAGAAGTGCGGGAAGAAAGAACAGCAGTGCCAGCAAGTCAAATAAACTTCAATGCTACTTCAAAGCAGTGCCTGCAGAAATTTAATGAAACCATAAATGAATTCAAGCGGTGAATTTTTGTGGTTGAATGTCAATGAATGGCATTAAACAGGGCTGAGATATTTTTATGGGATATTTTCTGTTTTGTAATATGTAGAGACAGAGAGTTGTTTTGTAATGTAATGTTTTTAATACACAGCAGCGTATTGAAAAAAAACAGAGAGCAGAGTTTTATGCACAGCAGAGTGCATTTTGTAAGAGACAGAGAAGTGAATTTGGAATTGCACAGCAGTGTATTTTCTAGAAAAACAGAGTATTCCAGCAGTGAATGTTTTAGTGAGACAGAGTGTCATTTGTGAATGACAGAGTGATATTTCTGAACTGTGTTTGCAGCAGTCAGAATTTTGTTTGTAAATCCCTCTTTTGAGGAAGTCTGTAACAGCAGTTTTTTTATATGAAATATAATTTTTCTGAGTTGAAAACTCTGTCTGTAAGTGAATTTTTTTTTTAATTATTCTCTGTGTTGAAGAGGGCAGTCTTATTGTTTTGGAATTCAGCAAAATTCCAACAGAATTTATGGTTGCCTATTCTTCCATTTCTAGGCTATTTTACAGTAACAAAGTTTCATACCAAAGGGAAATATCGATCCTTTGAAATCTATGTATAGAATTCTGCAATAAAGAGTGATTATAATTTCAGGCATGATGTAAACTAATTCTTAATTTATTACAATACGGAGGGATTAAACCAGAACGACTTATGGTTTTATGAAATAAGCAACACATGAGACATTAGAATTTAATTATTTAATTTTCTACAACATTTCAGTAATAGTCTATGATTAGTGTGATTTAAACCCGTTTCTACAGCAATATCTGTCATGACATGAAATCGATCAATCAGATGGATACGCCATCTTCTTAACTAGCATTGAGTTTGTCGAATCAGACATATACATCAATTTCTTTGATAATATAGTTTGATTGTATCAGATATCTACAACAGTTGCGGTCATAATACAGAACTTATCTACATCTAATATTCATAGAAATTTCTTTCCTATCATAGAATTAATCGTATAAATGTTTACAACAATTAATTTCATAGAATAGAATTAATCGGATAAAATGTCTACAACAATTAATTTCATAGCATATAATTAATTGAATCAAATATCTACATCAATTAATTTCATAACATAGAATTAATCGATTCAAATCTCTACAACATATAGAATTTGTCTAGAATTGTTCTAACTGGAATTTGATCAGAAAAGCACTTGGGAGTGAACACATTTCCTCCCAACCTTGAACTGTAACCTCTAGTTCCCCTGAGCTCAATATGCTTGCCAGTAAACTGTAAGTTGTAGTTCCCCCGAGCTCAATATGCTTGCCAGTAATCGAGAATCAACAACCTCTATTTACTCTTCCATGGTTATGTTAGACTTTCTCTTTCATAATTGGTTTTTCTTTTCAATGATGTCCTTCTTTTGTGGGTTTTTGTTCACCACTGGCCTAGGTTTTTTCTTCTAAAGCACATTTTTCTATTTGGTGGTGTTTTATTCTCATTCAATATTATAATATTTCCCCAACTAAGAATTTAATTGATTTTTATCTCCTATCCATTATCTATGTCATTTATGTCATGGAATATTTATATAAATCTCATTTATCAATGATTTTTTTGGCATGGAAGATTTATATAAATCTCATTTACCAATGAAATTTTTTTTTGGCAAGAATTATATACTCAAGTGTCTCACTTCCAAAGTACTTTCAATTCTATGATTTATTAATCAATAAAATTTATTTACATAATATCTCAATTTACTTTAGGGATCCATTCACATTACATAACTTAGTTTGAAATAGCAACAATAACTCATAAAAATAGGGAGGGGTATTACATGTTATTTATTTATTTATTTATTTAAGGGAATCAGTAATTTGTGGAGCTTTTCCTGAGCGAGACCTAGGTTCAAATCCAACTAGCTTCCACTATAAACCTAGGCTAAGTGCAACAGCCTGCAATCAGCACAACTCATAAAAATACGGAAGGGTATTACATGTTATAATTACAATTGAAATGACTCTTAAGTCAAAGACAATCTACTTTAATCTCTATAACTTTTATTCTTGGGTTAGAATAATATTATTAGTGGTCATCATCACCAATATTATATGTGCACTAGTTTATATTTATCTTTATTTTTATAATTTCGATTCTTAAGTTAGAATAACATTAATATGGGCCGAATATCTTCCTACATGAACTATTTTTACTAATCGTAAATAACACTTGGTTCATTAACAGTATATTAAAAAAAGATAACTGTTTTTGGCATTTCCTTTCTATAATTTTTTATTATGTATTTTTTGAATTATACTTATTCTAGCATATATTTTACATGTGTGATATGTTTGTCTTGTAGAAGTGATACATTCTTTAAATTTTCCTTTCATTTTTATTATTAAGTTATATGCTTTGCACTTTAAGGATTAGTTTAAGCATTATCACTTTCTATGTGTTCTTGCATTTATTTAAGTAAGATAGATTAGGGATATATATTCTCCTTCAATAAAAATCTTAAGTTTGAGGAGTTTACATGTGATAGTGAATTTTCATTTTTATTTTTTTTCGTCTTGTTGGTATTTAGAATGGAGTATAAACATGAATGAGAAGATAATAAAGAAATTATTCATAATAATGATGATGACGTTTATAAATAAAACATATAAAGATAAAGAATTAAAAATTACACGACTTATTTATTCATTAAGATATAAAGATAAGGTTTTTTTGATTGAGAGATAAAATCAATTTTAATTGAACTTATTAAAGTTAAAGTAATAATAATAGACTATGCAAATAATATTGAACTTTTTTCACATAAGGGATTTGAAATGTGATTAGGGGATTTGTTATACACAAAATTAAAAATATAAATATATAACTACATTTCATGGAATAAACCATAAAGGATACTAATATATTATATTAGGATCATTTTGTATTTTAACGTAGAAAGTCATATTTTGAAGGATCTCGTAAACAAAAGTGTGAAGATAATTTGAATACAAATCTATTAAATATTGGCTATATTAGTTTCTTATCTATTATTAAGTTTGTAAATGAAAAAGTGAGTTATTATTTTTAAGTGGCATTAACGTATATTAAATTGAAATGCTAAGACAAACTTAAGTAGCACTTCTTATTTTTCAATGTATCGAACATTATTTTCATTTTTATTATGTTATGAATCAAATAACTAAATATGCATAATAAACACTCTATTTAGTGATGCCATTCATAAAAGAAGTGAGTGAGTGGATGAATAAGAATCTTCTTTGATGAGAAACCAGCTATTATAAAATATCCAAATACGGAATGCAAGATGATTATTGTACCCTTGATATACATAGGAGATGAAGAAGGTTAAACATAGTACTACAATAATAACACTACGTAGTTATAATTATAACTAAGAATGGCTAGGAATATGATATTAATCCCCTCCCTCAAAACAAACAATTTTTTTCTTCTGAAAAGAAACCCATATTTTTATTTAATAATAGATACAAAATACATTTTATATATACACATTTTACGTGTGCATTCTCCATGGATCTGCCAAGATGCATGAGTGGCATACATAAGTCAAAAGTATATGCATAAAAGACAACATATAAAGACCAAGTGAAGCAGAATGTATACATACAAAGTAGTGAAAAATCTATCACTACAAAAAAATTAAATATTGCTGAAGATAAAGAAGCACTAATGTTCCCCTTCTTTCCTTTGTTTTTCTAGACCTATTGCCAATCCCCAGACTCCTACCAACTGGAACCAAAGCCAGAGAAACCTCGTATATCCCTAGAGGATAATCCTTTTCTGAGTATGATATTTTAGATACATGGAAGAATTTTGTTCCCCATAAACCATTCCCCATGTGTGTCTCATTAGTCTAATGTTTTGAAACCATGATAATTTCGATATATACCATGTTCTCTTTAGGAGAAGAATCATCATGAATCACCACACTCCGAGCTATGTATTAACCATGATGTATCGGAGCATATTTGTATGTTTATATCAGTTTGTTTTCTGTTATATCCTCCTCCTCAGTAGTGGATAGGTGAATTGATCAAGGATTAAAAAAAAGCATTAAAAAAAAAAGTGCTCAGAATCTTCCAAAATCAGTGCCAAATAGTAGAACTCGTCGTTATGATTCTAAAGTTGCTTGAATCACCTCAATACGATATTATATGTTAAATTTATCATGTTATGAATTTTTTGGCAAATAACTAAAAAGTCAACTTGCAGGGTTTAATGTATTGAAAAGTGTAACTAGGTTCAGTCTTCATAATGACATGTGTAATTGTTATTTTATGTAATTTGTGTAAAGAAGAAAATAAAATTATTTTTTTATTACTTGAATCACGAGTTTTATAATCAAGGAATTTTTTGTTAGTTAAGGTTCCCATTGTGAACCTTTAGGTTTTGTCATCTAGTCATAAAACTCAATTTGAGTTAATATCATGCAAGAAGGACCCTTCCTGGGCATGTTGCATTTTTGTATGATTCATTAAATGTATAAGAAGGCACTATAAGACCAGTCAAAGACACTTCCTTCAATTCAGCTTCAAAATAATAAATAAATCTCTCAAAAGGACATGCCAGTTCACATTCAACTCATGTTGGGCTATATAAATGCTAAAATAATTCTAAATAGGTAGCTCAACCTCATTCTAGAAGGGATAATTTTGGCAAATTAGATCATTCAAGGTTTGCAATAGATGGAGTGTAAATCTCCCAAGAAGGTAGCCTACTAACTAGCGAGTAAAGGAAAAGGAATATCGAGCTCCTTTGGGTGTTTCTTGGGTAAACACCTTCACACGTGTGGAAAAAACTAGGGTTTATGTAGTGGGTACATCTGTTGTAATAACGAACGAGAAAAGGGTCTCCAAATCAGTCCTCTTGCTAGCTGATTTCATTTATAGAAGCCTCCAAATATAGTTGTTAACACTGGAAAATCATACAAGAAAAGACGACATTATTTAATGTCATGTAGAAGGATTTACAGGGCTGAGAGACATTAGAGAATTTGGAAAGTATTTAAAAATCTCTAAGGTATGAGGAAAAATCAAATTTGAACTAGTCATAAATGCTTTTCTGCTGAAAAACCTTCAATAAGTGCGTCTTTGCACGCCTTTTAACCCAAAAAGCACGCAATCCAAGGAGTGGAAAAAGTCACTTTCCGAGATCACAAAAAGCACACTCTAGGACATTGATTCCACACTTGAAGACACCTAAGGACAACCACCCAAGACTTCCTTAGGACATCAAGGGAGCACACAATGGAATAAATGTGGAACACAATGGAATCACCCTCCTCTCTTGGGTCACCATCCATAATGTACCAAGAGAGGGAAGGAGGATTTGAATTCTCCTATAAAAGGCCACCAAGAGATTAACAACTTGAGAGCACATTGTTATGCTGGCCAAAATTTCTGCAACTAATATTAGCAGTGTGTAATCCAGAGCATAGATAGAGTGGACTTGTTTGTTGGCCATCCAACAACTTCAGTCCGTCATAGTAGAGAGAGGGAGACTTTGCACCAAGGCAGCTTGGAACTAAAGACATCCTTGCATCAGGACATAGAACCCCAGGTTCTAAGGGCCCCTTGGAAATTGGGTTAAATTTTCATCATCATTTCCTACCAACATTCAATAAGAGGAGACGTAAGCATTGTCGTTTGGATTATTGAAGTTGTTTGACTCTATTTAGAGCTTTTTTGTTATTTGTTTTAGTTTTAGTTTCATTCTTATGTTTGAATATGCATGTTATTTCTCTATCTAGTATGTTTATGTTCTAACATGTTCCATTAACTTGCTTGACTCCATATCTTTTCTGCCTATTGCCAATAACTTAAAAGGGTAAAACACACCCCTTAAGTTGGTGTTATTTCGTACATGCGTGGACCAAACACACTGACAAAGGGTTGGTGACTCCAGTGACTTTTATTTCCAAGTTTATGTGGTTGTGCCTTTTTGCAGAGACCTTCGTCTGTGCTGTGGAGTTGAGCAGAAATTTCCCCCTTATTCTCCCTCAGTCCCTAGTTCATCCCAAGTGATAGACTCAATCAAGACAACTCCAAAAACTTATTCTTGTAGGAATTTTCGAGCATTTCCCTCAGACAGGCATGCCTAGGCATGTGTTCAAAGCTGACCTCTGTGTAGACATCACACCTATTTAAGTCTTTTGCGCTCAAAACACAAAATGAGAAATTTCTCCCATATTTCTATCTTTTCCTGCTTGTAAAGTTCCTGGCATCCCACAATACATCTGCTAGCACAGGTTGGGGTGCCCTAAAACTTTCTAAAGCTCACTCTTAACTGATTTTGGTAGGCTTAGTGTTAGTTTTATTTCAAGTTGATTCTTGCAAAGTTCACACATAGTTTAAGTAGGGTGGGAAATTAACTTGCATTCCAAAAAAAATTTATGTTCTGCAAATTTAGGTACAAAAAAACGTAGATAATTAGACAAAGTAAGTGGCCCAAGTCCACGCATGCTTAGCTAGTCCTTTTTTCTAATCTAAAAGTCATTAGTTTAGTTAAATTTTTGCACTAGGATTTCGGGACAAGGATCGAATTGTCAATAGAAGAGCAAGTAATATTTGTTGCCTTTGCACCCTTTGATGATCCTAGGTAAGCATATCAACGCTCTCTACTCATAGCTCACCATATCCCTATAGTTGATCACATAGATTAACTATGAAAAATAGAAAGCGGCCCATATCCACACATCTTTTTCTTTTGAGCAAGGAACAATAGAACATAGTTTAACAGGAGATTTTGAAAAGGATGATCACATATCCACACATTGAAACTA